>JARGYA010000023.1:600000-1039572 GCA_029204335.1 Mycena vulgaris
AATAGTCCAGAATCACCGGGAGCAGACAACGCCGTAGCATTTATTATGCATTGCGTCGCACATTCATTTCGTTGCCATTGTACATGGGGAACAATTACAGATAATTTCAGGCGACAGCACACGCGCGCGAACGGCGCCCGTCGTGCGCGATAAATAACAGCTCCAATACAATAACTCGCAGCGCCGTCTGCCCTGTAAACCATGGAACCCAGAAATAAGGGGAGGGATAGATGCCGCCGGTGGTGTGTCGCGTCGCGCGCCCAGAGCCCGTAAATGCAGAGGAAGATTATGATGGTGGTATACAAGTGGTGTGGTGGATTTTGGTGCGCTCGCGTCTAGAGATACAGTGAGATGGGGACGGACGCCGCCGGATGGGGCTGTAGGGAGATCATCTATGTGCGTCGCGAGCCTTATAGAGCCGCGCATAGCATAGCAACAAAGCCCTTGAAACGCCGGTCCCTGATGGTAATGTGCCCCGATTTTGTGCGAGTGTGCGCGATTCCGCGGTGGTAAATTGTGTCCGTGTGTAGATTCCGATGTAGAGGCCAAGTTATCGTGCCAAGGGCAGAGGGGAGTTATGGCCGAGCGGTGTCGAGCCCGATAGTTGCGCGCCGGGTCCTAGCGAGGCGATCTCCGCCTCCTCCTCGGGCTTTGGCTTGGGCACGACGCCGTCGAGGCCCCGGTACGAGTAAGCCTTGCCAAACTCTTTGATCATGGCCTTGCCCATGAGACAGACCCAGCCGAGGCCCTCGCCGGTGCTGCTCTGGCCGGGCCAGAAGAGCTCGCCTTCTTCATCCTCAAAATCCGGCTCGTGCTCCTCGTTTGGGGACAAGGTGGACGAGATCATGCGGGCAAACGTCGTGGGGAAGAAGCGCGCCATGATGGGGAGGTTGAGAAGCGTCTGCGAGTTGTTCAGGCAGTACGCCGCGTTGGCAATGCCCAGCGACTCGTTCTTGAGCTCGTTGAGCAGCCGCGGGGGGATGGGAACGATGACGTTTTCCATCGCGCTCGCTACGTGCAGCGCTATCGGGACGTGCTTGTATTCCGGGGGAAGGAGGGCCGAGGGCAGGGTGGACGGTGCGAGGCCGACGGTGACGGGATGGGGTGCGGCGGCGGACGTGGTGGAGCCGGCGGTCGAGCTCGGGGTGCCTCCATCACGAGTAGTAGGGGTGGAATTAGCGCTAGGAGCGAGGCTGGCCGGAGACGGAAGCATCACGGGGGTAACGCTCGATTTGGGAGCGAGCGAGCCCATTACGGCGCCGGAAGGGTGGGCAGCAATAGCCTCTGTGGCGGCGGCGGCGACGGCGGCGCGGGTAGAGCCCATGAGCTTGTCGAGGTCGCGTTCTACGGGCGAGTTCTTTGCGGTGCCATAAACGAGCTTGCGGCTGTGGATGAAGCCCTCGATCATCCAGCTGGGCGACGGTGTGAAAGGAAGCCCTCGGGGAACGCAAAAGAGGCTTACATCAAACCCAAAAAGGCCTTTTCAGCATCGTTGATGCCCTCCTCGGCAAGCCACTTTTGTTTACACCAGACGAGAAAGGCCTCGATGGTGTGCCAAGTGTCGCGGTTGCAGGCGCGGCGGCAGTAGTCGCGGTTCCAGATGGAGTAAGTGAAGCACACGAGGGCATCGACGAGCTCGAGGCGGGCAATGAGGCCGCCGTGCTTATAGTAGGACGAGTTTGGGGGCGGGGGATCTGCGAGGGCGCGGTACTCCTTGTGGGACGGGGGATATGTGGACCAGAAGCGGGCGTCGCCAGAGTACTTTAGCATGCGGCCGGCGCTGTGGTACTTGTTGTGGAGGGTTTCGCAGTGGCGGAAGGAGACCTTGCCGGACTTTGGGCGGCGAACGGGGACGGCGCTGGCGATCGGGGGCTGGGGAGCTGCTGCCTGGGCTGCGGAAGGCGCAGGAGGATTTGTGGGGTCGTCTGGGAGCTCGCCCTCCTCTGTGGGGGGCTGTGGTGGGGGTTGCCTGTCGTCTGTGCGCGGCCGCTTGTTGGGCTCTGTGGCGGTGGGGACGGCCTTGCGCTTGGTGAGGGGAGCGGGGGACGCGGAGCGAGATGGCGGGGGGGATGGGGGGAGAGTCGGGGGAAGGGGGGTGCTCAGTTCGCCGATGAGCTAGTGGGTGTCAGCGCGCGGTGGAGTGGGAGGAAGAGATGGTACCTGGAGGTTCCTGAGGAGGGCATCGCGGGACCATTTCCTGGGGGGGAGGAGGAGAGGGTGAGTATATGCAGGACAGGGAGGAGGAGGAGGAGGACATGCCTGCGGGACGGGGCCATGGTGGTAGGAAGGAGAGGCAGGTTACTCTGTGGCCCAGTTGGATCGGCGGAGACAGTTCCCATATTGGACCCAGTTTTGACACAGCCGAGGATGTCCCTTTTTGCTGATGACGGGTTGTGCCTGTGTATGGGGACGGGCAGCGCGGTTACTTGATCCGGCAGCTTTGTATTTGTTTGTTCTGTATCAAGTAATGGTTCTGGACGTTCTGCCTTGTACCCCCCTCCATGCGAGACGGGCCGACTCGTTTTGCTGAGCAGAAATGTACTTCTTGTGCATAAAAATATGGTCCCCAAAATTCGGGTATTTGGGGGGGGGGAAGAGCAAGTCATATTCCACAATATGCTCTTACTCGGCACGAAACCGGTGATGGCAGTTTAGCAGCCGATGAAAATAAAATGCAATGAGAACCTCAATTGCTTCTTATGAAGGTTCTAAAGTTTCCAGACCGAATTTTAGGTCAATACTTGAACATCGAAGCCTACAATGGAGGACGCGACTACTGTGTCGGGCATGCACGTGACCTTCCAACCACTTAACCGGCCATCGTAAGAAGCCTAAGGCTTTTTCAATTTTGCATGAATCATCCAGCTTCCACAATGAAACTCATAGTAAATTGCACCCGCTACAAGACTTTCTGGCCGGATTTTTACCCACGAGCATAGTACTCACAGAACGGCCCAGATTGTCGGGTAAATCACGTATCACTTTGTATGTGGGCAGAAAATGAGAAATCCGGGCAGAAAGTTCCATCCTTTAGGATATTTCAAAGAAAACTGTCGACTCAGTTTCCGTTTGGAGTGTGGAGACAAAAAGCCTTAGCTTTTGTGAACCTGGAACAGACAATTCCAATAAAGGAGGACTGTTGATCTTACTCTGAGATACTTGAAGTAAAAGAGAAGTCTCCTTATATATGAAGTACCTTCCCAGATCAGCAATTCCAGACATAGGGCCCCTTCCTAGGCTAAAAATAATGGATCCCCCTTCCTTGGGTAAAAAGCCTAAGGCTTTTCCAATTCTTCCTCAATTACCTCGAATCTGCAGGCAAAGTCGTAGTAGAATGAGGCCTCCGCAGATTCATCACGCCAAATCGCTTGATTATGTCCTCGGTGCTCATGAAAGCTGTTGAGATATCACAGAATTCAGTGCCATTTTGCGTAATTGCCAAAAATCAAAGTTATGCTCTGATGAATTCATTCTTCAGTGTATTTTAAGTCGGATGGCAGCTTCATTTTGTCCTTAAAGTGTTGGGTTAAAAAGCCTTAGCAGTTGCAAAACTGGAACCGAGCGCTTCTGCCAACCAAACAAGGCCAAAGCTGCCGGATCGATCATGGCCGATGCCCGTCCCCACTGTGTATGACTGGTGTAATGCTGCTACTCCTCCTGCAATACTGCTACTACTGCTGCAATTGCTGCTACAATTATTCTGTACGCTACGGAGATACCCTCTCTCGCAGATAGCTGTAGCCGCATGGCACGGAAGAGACTCAGCCTCAGGCGATTATGCTGTGATTGCGGGCCGTATCTAATCCAGAGTATACCCACATGAGGCCGAGGTTTATACACAGGACCGGCCATGCGAACACAATTAATTCCAACTGGAATCATTCCCAGTGACAATTCAAGAATCAACTCCTTGCTTACCCGGCCCCGAGGACGCGTCCGTCACCGTCGGCGAGCGACAGCTGCTCCATCCGCACCTAGCTGCCACCAAAGTCGCTTGCAGTCAGTCGCCGCGGCAGTCAACCTTCGTCATAACACTCACGCTCACGGTCACATGTCCAATTCCCCCCGCATTCGTCGCGTCGATGCAGTCCTCCGCTCTTCGCCGCTCGCGTCCTTGGCCTCGAACGCGCGTCCAGCCTCCGCCGACGCCACGGCCTGCGGCAGACATGCGCATTTCCCATCATTTCGTTAATGGAACATGCTGCATTGGCCCATTTGATGGCGGCGTGTCTGGAGAAGGTCGCCGCAGGATTTGGGGGCCCGGCTCATTCTGCCATCCGTCAAACGAGGACGTAGGGACTGCACCACTTGGACCCACGTTCGAGGTGGACGAAAGAGACGGTCACATGTCCAATCACTAATGAATCGCGTCCGTGTACACACCGAGATGTATCTACAACACTAGCTAGAGGGTACTACAAGAGAATAGATGTATGTATAATGGATACAGAGATATTGAGACACCCAAGAAAGAGAAAATAAAGTACACGCGCTGTACACGGCTCACTTGCGGCCCTTTGCCGTCTTCCGCTTCCCGGTCGGCGCCTTGCTGCCCTTTCCGCGGCCGGCAGCGAGCTGCCCGTCCTTGGTCGCGGGGTACGGCGTGTTGCGCGCCGCCCTGGTCACCTCCGCCGCGGTCTTCCGGGTCATCCGGCTACGCGTCACCACGCCCGCCCCCTCCGATCCCACCGGCGCTAGGTTCTCGCCTTCGTCCGCCGGCGCCACCGCGCGCCCCTTGCCCTTGCCGCCGCGGGCGACGCACACAGCGACGTCGACGACCGTGTCCGCCGAGGCCACCGACGCCGCGCGCGACGACGCCACCAGCGTCTCGCTCGACTCTTGCGACGTCGACCGCGAGCGCGCGTGACCCGGGCGCACCACAGACGCAACCACCGCGGGCGGGATGGGGAGCACCTCGGTGCGCTGCTTCTGCTGCCGCACACTCGCGCGCTGCGGAGCAAGCACGGGCGCTTCTGTTGGTGGCGTGCGCCGGCGCTTCTTGTCGGGCGCTGGTGCGGGGGCGGGGGTCGAGGTAGATGTGGATGGGACGACGACCTGTGTGCTCGCCTCGGTCGCCTGGCGCGCGGAGGCCCGCGTGACCCGCTGCTGGACCTTCTGCGGCGGGACCGCCGCCTTAGCGCCGCCCGCACGCGCGGCGCGCCTCTGCTCCTCCGCCGCTCTGCGAGCCTCCGCCGCGGCCAGCACGGCGAGGGCGCTGGCCTCGCTCTGCCACTGCACAGGGATCGCGAGGTATTCGTCGGAATCTGCAACAACGAAGAGTTAGCGGGGCGCATGAGACGAGGGTGGCGGGCGCACCGATGACACGCTGCACAGCTGCGGCTGTGGCGGCGCGGCGGCTTGGGCCCCAGAAGAAGAGGTGTGCGGGGTGGATGGGGTGCTGGAAGACGGCGAGCGCGGCGAGGGCGTAGACGACGGGGGCGGGGTGCTTGTAGTGGTGGAAGCCCAACTGGAAGACAAAGTCGAGGTGGTCCAAGTAGGCGTGCACGTCGGGGTGGTTTATGGTTGTGTAGGATGGGGTGGGTAGCACGCGGCGGGGGATGGGGGGATTGGGTCTCGGGGGGTGCGCGGGGAGGGGGTCAGATCTAGAGTCGGAGACGGGGAATCTGTTGTAGACTGCGGGATCGAGCATTGGGGATAGCGGTGGTGTGGATGGATGTGGGGGATGTATTGGATGGGTAGATTGTTATGTGGCGGCTTAAAGGCAAGAGTCAAGCCAAAGCGCGGTTTCCATTTCGGGTAGCACACAAAGCGCGCCTCGCCTAGCCATTATATTCAACAAACTCAACTACCGTCGTGGCCACCAGCGTCCTTTGTCCCATTATTATTATTGTCTCCCAACAGCGCAGAGTGCCACAGCCCCATGTCCAGCTCAGGCCTCCCCACCACCAGCAGCGCCCGCAGGACCAGCCCCGCCTCGATCCGTGGCACAGGTACGTGCTTGGGCAGCGTCGGGACCCGCATCCCACCCTGAAAAATAAATAAATCAGCACAAGCATCCAAGCGCACGGAACCTCACTCGCCGGCGCGCGCTCGAGGTACCCCACCGCCGTCACCGTGCACAGGCGCTCGCCCACCCACTCGCTCGCCCACGCGCTCACGCAGAGCGCCACGTCCACCACCACCGCCGCGTCGCGGTCCCGCAGCACCGCCAGCCCCGTGTACGCGTCGTACGCAAGCACCCTGTACCGAGATGAACTTGAGCGAGTCGCAGATTGGAATGCGCACGTACTGCCCGGCGACGCGCAGCTTCATCCCCACTAAATTCTCGGCCACAGCGTCGATTCGCGTCAGGAGTGCAGGGTCCATGTTATTTGTCGCAGCCGCATTCTCAGCACGCCATCCACACAATACGGGTGGGTGGCCACAGTTGAGCCTCGTTTTGCCGAATGCGGAAGAAATCAAACACACGCAAACTCGCTCGTCGCGTAGACAAGAATAGAAATCTTTCATTCGTAATACATGAGAAATACGCTCCGACTCTATTCTCTGCGGCGCACCCCCGGGATGTCCATCGCCGCCAAGGCCTGCACAGTGCGATCAGAATCATCAGCCTATGGACGAATTCGCGCTTACATTCGTCAGCGGCGTGCTCGGCTGAAGCCCCGGAAACTGCCCGCTGTGATATACCCTGAACGGCACGCCCACGCAGCTCGCCAACTCCTGCGGCGGCTGCGTCACACCGTGCATCAGAAACACCGAATACCGCAGCACGAACTTGCCCGTCTGCTGCACGCCCAGACTCTGAACACCATCATCAGCCGCGGCGCAAATTCGCGGGGGGAAAGAAATTACAGGAAAGACAAAGATGACGCCGAGGTCGGGCCCGGCGTAGTGCCCCTCCGCCGGCTGCGGCCCGAGCAGGAGGTGCGTCTCGCTGGAGGTCCGCAGGAGGAGGTGGTTCCCGATTCGGCCCTCGATGGGGAGCGGGCGGTCGAGGACGGGCGTGCGCACGAGCCCGAAGACAGGGAGGTTCTCGCGGTCCCTGCCCTTGTCCTTGTAGTACGTCAACTCCCCCGCGAGCTGGTCCTCTGGCATGCGGAACAGATCAACCTTGCACAGGAGGCGCCTGCAATTTTGGGATCAGCGGCGGAAAGAAAAAATGAGATGACTGCGAGACTGACTTGCAATCGACTTCCTGCCTCCCGGATTCAAAGTACAGCTGGACGACGGGAGGGGGGTCAATCGGGCGGGGCCCTGAGAGCGAGCTCCTGTGTCCTGCGATAAGAAATACCTTGGACCGCGAGATGACGGGCCGACGTACTTCCTGCCGTGGATGGGGGACTGGATCTCGTGGATGTGGACGGCCATGGTACGAGGTTGAGTGCTGCGAGGGAGAGAGGTGCTAGGCTGAAAGCGCTGGAGAGCCAGCTGTCCAAGCCCCGCCATATAAATACGCAGGGGACCGTATTGAGCCCGCAATCATATGCCTCCCCCCCCGGCGACATCCGCAGAGAGTGACCAGCGGCAGCGCGTACTTCCGCGGCGCAGCGAGGTGGCGATTCGTTCTCGTTCAGATTTAGCGCATGCAGGTAATGCGTCACAGCGTCAAGATACCGGTTCCAGGAGCTACGAGGACCTATCATGGGGAGAAACCACGGTGGACACATAGTGCTGTTGTACGTTAAAGGACATCCGTGGGACGCCGTGCTGGCGCTTGGCGGCAAGTCCCGCGCCGTCCTGGCCTGCTGCCGACAAATCGATAAAGCGGGACATGCCGCGACAACGGCCGATGCGCAAACGAAACATCCTACCTGCGCGTCTTCGAGTAGGTTTATGCAAAGGAAAAAAAATAGCACGGATCGACAACCGCAGAGTGATCGGCCAGAAAGTTAGAATTATAAATACAGCTATGACGGAAACATGGTCAGCACCCACACAAGTTGGACGGAGATGGCGGCCGCTCACATAAAAATACGGGTTCTAAACGTCGAAGCGCCGAACTACCAGCGCCCCCGCTCGTACAGTAATGATGTTCCTATCGTCGAAGACAACTGTGCCTCTTTCCGCGCTGTCTACCCCGGGATCGCCCCGAGCGCGAGAAGGAGGTGCGACTTCGGCCCCCGTCCCGGTCTCCAGATCCCAGACCCAGATGCCTCCGTTTTTCCCAAGAGTTACGCACCGGCCATCAGCGAGGGCCATCGAAGATACTGCCCCCGCCGCATGGTGCAGGTAACGTACGAAAGTCAGTTTAGGTGGCGGAGAGGCGACGGAAGTTACTGGAGGGAGGTACAGCCGGTAGAGCTGGAGACTCGCTGGGGAGTCGCCTGTCATCTGATACGGAGAAGGAACGGAGGTCGTGCCGGAGGCGCCTGAGGGGCCAGGTAGAGGCGCCTCACCGGGGGCAAGTACGACCTATCAAGGTCAGGACGGTGTCGTGCATTGTGGTGGTGTCGTGCATACCCATTTCCCGTCCGACTGGGTGTCCTGAATCCGCAGGAGCTTCCGCCCCCACTGGTCCTTCATTGACCGAAGCTTTTCCTGGTCGATCCAGCCCGCTGGTACATCAAGTGCACGCGCCGTTCGCGTTGAGATGACCGACATGGGTTCGCCAGATGACAAAGCCGAGGACAGCGATGGAGAAGATGCACGCGGTCCAGATATTATCAGCTCCGTTACACCTACATCGAACGGCATAAATATAAGAATTGGGACGAGATGGGAGGGGTCTTTACCTATTGAGAAATGCACTGGAAAAATCGGAACGGCGTACGTCAGAACCAACTTGTACCGATTTCCGGGTGTCTGAGCAGACAGAACGAGGGAAGAAGGGGGGAAAGTGGTGTACGCAGTTAGGGTCTGTGTATGCGTGATTGTATCGGACGACAAGTCATAGAGCGAGAGGGTAAAGGCTGCAGAAAGACTAATAAGCAGGGGATGGTGGTACACGGCCTGGATTATAGGAGCCGTTCGGGTGGTGGCGCGGAGAGGAACGTAGGTGAATTTACGAGACGATGCTGACGGATTTAGCTGGTGGATGGCGAAAATTAGAAATTCTCCCGTTGATAAGAAGACTGCGAGTTGCAAAACCCCAGACGACGGCGGGGACTGGTCTAAGGCAAGAGCCGTAATGTGAAACGGTTGTCTATGTCGGGGGGAGCCGCAGAGAAGAGTTTGCTCTGGAGCGGACGCGCCTTGCACACGGCAGTGAACTTCAGGACACATGCTTGCTTCAGATGAGGCAACAATGGTCATAGATCCAGCCAATAGGACGTGAGCCGGCGTCGACGTTGGCGTCGAACCAGAACTCCGAGGCTCCAAAAGTCCCTCGATATGTTCAGTAGCACAGCGACCTGCAACGTCTAAATTTGGGAGACATGAAATACGTGGGGGGGGGCTGACCCTTCTTCCAATTCCAGCTGATCCTAAACATCCAGCGCCAGTCTTTAATATCTGCCTTGGCTCGCCCCGGCAGGGGTTTGATGTCCCGTCCATCCGTTCGCCCGATAAAGCCTTTGGCTCCTCTCAACCTGGAGCGACCAAAGACCTGTAGATACTGATCCTTCCAGAGGCCATTATCAAGCGCCAACCGGGCCCAATTCCTGTTGACTGCCTGGGCAGCACAGAGATCGAGCCAGGACAAATTGGCAAATATAAGCAGTATGAGCTCCTCGTAGAGAGCGGTATCGAAACTAAGCCTGAGAATGGGCGTCGGGCCAGAGAGAGAATGCAAGCGTTTGGACGGCGGTAAAGGAGAGGGCGAGAGACTACGCTTGGACATGATTGTCGGAAGCAGAACCGATAGTAAACATGTAATCAGCTTTATTCACTTGCCATGACCATGGCGCCGTCCCGGGGCCCTGAAGCCGTTCCGCGCCGGCTGCATGCGACGCTCTCTGGCCACAAAGGCCCCGTCAATGTCGCCCGCTATGCAAAGGGCGCTGGCAAATATATTCTCACAGGTGGACAAGATCGGACGGTTAAACTGTGGAACGCGAACCTTGGCACCGAAGTAAAGACTTTCGCCGCCCATGGCTATGAGGTCCTTTCTGTCTCAGTGTCCGTACTCTGAAACCGTCCATTGGCCAGCGCAATAACCAACTTGCCACAGGTCCCATGATAATGCCCAATTTGCGTCCTCTGGAGGCGACCGTTCTGTCTTCGTCTGGGACGTCGCCACTGCTGTTACCACCCGGCGGCTCGCAGGGCATATGGGTAAAATCCACGTCGTAGAATTCAACGAGGACGCGACTGTCCTTGCCAGTGGTATTAATTTATCTGTCGATACGACAACAACTTCCTCACGCGCTAGCCAGGATCCTTTGACTCGACGGTTCGGCTGTGGGACCTGAGGTGAGAGTCCTCGATATTGTGCCTCATAATCTTGCTAACCGAGTCAGAGCTCAGTCGCGGCAAGCGATTCAAGTTCTCGAGGAGGCACGCGACGCGGTACAAACTCTTCACATGGGGTCGACATACATTACGACTGGCTCATTGGACGGCCATGTCCGTACCTACGATCTCCGAAAAGGGGAGCTACGATCCGATTTTATAGGCTGTTCGTCCCTGCATTTCGCATTTCTGCTATATATCTAATCATTTGCAGATCCTGTGACGGCTGTGGTCCCCACCCAAGACAGCCAAACGCTGCTCGTCACTACACTCGACTCACACATCCGCCTCATTGACATGACCACCGGAAAGTTGCTCAATGATTTTACTGCACACATCAACAATGAATATCGCTGCCGGGGTTGTTTCGGGCACGCAGAAGCAAGCGTCATATGCGGAGATGAGAAGGGCATGGTTTGGGCATGGGATTTGCTTGATGTGCGTTTTTGCGTTTCCTCTCTGTGGCGCACGCTGATCCGAAACAAGGCTAAACCACTTCAACCAAATCCGCCACCGAAAGTGCATCATAAAGTCATTACTTGGACGGAGCATCATCCGATCGAGAAAGGGGAGATGCTCACAGCAAGCGCCGATGGGAACGTCAAGGTCTGGCGGCAAGCGGAACCAGAATGATTGTAGAATTTTAATACTTGAGATTTCCATGTACCGATAGCCCTTTTGTGGGCAACGATTTTGCCGAGACGCACACCTATGGAGCACGAAAGCAAGAGGGCAATTGATTGCAGACACGCGTCGACTGCTTGTTAAACAATGGTCTATAATATTACAACCAACGAAGTCTGGAAAAATATAAGACGGGCGGAATGGTATGGTACATCACCGCTTGACTGCAGCCAACGATTCTACCAGGCGTTTAATGCGACTAAGCATGTGCAAGAAAACGACGTACCTCTCCTCGTGGCGTCCTCCAGGAGCTGCGTGTCAACATGTTCCGACGGTAGCTGAACATAGCGAACCACAGATCCGCGGATGAAGCAGTTCTTGACGGCCATCTAGACGAGCCTCATTTAACAACCTGCAATTCAAGACAGAGACCATTGCGTGCCATGTGTGGATGCCTGGCCTCATCCAGGACCTTGATGCTGTCGAGTCGGATGTTCAAGAATCTGGCCAGAGGTTCATAACATGGAATCAAGACGGGAAGTGTAACGCACTGGTCGACGGATTTCAAAACACCCGTAATCGAGAGGTCATTTTTGAGCTCAACAGTGACCTGCTGGTCCGTAAGTGTTTTGAAAACCGAGAAGATGAGCTAGAAGAGAATCAGATTCATGCCCATAGTTGCTCAAAACAATAATACCATGGAAGTCGGGAAGAGAGTTGTGTCCACGTGCCGAACTCGTCGCGTCGAACGCGACGCGACGACTTGATGCTGCTCAGTGTATTTACTCTCATCTAATCTCGTCCGATTCGACAGGAGGAAAACCCCTCCAGTAAAATTCAATCTAACGGCGTTGCATAATTACGACGCATAGATTGCATGAATTGGAAAGAGGGTCATGGACATCATACAGCGCAAGTGAAGTATCCTAATTTTTGCCACTGCCATAGCTGCAACTAGCAATCCAATGGTACGACCAGGGTAAACAGATATACTCTATGCGTGAGCGTGCTTCTGCTTGCCAGTACGGAGTTTCCGGAGGTAGAACTACGCATGCAATGAGTATATAACCACAGGTTCGGGGCGGCGAAAACATACCTCGAGCTCCTTGCCCTCAAGGACGTAACCGTCGGCGCGTCCTGACTGTCCAGGTCGGCTGGAGATGGACGCATAGAGACGGCCAGCAGCGAACTGGGATTCCAGCAGAGGGTCAATCTTGGCCTCTATAGCAATGATACGTGAGCATCCAAGACGACAGTTGAGGACATTTGCTAGACGAACCCTTTTTCTTTTCATCCAGGTTGCGTTGTGCGTGGTTGGAGAGCTTCACGGGCTCGGCGGCATCGGCTGCGGGTGCCTGGGCCTTGCCCTTCTTGGTGACGGGCTGAGCGTACTGAAGGGAAATGTGAGCGGGGGTAGCCAAGCAGCAACTAAGAGACGTACGTGTGCCTCATACCACTGGCGGAAGGGCGTAGCATCGATCTGGATGATGGCGCTCTTGACCAAAGTGTTCGTCCGGACGAGCTCATTGTTCGAAGCGTTGTAGACCTAAATCCACGGGGGATGAGGGTCGTCGGGACATACAGAAGGACGTGAACTGACAACGCCGATGATCCTGGTCTTCCGTGTAACATGCTCGGAACCCCATGCGAAGTTGCCGCCCTCAAGACGGAGAGCGCGGAATTTGATGTTTCCACCACGGACACGGACGGTGTGGATACGCTTTGCACCAAGCTTGGTGTTGGCGGGCTGGCGACCGAGCTCGAACTTTCTTTTTTTGCGGTAGTGGGCACGCTGGGCACCGGTTTCAGAGCGCTTGTGCCTGGAGGTGCGGGAGATACCTAGACAGAGTCAGCACACGACGCCGACGACGAGCGACAGTACGAACCCATCTTGAGGTGCTTGAAGGAAAGATTCGACGGTGTGAGAAACTGACCAGTTGCTAAATTCAGTCTCCGACAACTCCGTCACGTGAGATGCCGCGGCAAGGCTCACCGGGCCGTCGGACCTACGCTTGCTCCGAACCTAGTAGCACTAATCCGGAAATTAAAGCGTTGAATCTCTCGTGGATCCCAGTTGGATTCTCAGCTGTCTGCACTCCCTCGAGATACTGCCTAATCAATGACCACGCCTTTGTCGGCTCTCAGCTCGGCCAGCACGCCTCGCACTAGAGGCGTGCTTGCCACACTATAAACATTGGATTCTAGTTTTCGCACTGTTGTACTTCTGCTCCCTTCCCGCAATGCCTCTCTTCAAATACCGCCGTTTCCCCCGTCGCAAGCATTTTAAATCTGCCGCCACAGGCGTGGCGACAAAGTCGATGCGTAACGAATTGAATGATCTAGTCCTTACGGTTGCCGAGCCTGCCACGAAAAAGGTGGCATTTATTGTTCGCGCCGATTCATCTGTTAACCTCCACTAGGCTTTTGATGTGGAGATGCAGTCCTTCTTCCATCTCTTCACGAGATATCTATCAGAGAAGGTAACCAACGAAGAATTGTAAGTGGCTCCTCGATCTCATTGTCCGTCCTCTGAAAGTCTACTCCCAGAACTTGGGACAAAATCAAGTCCCCAGCAGAGAACCAAATCGTTCCATATGATCACCTTACCGCTTCGATTGATCCCGAGTCCCTGAAGAAACTGGCTGTGCTGAAAGTGAACGGCGGGCTTGGGACGTCCATGGGTAAGTTTAAACACATCGAAATTGGCACCATTTAACGGGCAAGAAAAGGAATGACGGGGGCGAAGAGTGCTCTAGAAGTCAAGAACGACCTGACCTTCCTAGACCTGACCGTCAGGCAGATCGAGCATCTCAATACCACGCAGAACCTCGACGTCCCTCTAATTCTCATGACCTCCTTCAACACCCACGAAGATACCCTCCGCATCATCAAAAAGTATGCTGACCAGAAGCTGCGTATCACGACGTTCAATCAATCGCGGTACCCTCGCATCATGAAAGAGTCGTTGTTACCATGCCCCAAGACCGCAGACGACGACAAAGCGGCGTGGTACCCTCCTGGCCATGGGGATTTGTACACCGCTCTCATGCACTCCGGGGTACTCGATCAGCTGCTGGCTGAAGGCAAAGAGTATCTCTTCGTGTCAAACTCCGATAACCTTGGTGCCGTGTAAGACCCTCGTCCATTGGATCGCCTACGTATTGCTTATCTTACCATAGCGTCAATGGGAGGATTCTACAGCATATGGTCGACACGCAGGCGGAATTTCTGATGGAAGTCACAGACAAAACCAAAGCGGACGTCAAGGTACCACATTTTCTGCGCTCTTGTTACTGAGCTGACAGTACCTTGTCTATAGGGCGGAACCTTGATCGACTATGATGGATCTATACGTCTCCTAGAGATTGCTCAGGTTCCCACTGAACATACGGAAGACTTCAAGTCTGGCATGTACTTCTTTTTATTTCACCTGCGCTGCAATACTCATGTCTGCCATTAGTCCGCAAATTCAAAATATTCAACACGAACAATCTGTGGATCGACCTCAAAGGTAACTAACCTCGAGTGCTGCCGCCGATGTGGGGTACTGATATCACATCGTATAGGTCTCAAGCGCGTAATGGACAACGGAGGAATGGAACTAGAAATCATCATCAATCCAAAGGTCACCGACAGAGGAGAGGCTGTTATCCAGCTAGAAACCGCCGCTGGCGCTGCAATCAAGCATTTCAAAAATGCCCACGGGATTAACGTCCCCCGCTCCCGTTTCCTTCCGGTCAAGAGCTGTTCCGACCTCCTGCTTATCAAAAGTGACATCTACTCGCTCGAGCACGGTGAACTAGTGATCAGCCCGGAAAGAATGTTTGCAACGACCCCCGTCATCAAGCTCGGTGACCACTTCAAGAAGGTTTCGCCGTCTCGTTACATGTATGATAGGCATAGTCGCTCATCCTCACCAGATCCAACAATTCCAGAAACGATTCAAGAAGATCCCTAACATCATCGAACTCGACCATTTAACGGTCACAGGCGATGTTTACTTTGGACGCAATGTTACTCTCCGTGGGACTGTCATAGGCGAGCTATTTGATTGTGCGCCATCGTCTGAGACTAACCTGAATCTCAGTGGTGGCTAACGAGGGCCAGCGAATCGATATACCTGACGGATGCGTCTTGGAGAATCGTACGTCGTTGTTAGCTTTGCACGGGCGTATGTTGATTATCGTACGCAGGGCTGATATCTGGCAACTTGACCATGACTGTAAGAGTGGAACCATTCATTTGTCCATCTTTACAATTTCTTCACAGGAACTTTGATTTTTCCGCTGGCTGAACATTCTCTTATTTTAATCGATACAGTTAATGCACGTAGTGTACACTATTGGTCCGTCCCACCTCCGAAATATTGGCGAACATAGCGCCATGTTCTCAGAGCCTGTTTACATATTATCGTCCACGGATTTTCCGGGAAATGTAAAGGCTTGGAAATTTGCAGAGATCATCCCTGGGCATCAGTCGTATCTTTTTGCGGCGTGTCTAAGTGCGGAAGAGCCGCAGGTGCAATTACAGAGTCCTCTACGTGTTTAAAGTCCGTGCTACTACTGGTTTTCGAAGAGCCAAGGGTATAAGCGGCTTTACAATTCCTGTTGCTATCGTCAGCACCTGCGAGAGGCAAGGAAGGAGGCAGCTTACGATCATGTTCAAGTTTCCGGACAAAAGCCCTGTGCAACGGTTAACAAGACAGTTCGGGAATATATAAAGGAGCTCACTGTTCTCCAAGATGCAACCGTCGGGAATATCAATTCGTTGCCCTTCATTGGCGACAACTAGTGGGTAGTAAGCAACCAACAGCACATCAAAATAGAAACACAGACCGATGACGGTGCCGCGCAGAGTGACGTTACGCCCAAAGTAGACATCGCCGGTCACTGTCAAGTGGTCCAACTCGATGATCTTGGGGATCTTCTTGAAGCGCTTTTGGAATTGTTGGATCTATCAAAACATCATGAAACGGGCCCTTATTTTGAGGATTTGAGGACGCTACCTTCTTGAAGTGGTCACCCAGCTTGATAACAGGCGTCGTCTCGAACATCCTGTTCTCGTTGATGACAAGTTGGCCGTGCTCGAGCGAGTAGATGTCACTCTTGATTAAGAGGAGATCTGAGCAGCTCTTGACTGGCAGGAAACGTTTACGAGGAACGTTGATGCCATGGGCGTTCTTGAAATGTTTGATGGCTGCTCCAGCCGCGGTTTCCAGCTACGCCAATTCAGGTGAGATAAAATACACATCAAAAAAGAATGGTTGTACCTGGACCACTGCCTGCCCATCGTCTGTCACCTTGGGGTTGATGATAATCTCCAACTCCATGCCGTCAGTCTCCATAATCTGCTTCAGCGCTGTTTCGTAGTCGTTTGTCAAGGCACACATCAAGTCGCTCGACGAGAGCGCTCACCTTTGAGATTGATCCACAAATTGTTCGTGTTGAAGATCTTGAATTTGCGGACTGGGAAAAATCGTCAAAAAGAGTTTCATAACTAGGCGATGGAGGACCTACTTGACTTGAAGTCCTCTACATGCTCCGACGGAACCTGGGCGATTTCAAGCAGCCGCATAGAGCCCTCATAGTCAATGAGAGTTCCTCCCTAGATTTTGATGATTAAACGCAATAGACTGACATGCTGAACGTTTTAACTTACCTTGATGTCGGCCTTGGTCTTGTCCGTGACCTCCATCAAGAATTCGGCCTGGGTGTCAATCATATGCTGCAGGATGCTCTCGTCGACACTTGAAATCATATCCGTCAAATAAGGTAGGAACAGTCAAACTAAATTGCTTACACTGCTCCCAAGTTGTCAGAGTTGGAAACAAAGAGGTATTCCTTGCCCTCCGATAGGAGCTGATCGAGCACACCAGAGTGCCAGAGAGCATTGTACAAGTCACCGTGGCCCGGGGGGTACCAGTTCTTCTTGTCGTCATCGGCACGTTTGGGGCACGGGAGAAGGGTCTCTTTGTAGATTCGGGGATACCTCGACTGGTTGAAGGTCGTGATGCGGAGTTGCTGGTTGGCATACTTCTTGATGATGCGGAGGGTATCTTCGTGGGTGTTGAATGAGGTCATAAGAATCAAGGGGACGTCGACGCGGCTGGTGGTGTTGAGGTGCTCAATTTGGCGCACAGTGAGATCCAAGAAGGTCATATCATCCTTGACCTCGAGAGCGCTCTTTGCACCAGTCATACCTATTCCAAAGTCAGGATATGTTATCGAAGTAGATCTATCCACGAACCCATGGAGGTACCGAGACCACCATTGACCTTGAGGACCGCAAGCTTGTTGAGATTCTTGGGGTCCGATGGCTTGGGCAACTTGGCATAAGGGACAATTTGTTCTTCTGCTGGCGATTTGATGAGGTCCCAGTCGCTAGATGCGACGTCACATCGAAGAAAATCGTTACACAGGGGACTGCCACGTACAGGTCCTGGCTCTTGGCTCGCTCGGAGAGGTAGCGGGTGAAGAGATAGAAGAACGCCTGCATCTCTGTGTCGAACGCCTGTTGAATACATTATACGTCATTGGGGTCAGAACGACGAGGACGAGGACTAGTGCGGACCTTCTTGGTCTGCTGGTCGGCGACAGTAGCAACGAGATGGCTAATCTCATTGCGCATGGTCTTGGCCGCGACGCCAGTTGTCGCGGTGCGGAAATCGATATGGCTGGTGCCTCTGACCCTCGCGTTGAACGAGTCGTTCCGCGGCATCAAGTTGGCGTTTGCCATGCTGCGATGGGGTGAGCGAGAGAGTGGACAGTGAAGGATAATTACCTGAAGTTGTGGAAAGGCTGGGTTGTGTTGGTGGAGATGAGTTGGGGTGCAGATTGGGTACGTGGTATAGGAGCGCGTGTGCGATGGCGCTTGTGTTCTGGTGGAGCAGTGTCAAGTTCTTCGGGCTCCTCCGAGATGGGTTCAATCCACGGACGTGGCAAAGGAAAAGATTTGGAGGGCGTGATTTTATAGTTCGAGGCAAAGGTGTGCGGAGTATCGTGATCATACAACAGCATGCATGAACGTTTGTGCCCTGATTGCGGCCCCCTGGCACGTACCCTGGCCCTTTATGCGAACCCTGTTCCGATTCTTGCCCGCTTTTCCGGATATAGCTTCCAGGGCATATGCCACAAACACTCTTCCTGCCATGTCACCCAGGGCGCGTCCCTGGCACTGATAATACATCGGATTTAATTAGAGTACAATCTCTGACATGCTCTCTGTACAAGCGATATCATATCACCGATCCTGCGGATGCACCAGGTCCTCAGTCCATCCATCCGTGACAAGGCGAATGGGGTGGGCGTGCTGAATTGGCAGGAGGGACGAGCTTCGCGCGTTGGCAGGCGTAATGGCCAGAACAATGAAATCCTACGGTCGGCGCGGGTCAGTATTCTAGTCGCACGCGTTTAGAAGTGGCCGACCTTCACCACAAGGTGGTTGATGTTGAAGCTCGCGCAAGTGACGTCACCTTTACAGCGCACTTCACCCTCCCAGTCGACGGCGACCTCTCTCTCGTTTAGATCCGCATCCTGATTGCTTACAACAGGTGGTATTGGCCGCAGTGTCCCCTCCCCCACCGTAATATTGCGCCACGACTGCCGTCCATTGACCTCGACGTATATTTGCCGAGCGAGAAACACCCGAATAATGGCTGCATGCTGTCGTCTCCGCGGCCTCTTTCCCGCTTCTAGCGGTTCAGGAAGAACGGAACCGTAAAATTGTCGAAGCGAATCCAGGGGACCACAAAGCTGGATATGAAATGGGATATCTTCGGATAAGCAAAATGTTTGCACTGAGGGTATGACAAACTGTTCTGATGCGTTAGCTGTGTGCAAACCTCGTGGCGTCAAACATACATGACAAGAAATTGGCTCGAGGGTTGCCCGCCGTCGAGTTGGCAACGTGACAACCATCTGGTGCCACTCAGAGGGACAGTCTTTGAGGGTGGAGAAAAAAGTAGAGTCTTCAAGCATAGGACGAGCCGGTCGTGTTCCTACGAACTCTCATAATATATACCACGTTTAACTGCAGCATTTCATTGTGGACTTACGAGGCCGGAAAACGACATGAATCGGGTATCTACCGAAACCTAGTCAGTCAACAGCATGGCCTCTCTGCAATCGTGCATACGTTTTAGACGTGGTCTTCCAGAAAGCTATTCGACGCTTCCTTAACTTCGTTATGGTTATGCTAAGATTGTAGACGCATTTGACGACCAGGAGTGGACTTCCCAAACAAATTGTCTGCAAGCGTCATGTTAAACACGAGAAAGACAGGTAAACCAAGTGGGAAACCTCGTATGAAGGAGGCAGGCGGTAAACTCGATTCTCGTCCTTATAGGTCATAGGAAAATTCACTGCGAAACCAACAACGCTGGGACACCGGCCAGACTTTGCTTGGTCCCAGATCGTACGTCTTTCATCGACGATTTTCTGGACAATCGACCCACAGTCCGACGAGGAGAGGTTGATACGGCCCTCTAACTTTGGGAGACATGTGAACAGATGTCACACGAGCCAGCCGGCGGGCTGTTACCTTAAGGGAAATAGTCAAGATCCTTTCAGAGTGTTCCAGTCCGATTTCCCCACAGACACTAGAGTTCCTGCCGTAGGTCGGGGAATCAGAGGAATTGTCCTGGTTTTTGAGGATCACAGTAACGTTTCGCCACTGTTTGCTGAGATTCCCCAAGACCGCTTCTGGACGTCCTGCACGCGGGGTAAATTGAACGGTGTCTTCATCGGGAAGGGGGAGGGACGCGTAAGAAGGAGCCGGAGTGTAGGCGTAAGCTGGGAGGGTGACGGACATGCCATGAGAGTGAAAGTGAACTAGTGCATCATTCTGCTTTTAAAGCAGCTATTTTTGGCGTGTGGGAAGTTGTAACGGAGAACACAATCAAACACTTCGCATGTAGACTGATAAGAGACCGGCTTTTATTCTGTTCCTATGTTACTGCAAAATTATCTGAACATCCACCAGGAAAGAGCCCCAAATATTGCGACCGGGAATATAGCAACATCGCGGACATCGTACAGGAAACCTGCTAAGAAACTGCGCGACTTTGGTACGTCTTGGTTGCCGCAGCAACTGAAGACAGTGCCGACGAGGGAAGCCATGGAGTCCGTGCCAATCGTTATACGGCGGCGGCGTCCGAACAGTACAAAGGTCTGCGAATATATGGGGCGGGGCGCTTTTTTGGATAGTGAGGAGGTAGGACGAGGTAGGGTGTCGGTGTCATCTTCGGAGGGATACTGCAGCCAGTCATCGGTAGATCTTCCCGCTTCTAGTCGTGATCGAAGGATGCCAGATAGAGGCGCATACGAAGGAGAGTTTGTGGATGCCGGGGTAAAGTGCCGTTTATCTTGCCGAGGGGTGCAGATCCGGCGAATATTAGCCACCAAAATGATGAGCAATGAGAAAACCAGGAAAGGTATATACGTTGACAAGTATATGCCCAGCTGATCCGGAAGAAGACATAGCGAGTCGGCATGCGACGAGCTTCCTTGCATTGAATGTGGAGGGACAAGTGATAAAAGCTGGAATCCAGGCCGACGGATACCCATCGCCATGGACAGGCTTTTGACAGTTACTTCACGAGCTTGCTTCGGCGCTCCACCGCTGTTAAATGAGTGCATATATTCACAATAGTCGTGATCGTCCCCGCTAGAATAATCAAATTCAGCAAGGCGCTATAAAAATTACTTGTCGCGAACCTGAAGACAAGAGACGGCTGGAGGCTGGTGAGCACGAAGTCTGATGCAGTGTTTGGAAGAGTGTTTTGGTAACCGAAACCCACTCCTCTGCGAATGGTTCCCCGCTCACGATTGGGTCCGCAGCTAGCCCCATCAGATCTCGATAGAGGAATGTGCGTGAAGAGCACAACGGGATCTTGGGTTTCCGCTGTAATACCCATCAGGAACGAAATCCTTTTTAGGGGACAACACACATTTTGAGAACAGCTGGACCAACTCAATCGGCCCACCGGGAACGGGTTGCCAATTTGAATACGAGTTACCCTTGCTAGAACGTTGAAAATCCTCCTCGACGAGGCTTGGGGCATCTAAAAGTATGATGGTATGATTTGCGATGGTGATACGGTTGTTCAAGGGCCCGAAGTGGGATATATAGCGAGCTGCAGCTTTCTTTGAGAATTGTTCAGAGATCCCAAGACTTTGGACGTGCTATGTTGAGCATACGATGTGTGATTAATCTTTCGCTACGTACCCTGTATCGTGGTTTCCGGGGATGAAGTACCGAGGAATGTTGGGGTCCAACGGAAATATGCTCTTGAAACGCCTAACATACTGTTCATATCTGATTGACAAACGTTCAGGCCTGAATATATCATATATGATACATAGGTACACTCACTCGGCGTCGGACATGGAGAATCTTCCTCCATCCATCATGTCTGCCAGGATTCGGAGTCAAAAAAGTGATGCAAGCGGCGAGAGCTCAACAGGGCCACCTCCCAGGAACACGACAACGTCAGGGCGCGTTCGCAAGGCTGCTCGCCAACTTTTGCGCAGATTCAAGTCGACCAGAAGTTGAGATATGAATGTCAGGTAAGGCGCCCTGCCGGGATATGATCGGTGGTCGAGAATTTGGGGATCCGCAACGAGGAGAACATGACTTGGCCGTGGAGAGGAGTCCTGCTAGTTCAATGAGCAATGCCTCGACGAATTAGAGTACGAATCACAGTTGGTGAAATGCCCGAGTCGGGCCACTGGCATTTGTGAACGCTGTAAATGAAGACGGCATGCTCGTACCTGGCGAATTAGTTGAGTCTTACAGTTCTTGGGTATAGTAGGGTTCATTCCCGCACCAAACTGCAAGCACAGTCCAAAATAGCCGCAGCCCATTCACAATGAGTCGAGTCCTCGGAAAGAAAGCCATGGACGTGAGAGTTAAGAGGATATATGCGCACTACGTGGCGGTGGTCTAAGCAGAGTATGCAATATTGATAGTCATCGAATCCTTTTCTGGCCTCAATTCTACGCTGAACAAGTGTACTAAAACATCGTCTTATCTCTGCGAATTGCGACCACCTGGATCATACACCCTCTATGAGACTGTAGCGGACCGTTTGCAGCGCGTAGGCTATTATTACATTTCTCATTCGACAATCGGGCGTGGACGGTTCAAGCAAACGGTTCCATGACTCTGAGCATGCCGCTCGTCGCGAAGTTGAGGCGGATTAATGATGTCCGGCAGCCGGGGCATGTCCGTCGCCGTGGTCCATGAAAGGATGGTGGCCCTATGCGGAATGGATAAACGAGCGGCAGAATAAGGCTCGACGGGCATACCACGAGTTTCCCGCCGTCTTGTCTGCACACAAGGTCGTGTGTGAGTTCTGAGCAAAGCAGCAGGACGGGGGACGATACCTTAACCGATAGAAAATGAAGAACCACATCGTAGCACCGACTCCTTTGGCCAGGAGCGAGTACCCTCTGCCCGGGAGGTGGGGATTGAAACCTGAAGCTGGAGGACGGTTAGAAACCAACGAGACATATATCTCAGTAAACCTACGATGGTGACCCGCCATAAGTGCTCCTAGAAAGTGTGTAAACGTAAATGACTGTGTTTGGCGCAATTTGGCAGTGGCTCCGCTTTATACCCAGACCTCGACGCGTCGCATTGGAAGGAATATGGTCGAGGGCGGCAAAAGAAAGCGCGATTCCAGCATTCCCACTCTCGTATACTCCTCTACAGGCTATAGTCGATTTGCCAAACTGTTCACAGGTAACCATCCTCGACGCGACTTGGGAAACCTTCTTGACCCTTTCCTCAGAAACCTCTCTGGATGAGATCAAGGAGATCGTCCGGAAGCGCCTCCAGCTGTCCTCCGTTGCAGACTTTAACCTCTTCTACGACACCGATATCGCTCTCGTAAATGGTAAGGCGTTTCGTTCAATTTGTCCCTCAACTTCCTGATGTGTTTGTAGACGACGATTTCGACGCATTTGAGGCCCATGCCCACGCCCAGTCCGCCGGGTCTCCCGTCAATGTTGTTGTAAAAGTTGTGAATCAGTCTCATGCTGTGGGTTTACCTGCTCTTCGACCCCGATCAAAGACTCAATCACGGCAGCCTACGACTGGCGGATCTTCAAGTGTCGCCCGGAGTACAGATCCTGTTATCTCAGTCGGCGGTGTCGTTGGAGATAGTCCTCCACGGAAGAGGAGAAAGGTGGCTGCGGTTGCCCCAGATCCGACAGCGTCGATCTCTTCTGCTCCAAGCCAGAAAAAACAAAAGGGCGACGCGACAGTAGTTGACGACGAGACTATATCTGCCATCCCCGAAGGTGCCTCGAATGGACCACCGAAACCACCCGGTGAAGGTCCGGAGAAACGAAAGAAACGCAAGAAGAATGTCGACGCAAAAGACTTGGATGATGCGCAACTCAATTCCGCGGCCTCAATTACCGTCCCAGGCGGCACTTCGAGTGCCAACCAAGTACCAGATCCTTCTACTGGCGCTCAGGAACGTCCGAAAAAGAAATCCAAGAAGGTCACCGAAAAAGATGCTCCAAAATCAGCCGCTTCTGCAAATGCTCTTGACGGCCCTTCGAGCGTAGCAGAGCCGCAGGTTGAGAATCAGCGCAAACCGAAATCCAAGAAGGCCCCGCCTGTCAGTGCTCCACCGAAATCATCCATCTCCCAAAAGTCTACCAAGAAATCGAAGAAAGATCCTCAGACTGAGGATGTCCCGAACGCAGACGACCAGGCCCAAAACTCTGTAAAATCCGTAACATTTTCGTTTCCGGATCAGCTTGCGAAAGCTATCTCAGGACCCGCTGACGATTTGGCGGAGAGCGGGCCAGGTGCGCTTCCCTATCAGGGGTCGAGTCTCTGAAGTTCTAACAGTAACTCATAGCATCGAGATCACGACAGCGTCAGAAGATTCACCCCAATGTCGAACCCTCATCGAGTGAGAAGGGTATGTTGATTGGTGACCCACTGTGAAAACAAGTTTGACTCTCTCATAGTGAAGAAACCTTCCAAGGGCAAAAAAAAAACTGTTGAACAAAGCCTTGAGGACGTCGGTAATTGATCACACATCCTGGTTCGCCCCTTTGTGATATGTTTGTGCTCAGACAGCCCAGAACAAATTGAGCCGGAAGAGACAGTGATAGACCCAGCTGTAAAAGATTTTTTGAAAAGTTTGGTTCAGAAGCTCCCCACCGCACCGGCGCCCGTCGTCGAGTCCCATCTTGCCACCGCCGAGACAGTCCAACCAGCAGCAAAGGCGACCAAAAAGTCGGCAAGTTCGAAGGGCCAAGCGTCCACCGCGGCCAACACCACCACTCCCTGTGCCGTCTGTAAAACCTCCCCGTTTCATCTTCGATCCCGCTGCCCCATAGTTCTCGCCGGTTCTGGTCCTATCAAAAAACGGATTGCCGAGCTACAACAGGATGACACGGCTGATCACTCGCAGCTCATCCAGGAGCTCCGCAGCATAGCCGAAAAAAGCGAAAGGACCAGTAAAACCAAGGCCCCCCAAAATGTGAATGCACATTCTCCCGTCCTTCCTCGTAACACAAAGAAGGGAGGCGTATCTAACCCATCGGTTGACGTTCCAGGTCATGCAGTAGCGGTAGCGTCGGGGAGCGGTCCTAGAGACGACGGCCGCAGCAGCTCTAGCGACGATTCCGAATCTGAGGCACCGACTACGCGGAAGGTGTTACCGTTTCGACCGGCCGATTCGTCTGTGGACGCCGAGCTAGATGCTATCATCCGTGGGCCCGGTGGGCCGTCGCGTATTACACTCGATGACATTTTGTTTGAAGAGGAGGGAGATGAAGATGCCCAAAGCGTCGTGCTGGAGGATGATGGGGAGGAGGATCTCAAATTTCGGCGTCGTTCCTGGAATATCGACGCTGCAGCATCTTCCGACGAGGAACTTGGGGAAGATGATGATGGGGACTCACAGGCTGGCAAAGTCGCTGAGGGTAGACATTCGCCGGTCGTAAATATTTCCGCCCGCGCCGACTCAAGGCGTTCTTCTACCCGTTCTGTGACTGAACCTCTTCTGGCAATACACCTGCGGCAATCGACGGATGTTGATCCTACCGGTGACATTGCCGTCGAGGACGCCATGGCTTCTGACAATGCCATTTTCCGCATGGAAACCCCAGTTTTCGCCGAAGGAGGAGAAAGTCCGGCTCATCTTCCCGATTCCCCCAATCGGTCTACGAGGACTACGCCCATTCCTTCCACGCCTACAGGGTCACCGAGACGCGACAAGAAAGCCAATTCAAACCTTCAGCAGGTTCATACGCCAGAGATCACGACGGCGGACGATCCTATCCAACCTGCAGAAGATTTCCCTCCTACTCCCGTTCAACCGGCCAAAACGGCCCAGCCAGGCACTCCTTCGACTCCCAGAATGGTACAACGAATGAAGGATCGCAATGGGAAGATACCAGTGCGGCTGTCGCAGTTGGATCCCCCCTTCAGCTTAACCCCGCGAAGCCGGACAACGCTGCCCAAAATGACCCAGGATGATGCCGCCAAGGAGGATCAGGCCGACGAGGATGCAGTCTCCCAGAGGACTAGAACTAGAAGCTCCACTCGAGTCTTATCTGTCGAAGCGATACCGCCTCCTTCAGAGGCACAACAACCTGCGAAGCGACGCCGCGCGCCAAACAAAACCCCAGAACAAAGAGCCGAGGAAGCAGCTGCTAAGCTAGCGGCAAAGGAAGAAAGAGACAGGCTAAGGAAAGAGAAAGCGGATGCTAAGGCGGAGACGAAGGCGGCGGGCAGAAATGGTTTAAAAAACATGGCTAACTGCCCGCCAACTGACCCAGAGTCGTCCAAAGCGACACCTCCACCGAAATTGGTGCTGGACTCGGCAGCTTCTGTAGACGAACCCGTGTCGCAAGACGAGTGGACAGTACTGAAGTCAGCTTCACCCCATGACGAGGAGTATCGGGACCACGAGTCGATGCGCGACGAACTGCATTCAAGCAGCCCAGCCCCACTCAACGACGGAGATCGAGAAGAAGAAGCACCCTTATTCTTACCCGCGGCGAGTCAGGTCCCGTTTCCTTACTCCCAGTGGAACAGCATTCCGGAGGAGTTTTGTCCCGGTTCCCCGAAAGAGTCGGGGGATGAGGAGGATGAGGAGGAGGTCGCAGCATCGGTCAAATCGTCGCAGCGCCCCGGGGCATGGCGTCGACTGACGGACATCGCGAAGCAAGCATCGTTATTCTCGACACCACCATTGCAAGCTGCAGCCGTTCTCCCTGCGAGCTTTCCCCGAGCCAAAGACAAACGAGACGAGTTGTATGGTGCGATACCTCAGGAGGATGATTCGACTGATAGCGACTCCTCTGCTGGTGATGCGCCATCTCATATCCCCAAGTCACGACGTGCAGGAATGGCAACTAGATAGGAGGAACCGGAGGAAGGAAGGAACACTGACATGGGGGAGCTTCGAATTCTGAATCCACGAAGACCAAGGAGGTTGGCTATGTGGGACAATCAGTATCTTGTGTATAATTTTTCGAGAGCTGTATTTAATCACGACGGCCGAATAGCCGAAGGCAATTGGACCAATTAACCTTCGTCGCCTCCTGGGAGGACGAGAGAGGAGAACGGACGAAAGAGGGCGGGAGAGGGCAGAGTGAGTTTGGGAACAAATTAGATTTGGATCCAAAGTTCTCGGGCCTGCCCAGATGTAACAATAAGTGGAATAGGGACGGAGGGTGGGGTTTCAATTGTGTGCGACGAGTAGCAAAAACTGCGAGCGCAGTGTGAGACGCGGGGCGAATCACGACAGCTCGCAGGTGGCTTATATACGAGGAGTACAAATGCGCGTCGATGAGACAAACTCGAAGAGGGCAAGGTCGGCTGCCGTGCCGACATCCGCTTGCTTGTTTACATTGTTTACATTTCAATACCACGCCTCTGTTAACCCCAAGCAATCACCATCACATATTGCCCTAACTGTGATGGTCACAGTCACGACTTCTCTGTGAAAATTTCTTGACTCGCCCTGTCTGTACATGGTTTTTACCCAGAACACTCGAGACGAGTAAGGCCTTTTCATTCGCCGCTAACTAAACTGACAGCCTTTCAGCTACATCAGCGACCAAGTTTTCTCCATTCTTAGTCTTTAAACGAATTTCGCGACAATGCTTGCTCGCTACTTTATCAGCCTCCCTCGTCTTTCCAGGGGTTTAGCCACCCATTCTGGACCACTAGCCGTTATCCCCGCTACCCTACATCTGAAAACCGGCCAATCTTTCAATGGACGATCTTTCGGTGCACCTAAAAGCATTTTCGGGGAAACAGTGTTTTCGACTTCAATCACATCATGTATGTGTGTCCCCCTCGGTGTTCATTCCAGCATTCAACTAAGTTATCCTAGACACTGAATCGATGACCGATCCCTCTTACCGTGGCCAAATCCTTGTGTTCACGTCGCCCCTCATCGGCAATTACGGTGTCCCTCTGAACACGGCGCCGTTTGATTCGCAAGATGTCGGGGTTCTTCTCGAATCGCAACGCATCCAATGTGCCGGCATCATTGTCGGCGACGTTGCTGAAAAATTCTCCCACCACACTGCCGTCGAATCGATTGCGTCGTGGTGTCAACGCCATGATGTACCTGGAATCACCGGTGTCGACACGCGGGCCATAACGCGTTTATTGCGCGACCAAGGCACAACCCTCGGGCGCATAGCCGTGGGCCCAGATGTTTCGGCGCCGGTTCCCGCAGCTGATGAATTTTGGGACCCTTCAGCGGAGAACTTGGTCGATCAAATTTCAACCAAGGAACCATATGAACTCAATCCCACCGGCTCCATCAAAATTGCCGTCCTCGATTTTGGAGCGAAGGCCAACATCTTGCGTTCTTTAGTTCGCCGAGACGCTGCCGTTACGGTCTTGCCCTGGAATTATGACTTCAATGCCGTCCGCGATCAATACGATGGCTTGTTTTTGACGAACGGCCCAGGAGATCCAGCGCATTGTATGGATGCTGCGCTGCAACTTCGTACTACCTTGGCCGAGTGGGACAAACCAGTCTTTGGCATCTGTATGGGCCACCAGATCATTGGTATGGCTGCAGGTTTCGATGCCTACCGAATGACGTTTGGCAATCGCGGACACAACCAACCGGTCCTGGCATTGGCATCGGCGGGGTCCATCAAGGCGGGTAGGGTCTACGTCACAAGGTATTTTGATTTTCTTATGCGTCGTCCAACATGTATTGACTCGCGTCCTAGTCAGAACCATCAGTACGCCCTGAGACTGCAAGATCCATTCCCTCAGGGTTGGGAGCCATTCTTCATCAACTGCAACGACTCTTCCGTCGAAGGCATTAAATCCACGGCTGAATCAGGGAAGAAAGTGTGGGGTGTTCAGTTCCATCCGGAAAGCGCTGGTGGACCGCTTGACACGATCGAGGTATGTGTTCAGTTCACTACTCGGAGCCTAAAATAACACATTCCGCAGATGTTCACTGACTTTCTGAGCGAGTGCCGCGCTCATAAATACGCCTCCTCTGTGCAGTCCACTGTTGGTGTGGTATCTCCTATGACAATCCCTCGGCCCCGAGTTGCGGTGGCGGCGGCGGCATAAAAGCGTTACTGTATTATTTTCTTCATGTACAACGAATTGGAATCTCTTCTCTTGGACCGAATTGTGGTACCTTACATAGGTTCCCGTCGGCCTTATAGCACAGCCACATTACACGGCTCTTCCATGAATTTCCTCGATCCTTATGATGTCGCGTCTGGCACTCCGCCGCAACAATCTGAGCAATCCCTCAATGAGGAGGTTTCCCAAGTAATGGGTCAGTTGGGCCGTTTCTGGGGCGACTTCAGGAAGCAGGCAAGTCCTATACGACTCCTACGTCCTCATGCACTAACCGTACTAGAGTCAAACCGCACTGGAAACTGCCCGGAAGGACATCGGCGGTGTTGTGACTCAGGCTCAGCAGGAGCTGAGCAAGCTTACTACAGAAACCCCAAAGCCTCCGGCTGAGGTCGACCCAGCACAACCTCCCGCCGAGTCCAATGAGGAGGCAACTACACCCCGAAATGCTTCACCCGAAGCGTCTTCTTCGTCGATTGGTGTCCAGAATCTTTTCTCGCGCCTCCAATCTGCACTCCCTCCAAACATTGTGTCCACTGTTCAAAGCCACATCCCGGAAACTCTGAAGCATGCGTCCGAGAACATTGATTTAGCCCAAATGCGAACATCGCTCATGAGCGAATTCCAGCGTGTTCAAGGCGTCACTCGAACCCAGGCCGAAGAATACGTTCACAAGAGCGAAGGCCTGCTCCGTGAAGCGATGAAAGAGGCGGGCGAAGTCTTGCGAGATGCCGTCAAAGTCATTCCCCCGGAGGAAGCGCAGTCTAGCGGTGGATCGGGTGGTTTGATCTGGGACGGTGCAGACATGTGGATGCTCCCATTCGATTCATCCGACACAAGCGCCAAAGGAAAGGACAAGGCGGGCAGACAATCCACGGACACCCAACTCGCAGTCGCGACGCGTGCCGAGTCACTGTTGAAGCGGCTCAAGCACGATCCTGAGATTATTAAACACGACCCAGAGGCGGACGCGGGTGTGAAGGAATTTTACATCCAGTGGCTCGCCACTTCGGTAAAGGACGGAATCAACGGGGAGGAATGGACATCCAAAATTGCCGCCGTTTTGAATGAATCCGCTGATGGGCAGGCTTTGAAGGCCAACCAAGATGCCCTTGGTACGTGCGCTTAGTTGTCCCCGTGTTCTGTTCTCAGTCTTTCGCGGCTAGTGCCCGCCGAGATTACGCGAGAAACCTTTTGGCAGCGATACTTTTTCCGCGTGCACCAAATTGAGCAGGAGGAGGAAAAGCGCAAAGCTTTATTGCAACGTATGTGATACATTACTCAGAGTGATACATAGAGCTCACGCCATGATTTAGGTTCAACCGAGAGTGAGGAAGACTTCAGCTGGGAAGATGAAGACGAATCGACGCCCTCCACCGCCGCTCCGAACTCCGCGCCTACACCGGTGGCCCTCGAGAAGCCGTCACAGACAACTCTGTCTGCAACTCTGTCTGCGCCTCCCTCCGAGACCCCAACCCCGGCAAACACGAGCCCTCGAGAGAGCAGCGAGGAGAGCTACGATGTTGTGTCGTCAGACAACGCGAGCGCCCCCGGAAAGGGTAAACGGGAGAAGACTGGTGAATCGGACGATGGTGGTGACAGCGACTGGGAATAGGTTCCCAATGAACTTGTATACTGATTTGGACCATAAATTATACTGTACATCTTAACGAATTCACGACTTAACCATTTTCGTACAATTACAAGATACACACAAGTTGAGCGAATCAATCAAAGAGTGTAAAAGAAACCAGGCTGTCCTTCCAACGGACCGTCCAGCTTTCCCTCGCGTGAGAGCCTGTTCCTACGCACAAAGGTCCACGACGTTATTCCCAAGAGTGTGAGAATGAGGAATTGGCAGCCAATAGTAGCCCATATGCCGTTCAGGTACCTCGGGAAGTCTTGCTCCCGAAACCTACAGCAAATGTTGAGGAAATCCTGCTATGGGAGGAAGGACATACACAGTGGTCGCGAAGATCCCTCCCACGCCACCTGAGCCATGTTATTCAAGTTAGAATTGGTAGTGGAAAGGTAACTTACCTGCCGAGATGATCACAGCAGTAGAGACGGCGCGCTTTCGCTACAGTCATCCATTGTGTCAGGAGCTATCACTGACTCAGCGTACCTTTGAATGCGACACTACGTTGTTGGAACTCTATGGTGCTCGATGAGGGTGACCCTACAAACATAAAATCCACTGACGTAAGCCAGCACGGAGGGGATGCATCCAGATGCTCCGGCGTTCGCTAAGAACAAACCAAAGTATCGCGGTCCGTTTTCCGACGCGTAGCCGGTGACTGAAAGACCGACTATAGTCATCAGAGCCTGAAGCGCGATGAAAATAGCGCGCTTTTGTGTTCTGTCAGAAATCCAGGCGAATACAAAGCAAGATATGGCCTGTCACAAGTTCGACGTCAGTCTCTCAAAGTCGTTATTAATACGCACAGCAAAAACCTGCAGAAGTTGCATGAGTATAAGGTCTAACGGGAGAGCGAAATCTGACATATGGAGGCGTGGTAAGTAGCAAGGACGCTCTGACATCCCAGCCCATCGAGTTCAAGATGATGGTCACGAAATACGCTGACGGGTTCGTTGAGATTCCTTCTTCCGGGTACACACCAACTCACCTATCGCGTATGCCGGCATTGTCGACGACATGAACATGAGCGCTAGTAGATGTAGGTTGGGCTGGATTTCATAATGACTGATCCACTCACCACAAGCCCATATGGTCCAGTCAGACTTCGGAAGTTGAGCGCTGCGCCTCGAAACATATCTCAAGTTGCGCCTACTTACCAAGTGGTGCAACACTTTTGAAATTGTGATATCATCAGGCCGAGAATCACCGCGATCCTCCTCCACTCGGGCCAAGACCAGCTGAGACGATGGCAGTAAGCCAACGGAACTGCACCGCAATGACCTTGGGCGCACGTTTGTCTGCTTGGCTGTGAGGAAGGTGTTCTTTTGTGGAAAGTCCGCAATGAACAGGTAATTCAAGATCGCCAACACCACAGTCAAAATTCCTTGACAAATCTATTAAAATTCAGATAATACTAGATCATTCAAGAAATCTAACACGACTGACAAAGATCCAGTTCCAGCTATTCAAACCGCCTTTTCCTTTCAAAAACGTGATTCCGTAACCTTCGAGTACGTCAAGTAACGTCAGGTGTAGATGGCAGTCACTTGCCTATTATACCGCTAAAACCACCTATCACGATGGACGACAGGTAGAATACGGCAAGCCTAAAGAGCCCTAGTTGTCGCATGCTGAATCGAGATCGTCAAGATTAACTGACCTTTTTTGAACTTCGTGGCGTGTATACCTGCCCGGAACTTGTTACTACAGCGATAAGGCGCCTGGGACTTGGTTTGCATAATTACCACGTCGTGATGACGAACACCATTGCCTGGAAAGAGTTTAGAGCCTCTCAATAGTCTCATCGGAAGAATGCACAGACAGGGAAAAATCCGGCCTGGATTTGTATAATAAGACTTGTTGCCCGTCAAGAGTACTAGTTGATATCACCTCAAACAAACCGAGGAGCACACGGCAGAGCGCCAATTGTCCCCAGGTTTTGACGAATCCCATGCCCAGTTGAGCGGTACCCCAGCTGCAATGAGATCAATTGGTAGATACTTATCGACAATTCCGTATGGGTAGACCGACCATAGAACGCAAATAGTAAGCCACACACGGACACCGAGAAAACGCAAGCAGATGTTGCTGGGCAATTGACTAGGATGGTATTGGTTCCAGGCAATATCAATTTGACAGAGCAAACTTACAAAAGAATATAGGGGACAAAATAGAGGCACGACACAGTGCTATACCGGTTCGAGACGGTAAGGTTCTGGAAGCCGTGTAAGTGTGAGAGAGGAGAGGCAGGGATTTAGGGGACCAAATCTTGGCCCATTCCGGCCGTTCGAGCACTTGGTCGTTGTTAAGTGCCTGACGTGAAAACGACAGAGATATTGGGACTAACACCTACGGATCTGTTCATTAGTAGTTGCGATTCGGGGTAGGAGATATAGATACACTGAGATTACTGCGGTCCATGAGAGACACAGCATATAATGCACTCATTAATGGTAACAACCGCCAGTCGACGCGACGCCTATCAAGGCTAGATGAGCCGTGGCGACACAGTCGAGAACAACACCTGCATAGTTTTCTTCTCAAACGCGGGGTCTACATCCTGTCGAACTTGTTCGATGTGGGCAACCTCGGGCTTCTCGAGATCTAAGGTGATTTTTTCCATGATTTTTTCTCAAGGGGCCACGAAGGGAGGTGGGAAGGCCGCTACGACTCTTGACCAGATGACCCCCGGTAGTTACTGTCCTGCTAACGCCGCAAGACATTGATTTTGCGCCACAAGTTGGCCAAAGATCGATGAGATTCAAGTAATACTCCGAGTCATCGTGTTGGACCAGGCCCAATTCATTCCGAGTCCAGCTGAGCGACGCACTGAGAAATATACAGACATACGCGGGTCTTCGGACGGCGCCGCGAGAGCTGACAAGTATATACAAGCGGGCACTTGTGACCTAAAATTGCAAGCGGCGAGCGGCGGGAATAGCTTGAAGGGAGTGCCTTTTATGGTTGGTTCAAATGTTTGTTTCGGAGGAGACAGCGAAACAATCCACGTCAGTACATTGACCCGAAAAATTGCCGCCCCCGGACCATCGGGACTTGGACTGGCAGGTTCAACTGTCGAGCTGGCAATACAGCAGCGCCCTGCATAACCCCACCTGGCTCTCACAACGACGCGTCAATGGGCGTCAGCGAACGCAGAAAGTTCAAGGCCACGAACCGCTTCTCCCGGACTGTGCTCTCATCTCGCACCGCTGTGATTAATGCCATCCGTCTGACCTGGATTGTCGTGCTTGTATGGGGTGAACTGGTAATTACAGTCCCTCTAGTTAATCTTCCCTTCCTTAATGCCATCCGAAGGGAATTTACTTCTGGTCTCTCTCTTCCTGCAAGTGGCCGGAGATTGTGAGCTTCTGTGCTGCGCCTCTTGTACCACACACCTTGTCTGAACCTATAACCAGGCCGAGTGGCGTCGCGGGAAGCCGACGCACGTCCTTCTGATATCCGATCCTCAAGTCAGGCATCCCCGTGCACTAGAGAGCTCCTGGGTCAAGTCGCTGGGCCAATTCCTCTACGATTCAAATCTGAAGCGAAGCTGGCTGGCAACGCGCCGCTTGAAACCCCACGCGGTCTTTTTTCTTGGCGACATGCTTTCCGGTGGAAAATATGTTCGATCAGAGGCAGAGTGGGCTATTCCAATCTTCAGCAGGTCGTTTGCTAACTGCTTCAGGTACAAAGCGTATTGGCGCAAGTTCAAGACTATATTCCAAGACGCCTCCTTTCCCCAATATTATCTCCCCGGTAATAACGATGTCGGGTGGGTGACCACTTGTCTTGTTCTGGGCTTGGATTTATCCGGAAAAAAAGCATGGGCCTTTCGCACTCCTCACCAAAAAATGTCCGCCTGTATTATTCGAACATTGTTGGTTCTTTTAACCATCAAGTCGTTATTCGGGACCATGTGTTTATTTGCCTCGATGCGCCTAGTCTGGTAGATGAAGACTATCAACGCTCGGCAAGTGGTGTAGGATATGAACGATGGAATGCTATCCGGGGTGGGCCGGTCGAATTTGTCAAATCGGCATCTACTGGTGCGAGCGACGATGCCTCATTACTACTCTACTCTGCTCAACGACTCGCAGCTGGTCTTCCCGCGATCCTGCTCTCTCACATTCCTTTAGCACGGCCTGATACCGCAAGTTGCGGCCCCTTGCGGGAGAAGGGAACAATCCGAAGAGGCGTCGGACACGGATATCAAAACACGCTGGGAAAGCAGACGACCTCGTGGCTTCTGAAAACTCTTCGACCTTCGGCTGTCTTCAGGTGCGAATATTTCTGTGCGGATTATTCTGTTGTTGAGCAGTTGATATAGTGGAGACAATCGAGATTTCTGTGAATATGACCACCCAGTAGAGGTGCCTGACCGCGAAGCGGCAGAGAGCGCCATACCCATACGCGAGGTAACCGTCAAGTCCTTCTCCGTGTCCAACCACATCCGGCGGCCTGGATTCCAACTCCTTTCACTGGTGGACCCCACTCCAACAGGCAAATCATTCGTCGACGCTCCCTGCGCCCTCCCAGACCCTTCCGGGGTCTACTCCTCTCTTTACGCCCCCCTAGCTGTCGTTACTTTCATTTTCCTGTTTATCTTCAACACGCGCAGGTCGCGGCGTCTCCCTAGCGTCGTCCTCCCCCCAATTTCTCTCTCGCCGCGCATAAGCACCGGGCCCAATACCCCGCTTCACCCCGGGCCGGACGTGTGGTCGCCGTACACGCCGCCGGTACCCGTCAGCCCGCGCAGCGCGCTCCCCCCGTCATTACGCGCTCCCACCGCAGCAACGGGCCCAACGATGCGCGCAGCCTCACGGCCCGTGACGCCCCTCGGCTCGCCTCTCCTCGCCCCGCCAGTTTTTCACCACGTCCCCCACGACGAGGAGGAAGAGGATGCACTATACCCAACACAGTATGCCGTGCAGCGCAACGGGCACATCAGCGACAGCGAGGAGTGGCCAGCCCGTGGCGACGAGCCCGCGCAGTCGTCGTATTTTCTGCCCGCACCGGGCCTGAATGCCAAGCCGCATGCGGCGCATGGCTGGTCGTGGTCGTGGACCTTCGTGTTCCGCGGGCGGCGGCGGCGCATGACCGCGTCTGTGCCGTCGTGGAGCTCGTTTCGCGAGCTCGCAGCTCAGCTGGCTCCCGGGGCGGACGCCGACATGCTGCTGCGACGACGGGGTGTGGCGTTGAGTACGGCCATAGATGGACTGGGCATCCTGTGGCCTACCCTTTTTGTCTGGATCTTGTGTGCGGTTTGGATTTAGATGGACCGCCGACGTACTGTAGTTGTACTGCAAAGCGTTTCGGACTTGAATTAGACTATTATTAATGTACAGCGTAGCAGCTCGCTATCCCTAGCTCTCGTGTGGCTTCTTTGTAGGCGAGCTCATCGCGGCTGCGATGTAACTTGGAATTTGCGCCACTACAAAACAGGCAAGCCCAAGCACTTTATAACAATTCAATGGGGGATTCAAAAACACGCGCGAAAATACACGTACAGTAGCCGGTGATCTTTTCTCCAGGCGAGTGGAAATAGACGCTCGTGGTACCGCTCGCAAACAGCCAAATGCAGATGAGGGCAGAGTTGGCCCACACCGCGACGGTGTGCGGCGTCGACCAGCGCGTAAGCCGGAACGACGGGGCCAGCTGCTGCGCGAGAAGAAGGATGGAGAGGGTGAGGAGGAATATGTGGCCAGATACATCGTGACCCTTGCGCAGACGCGGGGTGGCACGCCATTCGGACGGCAGGACGAAGGAGGACTGCGAGGTGAACAGGGCTGGGTGGGTGACAGGGGACACGGCTACGTGGGCGTGGCAGTACTCGGCGGGGAGCGAGAGGGCCTCACCCGAGGGCAAAGAGACAAAACACTCGCCGCCGGACGCGAGGACGATGCGCTCGATGAGGGCGGGGCCGAAGAACCACGCGGTGAAGACGAGCCAGATGGCGGTTGCCGTGAGCCAGCGTGCGAGGCGGGTAGCAGTACGGGTGGATAGCGGGCCCGTGCTCCACGCGAGGAGGAATGCGGCGGACGTCCAGCCCCACGCTTTCTTGATAAAATAGACGTTGAGGGGGTTCCCTTTGCTCGCCCAGCGGTGAGACTTGCTCAGAGGGTGTGGGAGGTGTGTGAGCAGCGGATTTGAGGTGTCGAGGTATGTGTTGTAAAGAACTGAATATGCTGTACCGAGGAGCACGATGCTCGACACGGCGACGAATGCCAGCCGCGTAGTTGACATGGTGGGGGGAAGCAACCTTGTTATGACGCGCCGCCGCGCTATGTATACACGTGACTACTACATCCTCGACTCCACCTTCACCCCGTCCACACTGCTGGTCCAGGAATCGTATAATTCTGAAGGTTGTTGTAGATGTTGACCTGCAATTTTTAGCAATTTTTACATTTCATAATTTTGCAACACTCACTGTGATGCCCGGGTCGGTACCGTGATATGCGCCGGGGAGCGCGACCTTCGGAGGAACCGCGCTTCCCCCACTCGTGATCTTGACCTGCGCGCACCCAATATATATCTGCGCGCCGGGATACCTATGTGGAATGAATAGAGATTCGGTGAGTGGGATGGGCGGCTTACGTTGAAGCAACGTGCAACGCGATCTAAATATGCAGTGTTAAAAGTACATCTCGACTGAAGAGACCGAGCCGTACGATTTCCGCGCGCACGAGGTACTCGCCGGTGGGGAGCGACGCCGGGACTACGACACTGTGTCTACCTTCCACAAAAAATTAGCCTCATGGAGGATCGGTAGAACCGGGCCTACCTGAGTTAGTGTTGACGACGTCCGTCGCCCAGGTCATGCTGCTCGGCGTGAGGAGCCCGGACTGATAGATCTTGGTCCAGACGGCGCCCTGCCCATTGAACGCCGCCGCTGTCGTCGGCGCCTTCGCGATGTACACCAACACCGCGCCTGGGGGGCATAAATAACATCAAGTCACAAAGGAACGCGTCCACTCACCCTTGTGTCCCGAGGAAATAGGGTCCTCGCCCGTGCGCTGCGTGTGCTGGTGCCACTCGAACCTGCCCAATACAGCAACTGAAATAATTGACGGGAACGCACTTACGTGAGATTGGTTCCCGCAGGGATGCTGAGCGTCGACACGCCCGTGCCGCTCGTTCCGCCGACATTGCACGTCAGGTCCGTGGAGGTGACGTCCGTGACGGGGTTGTTACTGGGCGGGATGCGCACAAAGTTGTTGTACCCTTGATCCACGCCATTTACCCAGACGTACTGCATCGTGACTATGACACGGTCAGTCCGTACAAGATACCTCGGGTAGATGCTATTTACAGTGTGCGCGCGCGAGCGCAGGGGCGAGAAGGGCTAGTACTGCGAGCTTCATGTTCGTTCTGTACTGGCGGTCCTTTGCCAAAGCTACCCATTTATACGCGCTTGCACCCGAGGTTAAAGCGGCGGGGTATTTTTCGGAAGGGCGGGGTGGAGCACCAGGCAACATTGACTAAGGGGTTTGAATACAGTCTGAGCAGCAGATCCGTGCCAAGCCTGAGATAAGCCGGGTTCGTTGAGGCCTTGAGGGTGCGGCAAATTGGCGAGACGGAGATAAAACAGAGATCGGGATAAACCCTCGGCGCGTGAAAGATGACGGTTAAGAAACCAGCGTTAAGTATTGCTACATGATTTGTCGCAAAATTCGCTTCCCCAAGTATTACAAGCATATCCACCGTCGCCGTGGCCACGGAAAGTCGGGGCAGCGGAAACCAGTGGAGAGTAGGCAAAATGGGGGGAATTCAGGTGTTTCGTGGACAAGCCAAGATAGAGTGTCTTCAAGGGATCGTGGAGCCACGGCCAGGGGCGTGGACGCCAACTTCACCACTGTGTAGTGCACCACATCGTCGTCCGGCCACAATCTCGGCCTTCTGCTTCGCCCAGTCAGGAGGAAAGTGGGGAAATGTGAAAACCTTGCTTACAGGGTAGCTCTGAGCGAAGGTAAAATGGATAGCGATATAATGAGAAAGGGTGCTCGGCGGAGATTAATATTGTTGGAGGATGTCGAGAAATGCACGGCGACCAGAATCGTCACCAATATTTGCAAAGCCACCGTGCGACTACCAAAAGCATGATGGACTCGTCAATGACGATCCGGGACATCCGTTCGTCAATGGATTGACCAAATCCTCGATTTACTATCTGGACCCGACCACTGTTGAACGCATCTAAGGTGTTGAGCAGTGACGGCATAGTATGAAACAAGACATCTTGAGGGTCTAATGTTAGCAGGTCGAGGCTGGCTAATAGAGGGTGCTAATTAACATAGGCATACGCCGCAAAAGACATTGATACTCACGCACGTCAAAAGACTGCAATCTATTATGTTCATCCGAATCTCCGCGCGTTCGTCATTTTCGGGGCGCACAAAGTCCAGATTCTCGGCGGGACAGATGCCTGTACCCTTCTGACCCAGGTAGTCGTTAAGCAAAGTATGCGGGCTTCAGACGCCGTCCCGCATCAATGTGGACATTAATCCATCTGTGAAGCGATGGCTGTAACAGGGTTCAAACTGTGGCGAGAATAGTGGAAGGAGCAAATACCGTTCACGACACCAATCCCAGACAAGCCGCAAAAAGCACTTTCCTAATTTCGTTGCGGCGTACGACGAGGAGGCCACATATTCACGATGCAGACTTTCGTCGTCAAATACGCTTGTTTCTGAACACCGGCGATGACGATCCTCATTCTGGGAGCATTGCGGTTTGGGTATTCCGTGCCCGCCGTAATGAAGGATATTTTAGGGCATCGGTAATCTCTCTCAGTACCGGATGGGAGACGCGATGTTCGTCTTTGAACGCTATTCATAGTGATCCAAGTAGAACTTGCGCCTCGTCGATTACGATAAACATGTGGAAGTGGTCGCCAACGAAATTTCGCCAATAAATGGGCAATGTGATCTCTTGTATGGGATTCGTTCGTGTGGGCCACCTGCATGGGCAACATATAGAAGACCGATTGGTTGAAAAAATATCCATGAGCCTGTTCAGTTGTGATGCCACCGACGACTCGGAGACAACAACTACACGGCATTTTCGATATCCCCGAGGTCTGCGTAGGCGTAGATGGCCGGGAGATGAGTGGGGTGTTCACTAGCTACGATGAGCGTAGCAGTAACAGAGGGACCTAAAAACATCGCGCAGCGCGTGACATCATGAAGCCAACTTCACCATTGTGTAGTGCAAGGTAGTGCACCACATCGTCGTCCGGCCACAATTTTGGCCTTCTGCTTCAGGAGGAAAGTGGGGAAGTGTGAAAATATTGCTTACAGGGTTGCCCTGAGCGAAGGCATGGATAAAATGGATGGCGATATAATAAGAAAGAGTGCGCGAGCTGCTCGGCGGAGATTAATATTGTTGGAGGATGTCGAGAAATGCACGGTGACCGGAATCGTCGCCAGTACTTGCAAAGCCACCGTGCGACTACCAATCAATGACGATCCGGGACATCCGTTCGTCAATGAATCGACCAAATCCTCGATTTACTATCTGGACTCGACCACTGTTGAATGCATCCGGGTGTTGAGTAATAACGGCATAGCATGAAACAAGATATCTTGAGGGTCTAATGTTAGCAGGTCGAGGCTGGCTAATAGAGGGTGCTAATTAACATAGGCGTACGCCGCAAAAGACATTGACACTCACGCACGTCAAAAGACTACAATCTATTATGCTCATCCGGATCTCCGCGCGCTCGTCATTTTCGGGGCGCACAAAGTCCAGGTTCTCGGCAGGACAGAAATCTGTACCCTTCTGCATGACCCAGGTAGTCGTTAAGCAAAGTATGCGGGCTTCAGACGCCGTCCCGCATTAATGTGGACATTAATCCATCTGTGAAGCGATGGCTGTAACAGGGTTCAAACTGTGGCGAGAATAGTGGACGGAGCAAATACCGTTCACGACACCAATCCCAGACAAGCCGCAAAAAGCACTTTCCTAGTTTCGTTGCGGCGTACGACGAGGGGACCAAAGTTTCGCGATGTAGGCTTTCGTCGTCAAATACGCTTGTTCTGAACACCGGCGATGACGATCCGCATTCTGGGAGCATTGCGGTTTGGGTCGCCGTAATGAAGGATATTTTAGGGCATCGGTAATCTCTTTCAGTACCGGATAGGAGGACGCGATGTTCGTCTTTAAACGCTATTCATAGTGATCCAAGTAGAACTTGCGCCTCGTTGATTACGATAAACATGTGAAAGTGGTCGCAAACGAAATTTCGCCGTGATCTCTTGTATGGGATTCGTTCGTGTGGGCCACTTGTATGGGCAACATATAGAAGACCGATTGGTTGAAAAAAATATCCATGAGCCTGTCCAGTTGCGATGCCAGTCCCAACGCGGCGAATACTCGGAGACAGCAACTGCGCGGCATTTTCGATATCCTGGCGTAGATGGCTGCCGGGAGATGAGTCTAGCCACGATGAGCGTAGCAGCAACAGAGGAACATACAAACATCGCGCAGCGCGTGACTCCATCATTAGATTTCATACAAGAGCGCGCCGGCGCTTCGCGCCCCCGGCACTTCGCCTCACTTCGCTTCGGAGCCGCTGTCATCGATGATGCGCGAACGGAGATTAAAGAGGCTTCATCTTGGATTTCATACAAGAGCGCATCATTAGATTTCATCTTGGAATTCATAGCGTCGGGGCCGTTGCCATCGGTGATGCCCGGAGATTAAAGGCGTCGGACAGGGTTAATCTTATAAAGAGAGAAAATCATTAGATTTCATCGACATTTCATACAAGAGCGCGCCGGGCGCTTCGCTTCGGAGCCGTTGCCATCGGTGATGCCCGAGCGGAAATTAAAGATACGCGAGACAAGTCCGATAAGAGCGCGTCGGGCGCGCGATGTCGGAGGCGCCCTAGGCGCGCCGTCCACGTCGGCGATGCCCGGGGGGAGCTTAAAGGGTATCTCCTTGTAGTTTCGCCTCTTTTTCAATAGTATTCTCCCTGCCATCCACTGCCATCCTACACTTCGTCACATCCATTTGGCGTCCTATTTTTCTCCCTTCCGAAATATCGAAGCAAAATGGAATCGTCCTCGGCGCGGTATTGGCAGAATCCCCAACGATTATTTGTAATCGAGGATCGCAGGGAGTGACAATACGTAGCCCTCTCACTGGTCCCGCTGGGTTCTTGTTCGCGTGAATTACCACGGCGGGCAAGGGCACGTCCGCTCCGGCAGCACAGAAGAATGGCGATGAACAAAACATTCCCAAAGAGAAAGCAAAGTAGCATTCACTTCTAGGTGACGCACATAAATTACAACAATTTCATTTTAGTTTCTTCCCCGCGTCCACTCAGTCCAGCCAATCCAAAAAGTCGGGTGTGAAATATGTCAGGATGAGCGTCGCACCGGCACGGAGCATGCCGTCGACGGACTCAAAGGCCATGTCGCGGAGGGCGTAAACGCCCGCGGCGGCGCCGGCGTGGACCATGGCGAACTCGCCGCTGACCTGGTAGCAAGCGAGAGGATGGTTAGGCGCCAGCTGCGCGGCGTCGGCAATGATGTCGAGGTACGGCATCGCGGGCTTGACCATGATGATGTCCGCGCCCTCTGCTGCGTCGCGTTGCTGCAGCGCGGTCAGCGTGTATCCGTGCATCGAAGACGACAACGTACGATTGCGCGCCGGGCAAGGCCGCGGCCGGCGGGGGGGAGTTGGTAGCACTTGCGGTTGCCGAAAGACGGGGCGCTACCTGCGGCGTCGCGGAACGGGCCGTAGAGCGAGGAGGCGAACTTGGCGGAGTAGGCCATGAGGGTGCACCTGTTGCCGAAGCCGGCGTCGATGAGCGCGCGTTTGATTCCCTTGATACGGCCGTCCATCATGTCGCTCGGCGCGACGCAGTGGGCGCCGGCGCGGGCGTAGTTGAGGGCTACCTCTGCGATGCGTTCGACGGAGGGCGCAGTGTTGATAGTGTTGTCTTCGTTGAGGAGGCCGCAGTGACCGTGGTCGGTGTATTCGCAGAGACAGACATCGCAGGCAATGTAGAGCTCTGGGAAAAGCTGGCGGATTTTCTTGATGGCGAGGATGACGGGGCCAGCCTCATCGTCTGCGGGGGTGCCGCGGTAGTCCTGCGGGGGGTGCGGGTGTGAAGAATTGGCGGGCGGGTAACAAGACACGTATGCACCTTTACACAGGACATGGGGACGCCGAAGAGGATGACGCTCTGGAGACCCTTTTTAACCAATGGCCCCAGGAAACCCTCGAGCTTGTTTACGCCCCATCTGCACTGGCCGGGGAGGGTCGGGATGAGCTGGCTGGCGTCGGGGTCGTCCGTAATAAATATTGGGTACATTAGCATCGCCTTGGTGAGCTGGCGGCGGCTCTGCCATTGGCGGCTGAGGGGGTGCTGGTAGCCGCCCTGGAGGATGGAGCTGGGACTGTGAGCGTAGCACAACGAAGGAGAGGGATGCTCACGAGATGTCCATGGTGTTGGGAGAGAGCGGGAGAGATGGCTGTACTTTACATATTGTTCGGGTATTGACGGCCGCACAATAGCCTAGTCGCACATCCGGAACAGCCGTCGGAAATCCTATGTACTTGATCCCACACGGCACCGTTGGGCCATGCTGTGTTTCTCAGGTCTTTCTCCCAGGAGTCGTGATTGAGGGAATTGCCAGAAATTGCAGACAAAAAGGTCGACTTGAAGAAGGATTGCAGATAATACTGTACAGTAACCCGCCCCAAAATGCCTGGACCATAATAATTAATGATAATCGACTCATTCCCGGGTATTTTATTTTCTTGACATGTCGTGCCTGCGCAGTGCGTAACCACGTTTCACGGTCAGAATAGGCGAGGCCAGGCCCTCGGGAAGAATCGGGGTCTCGGAAACACAACTTGCAAGCTCAAGACTTGAAGCAAATTGCAGGATGCAGCAGACAATTTCTGCGGTTTTTCCTTCCTGCAATAAAGCGGTAAACCGCGTTCACGGTATTTGGTTGTGTTGTGGCTGGATACGCGAGCACGTGAACGAGTTTGTTGAAGTGGAGATCTCGGTCACACACGCTCTGTCACGCCATTTTTGATACGGAAACTTGGACCCACACCACAACCTACGCGCCATGTTATCAATGCATACCCCTCCACGAACAGCCTACGATTCTCCCATGCTCACTCCGTCCCCCCTCCGCAGACAATCCACAGACGACTTCTTCCATAATTCCCCCTTCAAGCCCCGTCCAATCACACCAGAAAACACAGATGCAGCCGTCTTTCTTGCCTCGCCATCCCACCCTCTTCTCACTCCCGCAAAAAAAGCAAAAGTACCCAGTAGAACCCCCCTCTCGCTCAACACAAACACCGCCGTGGGCACAAAGCGCAAGTCGTCTCAGCACACATCCTCTACTCCCCTCAGGTTGGCCCCGCTCGCGTCCCCAAACAGCTCGCGCATCGCCTTCCACCGCCTCGCACCCCTCCCGGCCCCACAGTTTACTACCCGCACACCCCAGAGCCCCGCAGAGACCGATGCCTACCTCCGCAGCCACACTGCCACTCTCACACGTCTCAGCATCTCCGACCTCCATGACGAGTTTGACGACGGGCCACCTCCCCTCACTCACCCAGAAGAGGTCGTTGAGGCGAGCTCGCCCGGTGGTCACATCACTAAACGCCGGGCTCGGTCCCGTCCCGTGTCCCAGGAGCTGCTGGAAGGTTCCCCGTCCCCGGTGAGTCATACAGACGCGTTTTTACCTCGTGGATGCTGAGGCTGTTGTAGGTTGAATTCCCCTCCGCACGCATGCCTCGTGCCCGCTCGCCCTCCAGCGCGTCCTCCTCAGAGACTGGCTCCCCGCTTCCGCGTCGTCGCCTTGCAGGGGCGTACCCATCGCGTGCGCCACTCGAGCGAATAGAAAGCGCTGCCACTCTCTTTTTCGGCCCACCTATCAACCCCCCGCGCGCGCGCCTCACTTCTGCGACCTCCGCGACCCTCCATCCCACCAACTCGCGCCCGTCAGGCCGCCACAGCTACGCTGGGCCCGGGTGCAGCACCCAGTCGTGGAACACAATGCAGACTCGCCCAGTAACACCGTCCCCCCGCTCCTCCCCTCCCCGCATCCCCGTCGAACTCGCCGACGACGACGAGCAGGACATGTTCTTTGGCGCATCACGCCCGGACCCGTCTTTTTCCTTTAGTGTCACCGCCGACACGCCCTCCCCTCGCACCAAGAAGCCCAACGCTACCATCGCGAAAAAGTACAACTCGCGCGACTCGGGCGTGGCGCTCAGCGAGGACGACGACGACCCGGGCCACCTTGGCTTCATGCCGCGCGCGTCTACCAGCGTCAGCTCGATCTACTCGGACGAGGGGCTTGTCACGCCTGGTCTCGAGCCAGAGGTGGGCTCTGGCTGGCCGAGCGTCGTCATGGGAGACAGCAGCGCGTTCGAGGGCGGCGTCGACGTCGACGCGTTTATCCGCCGCACCCTCGCAGCGGGCTCCAAGGGCGCGGGTCCCAGTGCAGCGCAACCCAAGAAGGCGCCCGGCACGCCCGTCAAGCGCGTCAAGACGAGTTACCTCGCGGGCGACCGGCCATGGCAGAGCGCCGTCGCGCACAAGGTTGGGTTGCCGGGCTTCAGCTGGGAATCTAAGCACGGCAAAGCGCCGCGCAAGAGTCTCCCTGCCGTGTTCCCTGCGCTGGGCGGCCGCAAGCACGGGAAGGCGCCCCTCGATCCCAACACCGACTCTGAAGGCGAGGACGAAAGCCCGAGCGGACGGAGAGACAAGTACGTCGGACTGGGCCTGGGCCGGCCGGGCAAAGGTGGGGTGGCGCGTACGCGCTGGCTCACGCGCCGCAGCAGCAGTGGCGCATTTTCGAGCGGGAGCGATACTGCCTCAATCGCGGGAACGCCCACGCGACCGAAGGGACGCGGTGCGTCATTTAATTTTAATTTACAAACTTTGACGCGTATTAGACTCTAATATCCCCGCTTTCAGATTGGCATCTGCCCAAGCCGCACCTACCCCTTCAGTTTTCGCCTTCGAATAATGCGTTGAATTTGTCGCCTGGACGCTCTGCTTCCAGCTCGTCATCGACTATGGGTTCGCCAACCGGGGCAAGATATGTGGCAGATGCTCGACATGCCCCGAGGCCAGTGTCTGTGCGGCGTCTCTCGGATCAATCCGTCGAGCGCGTCAGGTATTTCGAGCATGCATTCGAGGAGATCGACGAGCTCGGGAGCGGCGAATTTGGCAAAGTAATCAAGGTGCGATCACGGGCCTGCCATACGGATTTCTACGCGGTCAAAAAGTCGAAGCGATTCGAGGGCGTGCGACATCGGTGAGTCCTCGGAAGAGGCTTTTCCCATATGTACAAGAGAGCTGATTGGATCTTTCGTAGGCTCCGCTTACGGGAAGAGGTGGAGATTCTGCAGCATCTCACATGTGGTGGCGTACAACCAAATGTGTTGACGTTCGTGGACAGCTGGGAAGAAGACGACGTGCTCTATATTCAGACGGAGCTGTGCGAATTAGGCAACTTTGCGCGCTTTTTGTGGGAGTATGGACGTGTCTTTCCGCGGCTGGACGAGGCCCGTATCTGGAAGATTATTGTCGATCTGAGCAACGTAGGCCGTCGTTGGTTGTGAGGGCTGCGCCGGGTGCTAACGCTTTCTGTAGGGCCTCCAATTTATTCACGACGCGGGTGTCATCCACCTCGACTTGAAGCCGTCAAATATATTCGTGACGGCGGAGGGCCGCTTTAAGATTGGCGACTTTGGAATGGCGTCTCTGTGGCCGCGGCCGGCTGGCAGCACGCATCAGCAGCTCGAAACGGAATCTGTCGGATTCGAACGAGAAGGAGATAAGGTGTACTTGGCGCCTGAAGTGCTCCAGGGGCGGTACGGAAAGGCTGCTGATGTGTTTAGGTGAGTGGGAGAGTTGTCCGGTTGCACCGGGTGTTTTTTTTTCTTTCGAGCGAGACTTCTCACGTCACCGATGCAGTTTTGGCATGACAATGTTAGAGACAGCATCAAACATTGTGGTCCCCGACCAGTGAGTTGTTCGATTCGCGCGAATCGGGGGAGAGGGCGCTAACTGGGATTGTAGGGGGGAATCGTGGCTACGACTGCGGCGAGAAGACTACTCTGAAATCCAATTGGACGATATGCCAGAATTGTTCGAGCTGATCCAGCAAATGATGCGGACTGACCCTGCACTTCGGATGCGGGTGGAGGGGATCCGTGCGCACCCAGTTGTTGCACGGACGCGAGCGCGGATGGGTAGTCCTCCACTAGGCGCAGAGGTACCTGGGTTTCTGTGTGATATTCTGGGGCGCATGGACGTGCGGGTGTAGTGTACTTGACGACGAGATAATCTATCAGGATTTATGATTGTGATGTGTTTGGTGTTTGTGTATTCGGCCTTGGTTCCTGACAGTCTCGGGAGTAATCCACTCTTTATGTTCTGCCCGTGACTCTCCTTCATACGATAAATACGATGCTTCCCCGCCTCCCCCACCCTCTTTCTGCCCAACCCTACTGTCCCCCGTGGTCCCGTCTGACCCCAATGCCCCACGGAATGGACCCCACCGACTACCGCGCTTTCTACCCGTACACCCCGAACGAGGTCAAGCACCGCAAGCGCACCACCAGCGCTCAGCTCAAGGTCCTCGAGGGCGTCTTTAAACGAGACACCAAGCCCAATGCTGCCCTGCGCACAGAGCTCGCGGCTCAGCTCAACATGACAGCGAGAGGTGTCCAGGTGCGGCAGTTTCTTTGTGGAACCGAGATAGCATCTAACTCTGCGCAGGTGTGGTTCCAGAACCGCCGTGCTAAGGAAAAGACCAAGGCCTCCAAGGGCGCCCTCAAGCCCGCACTCACAAAGGACGTCGACTCGCCGTCCCCGCGCTCGTCAGAAGACCCCGACCCCCAAGAGTCCCACGACGATCTCCTGCCAGACCTCTCCAACAGCTCGTCTCCTAGCCCGACTGCAAGCGACCCCCCACGTCTCCATGTCGTGACTGACTCGGCCGACTCTTCTTGGCAGGGCTCACCCGTCATCGAGACCCCAGAGGACCCTGGCTTTGACCTACCGTCGATCCATATGGTGGCCAGCCGCCGCGGGTCCCTCCCCGTCAATGCATTCAACCACAGTGCATATGGGCCCCCGCTCGTCGACCCCCTCGACCCCCTGGCTCGCCGCAGATCTGTCGATGCCAGCCTCGTCCGTCTCGCATCCAACCCCTACGCAAATCTTGCCCGCGCAAAGAATAACGCCCTCCTCGCAACCCAGCGTCTATCCCACGGCCGCCAGCACCACCTCTCCCGCATGCCTCGTCCCGGCATGCCCCACCGCTCGACTGTGCCCATGCAGCACACCCGTCACGCCTCCATGGACGCCCGCGGCTACCGCATCCCCCCGTCGCCCTCGCCCTCCCCCCTCTCCCCGTACCACGCAGTCCGCGCTTCCCTCCCTGACAACCAACTCTACCCCGTCACGTCCCGGAATATCTCCGCCCCGATCCCTGGCCCGTTGCCGTCCCCCGGCTTCTCGTTTGGCGTGGCCAACGCGTCGCCCGACAGCAATCGCAACTCCCCTGTCGATTTCAGCGGCTTTTCCTTCCCCCGCGACGACGCAGACACAGAGGACGACGGCTCTGCCTCGTACCAGATGTCCCGTTTCAGCTCCATCGCCAGCGAGTCCAGCGCGACCAGCGCGTACTTTTCCGATGTCGGCAGCGCGGGCGAGCCCCCGGATTTCAGAGCCAACCTCCGCCGCGAGTCTTGGTATGTTCTCGTCTTCTTTCGCGTCCTTCATACGCTTACCCGAATTCAACCAGCCCCACGGGATTCCTGAACCTCATGTCCGGCCTCGACGTCACCGGGCCGCGGCGAGCGAGCCTGGCAGAGGGCCTCATCGGAAACTATTCCACCCATTCAGACAGTCCTGAACGGGACAACCACGGCGCGGTCGGCTACCCGTCGCCCTCGTCCACGGTGTCCCCCGGATCGAGCCCCCACATTTCTGGCAACTCGACAGCCATGTCCATGTCGAATTCGAGCGAGTTGAACTACGCTCTCCACAACAAGCACGGCGATGTGCCGTATCCCCCCCGGTCCGCCGGCGCCGCCCTTGACATGGGCAACGCCGACACGCCGGACTCGTCCACGTTCTTTTTCGATTCCACCGGCAACCACTATCCACACTCTGCCCCCGCAACCTCCGACGAGTTTGCGGACAAGTTCAACTATGATTACGGGATGCAGTACACACCGCCGCACGCGGAGGGCTATCCCGAGGGCGCGTACAACGGGGACGCGCAGGGGCCCACGGCCACTGGCATGGGCCAGTACCAGAACATGGAGTTTTCCCCATCCGAATCCTATTACGAGTCGCATGCCGTCTCCGACACCCCTTTCACCTATCCATGAAACGCCGCCTCTCCTTTGCCGCGCAAGCGCCCTCTTGATCTGCTTATATCTTACAGCTCTCTATTGGCTGACCTACTCATACCTGGTGGATCTCTTTACCAAATTAATTCGACCCTCCCACATACCGATTATTTCAATACCACCCACCCAGTCCTTGTCCATACACCAGCACACTCTCCCTTGTTTTCCGCCCTGCGCTATGCTAACCGGCCCTTTGTAATACCGTCTTTCTTCGTGTCTTTATTCTTTCACAGCTCGAGCGACTTATTCACTCGCTAGTATTATAGCATACAATACAAAACCGAATGTAATACAACCAATCGCAAGTTGCTTCACCAGATACTGTTTCAGAGCTTGGTTATGGATTGGCCCGGTGGTGACATGGTTTGTGGGTAGTAGAATCGAGCGTGTGAAGGCCAGGCACCATCGGCACCAAGAGCATCGCCGCTCCGTCCTGTCGCTTGAGCGTTCCTGTCCATCATAATCGTGTGGACCTATCGTCGAGGACAGATGGTTATCAGCCATGGTATACGAAATAAAAAAAGATCGTCGCGACGATTCGGACGGGACCGACCTGCATGCGGAGCCCGTGTACGTTGGCGCGCAGGGACATGACCTCCTCGTTCAGCCGGAGCGCCTCGTTCGTCAGCGCGATGTCGCTGCGCCGCCCGAGTGAGTCGACCGCGCCGCCGAGCGCGACCATCGACTCGCGCACGCCTGCAAGCGCGCCCTCGAGCGTCGTGGAGAGGTTCAGGGGCGCGACGGTGGTCTGCACCACCGTACGCGCGGTCGGACTAAACTGTGGCTCCCACCCCGCGGGGAGCGTTCGCCGGCGGGACGCTAGGTCGAAAGAGGATCGCCCAGGAAGGAAGGGTTCTTCTGTTTCTGATGGAAAGTACGCTGCGAGCAAATCCTGCGGCGCATGATCGGGCGAAAGCGGTGTGTCATGGAGTTGGCTGAACCGGCGGGATGTCGACGCGCTCGCGGGCTGCAAATCCGGGGGTAGATCCGACGATGGGCTGCTATATGCGTAAACGCCGTCAGGCCTGTACCAGGGCCCCAGGGCCGTCTTGGTGGATTGAAGCTCTCGTTTCATGGTCTGGACCAGGCTCTCGAGCGTGTCGACCTTGTGTCGCAAGACAAGGTTGTCTTCGGCGATGCGCTCGAATTTAGTGTTGTTCAACGTAAAGAAGCCCTTGATGGCTTCAAAGGGACAGGAAGGGACGTGCAGGGACTCGAGAGTATCGCGGGGGCCAGTCCAGGTACATCCGTTTGAGGCATGCAGACAGGGAATAACAGCAGCGGGGCAGATATTATTGTGCGATGTCAGGTTAAACCGAGGAAGCTCTAGAGAACAGAATTCACAAGTTATGGTGGCATCCGTGCACTCCAAAGTGTGATTCTGGACATAATGTTAGGAGGAGAATAAAACAAACCCAAAAACGTGCCTGCAAATCCTCTAGTTGGATTTCGCCGCCACACAGATCGCACGGCACGAGTCTATGAATGCATTTGTGTGATTCTGCATCCTTTCTAGCAAGGATCTGGTCGCATTCTCCTTTCGGACATCCTACGCGGCTACAAGGGCAGGTATCCTTGATATGGGTTGTGAGTAGTTGCCGCTGGCACGTATGCGTGCATCCAGAGGGACGGTGTATACATTCAACAATCAGTTCGTCAACAAGCTGCGGGTGTTTCGTCAGAGACGGGGGACATGGTAACTGTTCGTAACTGACCGAGCGGATAATTGAGTTTGCGGGCAACAAGTCGTCGACAGAGAGAGCTGAGCGGTCCACGGGACATTGACGAACGTGGCTTATGGCCTGGACGATACAGTCTCTGCAGAAGGTGTGCGAGCAGGTGCGAGTTGTTACCGGCTGGATGAAGGGCATCCTAGTAGAGAGTCAAACTCGGCGGCAGAGGGTTCTCGGAGACACCAACCGGCATATACAACATAGCTAGACGAAGTCAGCGCGGTCGACGGAGCTCAGGGACGTGAACGGACCAGGTTCGAATTCGTTTCCGCGACATAGGTGAATAACATTGCTCGGCTATTTCCGGCCCGTACACCGAGTTTGACCGCTTTGACCACTGCCAGCTCTTGCTGTCCCCTTCTGAATGGCCGCGCTGGATAACTCTCTGGATATATCACGGTGTTGGCAAGATACTCTTTAGATTCTACATCCCGCTTGGCAACTGGGGCGGTGGCCGGAAAGTACTCGCTCTGGGCTGCGACAGGATAAAAGGACGCCGCCGATAATGAGATACCTTGCTCTGGCTAGCCCCCATCTCGTCGTTACTGTACTCCTTCCTTTGCACCAAGTCCCATCCCTTCCCAACTTTACGACTCACGACCATGTTCACATTCACGAAACTTCCAGTCTGTGTTATGTTGGCTCTGCTCAGTGTCAAGAGCGTGCAAGGGGCTCCGATTGATAGTCAGCGGTTGTTCTCCTTCTATTAAATCCCGGGTTTATTCAACCACCAACAGTCAAAGGAATTATCGAGTCTATTCTCGACAACCTACCCGATGAAAGTGTGTCTTTTCCTGCATCATGCAATGTCCCCTCTGACGCGCGGTCATCAGCTCCGGTAATGGGTGGCCTGGTTCAAACTGGCTCGGTCTCTGATGTCGCGGCCTCGAGTAAAACTTTCCTTCTGGTCTTTTTTTCCCCATAACTCAAGACATTTATAGCGGCTACTGCAAGCGGCGTTTTCACTGTAGTCACTTCGGTTGGAGGCCCAGCCATTACTCTCGCGCCAAACGGGACCCAAACAGTGTGGAATGGTGCCACTTACACCATCAATGCGAACGACGCTGCCGCAACATCTGTCGCCAACCCAGCAAACACAACTGATACCACGATTACGTTCACTTCTGGGTCCGCTGACTCTGTTTCTGTGTCTGGTTCCTCCTCTACCGATTCTGCCTCGGCGACTTCTTCTGGCTCTGTCTCCGCAAGCACGACGACTTCCACCAGCCCTTCGGGAGCGTCGAGTGCTTCCTCGGCAAAATCTTCTACTTCGGGCACTACGTGAGTCATACTTTTTTGGATCTTTCACAGTCGTGCGATAACTTGCGTCTTTAGAAAACCCAACAGCGGTACTGCACTCAAACCGGTCGAACTTTCCACACCATTGGCCCGGGGTTTATTCACCGTGGCTGTGTGGGTTGTATTTGGTGCTTGGTGTCTATGAGGGATACAGTAAATAATCACGACGCGTACAGCTGGACTGTCATAATGAATAAACGATTCACGATGGGTATCTGGGATCTATGGCGATCAGCGGCTTGACCGTTGACCAACCTTTCTGATCTGGACTTGCAAGGGACACTAGCTATTAGGAGCTGGACGGGGAAATATATCTCGGCGCGCAGAGCTGAAACTCGGTGTACTTAGTTACCCGAATTTCCTATTTTGACAGAAAGCGGATTTCGACCGATACGGTATAGAATGCGCCGATTGCCGGATGACATCACGGAACCTTTCTCTAACCACTTGCGACCTAACTCAATTCGCCAGTGAACCATGGCTGCGCTGTCGCTTACCTCCACGGTCCGACTTTCCACGGGTGTGTGCTGGCGAACCTGCATCTAAGCATTTTCTGAACTGGTTTCAGGGTTCCATATGCCCTTGCTTGGATTCGGCGTCTACCAGAACTATGATGCCAAACCGAGTGTATTGGAGGCATTCAAAGCCGGCTATAGGCATGTCGACTCGGCCCAGGTGTACAGAAATGAAGCTGCCGTTGGCGCGGCTGTTAAGGAAAGTGGACTCGCCCGAGAAGACCTGTTCATAAGTGCATATACTCCGGCGTTTCACCTACTTCCATCCTGACTGCTGCTTCTACAAGCCACAAAGTGTGTATCTAAAACTCACGGATACGAGAGTACCCTGAAGGGTGTAGATACGTCCCTCGACAAATTTGGTCTTGGTGAGCTGCGGTAACGCTAAATGACAGACTAGCGGCTAAACTAGAACTACCAGGCTACATCGATTTATTCGTCAGCCGACCATTCACTTCTCGTTGCCGCAGCTCACAAGAATAACCTCAGCTTATCCATGATCCATACTCCGGAACCGAGCGTCGCTTGGCCACATACAAGGCACTGTTAGAGGCTAAAGCAGCAGGGAAAATACGCTCCGTCGGTGTATCAAACTAGTAAGCCCTACCTTCTGAACCCCATGTGCAAATCAAGAGCAGAATCCAGTGGAGTCCAGCATCTTGAGGAGCTGAAAGCTGCAAAATTTGAAATGCCTGCTGTCAACCAGATCGAGGTCAATCCTGAAAGATCGGATGTCTGCTATCAGGGTGCTAAAGGATGACTACAGCTCCATCCTCTTTGCCAGCAAAAGCCCATAGTGAAATATTGCAAGGAAAACTCCATCGTGGTTTCCGCCTACTGTCCAATCATCCGGGGCAACATGGAAATCGACGTTGTCACGAAAATCGCCACAAAAGTGAGTTTAGCACAAGGCGATTGCGCTCCCAGCTCTTATTGCTACGCAGTACAACCGGGATCCTGCTCAAATTCTCCTGCGATGGTCTCTTCAGAAAGGGTGAGTTGAGTTATCCATCCATCCATTTCGAGATGTCGTTCATTCATGTGTGTTCAGCTTTGTACCCCTGCCCAAGAGCGCTACCCCGAGCCGTATACATTCGAATGCAAAGCTGTATGATTTCGAACTAGACGCAGAAGAGATGTCGAGCCTCGACGGACTGGACCGCGGGAAAGAGGGTGCAGTCAGCTGGAACCCTGTGGATGCGCCGTGAGGTTCGTGTACAACAGTAAACTGTGTAAATAAATACATTACGCTCGAATATATATATGTTACAGTACGATACGATCGATCTATATACATCGGAGTTTGCCAATCCACTAAAATACAATCGCGTCCAACATCTCCTGCAGCTTCTGTACTTCTTTAACTGCACTCCGCCTTTGCCTTCGAGCCTCTTCCCAATCCGATTCAATAGCAACGGCGTCCAAACGTTCAAGGAACCGAAGAGAAAGCTCAGAAAGACGTAAACGCTCTTTCTCGTTCGGTCCTTGTCTCACAGGACGAGTAGCCTGGAAGGTGCGCACGAAAAGTACGACAGCAGGTGAAAGCTCGCTCTGGATTTTCGAGCGCTCGCAGGCTATGGCCGAAATCGCAACGTATTGTCCGGATGGTGTCGTCGACGATGTAGACGACTCAGTCGAAGATGGCTGAGGCTCGATGCTGTTCTGCAAGGTCTGTACTTCATTTACAGCCTCTCGTCGTTCTCGCCTAGCCTGGTCCCACGCGGGCTCCAAAGCTACGCCGTCCAATCGCTCGAGCACCTGGAACAACTGCTCCGAAAGGCGGGCCCGCTCCCTCTCATTTGGGTTTCTTAGGTAGGCCGTGACAGCAGGGAAGAGCAGGAGATGGGTGTTGGATCGTTCAGATGCAAACACCTTGATTGCGTCCTGTTCTTCTTTGCAAGATGGATAACCGTCGAGCGTATGCTGTAGCTCCTCCGCTGCCTTGACGGCACTCCGTCTCTCCTTTCTCGCCTGCTCCCAGTCGAGGTTGATACGGGTAGCATCGAGCCGCTCGACAATTTCGAATAATAGCCGAGAGAGGTGCCTCCGCTCCTTTCCGTCGGCTTCTAGGACAGAAGGTCGAGGGAAAGTCGCGACAGCAGGGGCTAGAATGTTATGGATGTTTGAAAGCTCAGAAGCGATATGCGCGATAATGCTTTGTTCTGCTTGACTGATGGTGTGAGTAGGACTAGCCTTCGAGCCGGGTGACCAGTCCAGGGTGTTTAGCAGCCTCAGAACCTCATCCACTGCACGCTTTCTGTTGGATCTGCCCGCCTCCCACCCCGACTCCACGACGATCCCATCCAAACGCACAAGACACTGAACCAAGAGCTCGATGAGACGACTCCGCTCCTTCTCATCAGGTTCCCGCTGAAGGTAGTCGCTGATGAGAGGCGCGAGTTCGTTCTGGACGTTCGACATCTCGGCCGCGACGGCCGTCATGGCGATCTGCTCTCCTTCATTAACACGCGGAGGCGGTCTGTTCCGACTTTTCGAGGCATCGTTAGAATTCTCGAGCATGCGTTGCAGTTTCGCAGCCTCGTCGGAGGCATTTTGCCTTGCCAAGATCGCTCGCTCCCAGTCGGGGGCAATGGCGATGCCGTCGAGTCGCCCGAGAACCTGAAATAGCAGCTCCAAAAGACGCGTCCACTCTGCCTCGTTTGCTGATGAGAGTTGGATGAAAGCCTGGACTGCGGGCGAGAGCTCGCGCTGGAGAACTGATAGCTCGGCCGCAACGGCGGAGACTGCAATCTGCTCTGCTCTGCTCCCAAGCCCCCCTTGGTTGTCCACCTGCGATTCCGCGACAGAATTTAATTTCTGGGTGTCACCTTGCACGGCATTGGCCATCACGGCCGATGTCAGGGTGGTCTTGCTGATCGGCCCCAACGCGAAAATACGCATCACCAGCGCGTCAATGCGGGCGCTAGTCGCAGCTGGCGATTCTAAGCCGTACCGCACGCTAAACGCCTCCTGCATCAAGCGGATTTGCCCGCCCACGTCAAAGTGCCGCGCAAGCAGAGCGTCCCATACCGCCTTCGAGCCGCCAGCCGCATAGCTCGCGATGTATGTCTGCTCGCTCCGGCTCGCTTTGAGTGCGAGAAAGGAGACAACCGCGCGGTCGTTGGTGTACCAGACCGCCGCGCCTGAGGGGTCGACGGCGGGGTTCGGGCAGGGAACGGTGCCCGCAGGATAGCCGTCCAGCCCGGCTAGTATCAGGCACGAAAGGACGGTCTTTTCCCAGGCGGGCCAGTTGCCTGTTGATCTGTCGAGAATTTCGTGTGCAAGATGGTGGGGAATATTAGGAGCCGCCAGAGGGAAAGTGTTTCGCGTCATCGAGGGGGTGAAGAGAGTTCTGAAGAGGATTGAGTGTGAACGCTGAGAGGCCTCTAAAATTGTACACGAATTTACCTCAAAGCGAGTAAGGCAGTGTTGGCGGCTATTCTCGAGTCAACGAGGGCCTTTATGCTGAGCGCTCCAGCGCTAGGGTGAGCTCAACCAAGCTGTGTATAACTCCAGCTGAGTGCAGACAGGGTAAGCGCGGGGGCAGTTCCACGACTGACACTGATATAAATAAGGTGGTAATCGACGGGCGTCTGTTCAGATTGGACCAGGCACGGAGCTACTTATACAGATGTCATCGATACAGCATACCACGAACCGGGGGTAATGCGGTGAAGACGCTGCGTACGTTTTCAAGTCGGAGAGGGACCGCGGCGGGGCAGAAGACTAAGGTTTGAAGTGGAAGGAGGGAGCGCTAGTGAGCGGAGTGCTGGGATCATTTCCATTTGAGGAAACGCCGTCGTTAGATCCGAAGAAGGTTCAACTGCTGACCTGCCGCAGAATCGTTCAAGTGGAAATCCACGATTATTATTCCAAGACATAAGATAAAATGTGATGGGTTTCGCCATCCTCAATCGTCTCTTATAACCGCCTGCACATGATTCAGTTTTGTTACTTCAAATTTCCTTCACGTTTTCTCTCAATTTGCATTCCCCGCAGCGTGTCGGCCGAGCCGAACGAGAAAGCAGCAAGCGCCATATCATCCAATATCTGGGACATTCACCCAGCACTAGATGTCGGGCGAGCCCGGAAAGCCTGAAGAAAATCAACCCATAGAAGATGAAGGTAAAAAAGACGAACGCGACGACGCGAAGAGTGATCCACCCGACGGTGGCTGCCGCAGACGCAAATCCGGCCGAGAGCGATGGCGCCGGCGATCATCACGGCCGGAAATATTAATGAGACGAAGAACTGACTGAGGGGACGGGGAATGAATGACGGGTCCCGTGGGATGAGGAGATTTATGTTGGCGACTGCGCGGGTGTGCAGGTAGGTGGCGGTCGCGTCTGTGAGCTGCCATATGGCGACGCCGGCGTAGCTACCCATTCCGAGCCCTGAGATAGACGGGGAGCTTGTTGTGCTAAATATGAGAAGGGCACAGAAGGCGGAAGTGGTTAGAAGGAGAGGCCCTCGGTTAATACGAGACACATAAACGGGGGGACAAGGAGGCGGGTGCCATGGTGGTACTGCGACGCCAGGTTGATTTGTAGGGCTCAAAAGGAAGTCGTTCAATGATGAGCCAAAAAATGGCAGGAGGGACGAGCAGCGGTGCTAGAGACGCGGAGACCACTTCGACAGTTTTGAGACTGCCGGACTGAATGGGGATTTTGCCTCGTGCAAAACTGTACCAGCACCGAATATGCAAGCTATGTAGGGCAGAAAGCGCGCCAAGCGACTGCGAAAGATATGTGTAGAAGGATGGCCTGACATGGCCTCGAGGGCTAAACCAAGCACGCCAAGTGCGATCATACAGGTTAGAGTGAGATCCTGCACGAGACGACATCGCGAAGGCGAACGAGTGCCTTCCGAGAGATGAGGCCGTGAGATTTCAAGGACGTGCCGACGAGGCATATCACGACATTCCTCTTTTCCTTGGGTGCCACTGCCAGGCGGTTCATGAAGAAGGCGACGCTGATGCAAAATATTGATGATCAAATTTGGCCGAGAATTGGCGCCCGTCAGCCGCCCAATCGCGGCTTGAACGCGGCTCGCAGGCCGCGTTATATGGACGTGGACTACTTTTGGAGAGGTCGATTCCGTAGATTCGGTTTACTTTTTCATCTGCACGCTCAGAAGTATCACGTCACTAAGAGAGTGCAAGTCACGCCACCGCGACAAACAAAAATCGAAAATAAGTGAATACAGCTGCTATGTGGACGAGAGAGAGTCCGCAACGGTCTTCGGGGTCAGAAATCCTCGGAAAAAAAATCTAGGCACATACATCGGCCTGTGCTACCCTCTAATCTGATCCAGAGAGTCTAGTAAAGCCTGAACCTCCTTGACGGCGGCCTTTCTCTCCTTTCTGGCTGCTTCCCATTCGCCGTCAGTTGTGATGGAATCTAGTCGGAGGAGAGACTGTAGTAGCAGCTCAGAGAGTCGGATGTGCTCCTTTGTTTTGGGGGTGTGCTGATGTGAGGCGAGCAGCTGGTCTACTGCGGGGGAGAGTTCTGCGCGAACGTGGGCAAGCTCGGCCTGGATCGTGGATATGACGGCCTCCTGCTGAACGGGCGCTGCGGGCTTCTGCTTCGGAGGAGGCTTCGGGGGCTGGGGCTGGGACGGCGGTTGGCCGATCTCGACGACGGCTATGGTCGAAGAGGGACGGAGCTGGTACGCGGATACTTTGTAGAGGTAAACTGGGTGAACAGAAAGAGGCGATTCAACTAACTTGGGGCGTTGTCGTCCTTCATGACTGCGCCCTTGTGTATGAGTTTGAAGCCATCGGATGGGAGATGGGTGTACTGAGCGACGGATGCTCTGATTACGCTGAGGGGGGTAGTGGGAGCGGGGAGGTCAAAGATGAATCTGGGGGAGATGAGGTTAGGAAGCAAGAGCTAGTTGCAAGTGAAGGAATCCTCCCTTTCCTGACCCCACTTGAGCTGGACCATTCTGGTAGTGGAAGTAGCTAGTCACGAGGAACTTGTCATTCTTTGAAGCTAGCTGCTTTGCCTCTACCTCCATGCCCGAATCCCCTTCCCCACTCGTCGCCCGTCCCCAGAAGCCCAAGGCCCTCACAAGCCTCCTCCAGACCCGCCAGAATGCCACCCCCATTCCCCCTGGCATGCAGGAGAAGATGGCCGCAGTAAGCACCACAGCTCCAACAAGAAGCCCCGCTCATCCCCACAGTTTGCAAACGCAAAACGAGGAAACCAGGCGCCTATCGACGCGACTACCGCTGCTCTCCAGCGTACCTCAATCAGTCCTGTCGAGATCCCCAGTCTCCGCCCTGCCAACTCTTATCCGACCGCAACCGCCTCACGCCCACGAGGTGGCGGCATGATGGGTCGCCGCAAGCCAAACTTCACTCTCAAGGACATCCAGGGCGCAGGGGGCGCATCGGGTGCCGGCCTCGGTGCTGGACGACCGTCGCTCAGGCCCGATACCGCACCCGCCTTCTCAAATTTCTCCAAAATCGTGTATGTCGCCGCGGCTTAGCACAGCCGCCATCTCCTCACCATCGCACAGAGATCTGTCCGGTGCTCTCAATTTTAGCGGCAAGGCCGTCTTGCACGCTGACGGCGTCGACTTTTCCAACGGCGCATCCTTTCAGATCAACATGGGCCAGCTCCAGTTGGACGAGGAACTCGGCAAGGGCAACTACGGCACCGTCAAGAAGGTCCTCCATCGACCGACCAACGTGTACATGGCGATGAAGGTACCCGTGTTATCTTTGCGGCCATCTTGGGTTTTTACCTCCTCTTTCAGGAAATTCAACTCGAGCTCTCCCCAGCCAAACTCGATGGAATTATCATGGAACTCGATATCCTTCATCGCGCGGTTGCCCCGGAGATTGTGGAATTTTACGGTGCCTTCACCATTGAATCCTGCGTCTATTACTGTATGGAATACATGGATGCCGGCAGCTTGGATAAGGTTCTTGGAATTAAGACCACAGCCCAAGGCGGCGGTTGGGAGGGCGAACTGGGAGAAGGCGCGCCAGAGGATGTGTTGGGGCGTATCGCCGCAAACATGGTCCGGGGTCTAAAGTTCCTCAAGGACAACCTGCAGATCATGCATCGAGGTCTGATCCCCCCTTTTCATCCATGACTTGAGCTCTCATACAGTTTTTAGACGTCAAGCCCACCAACGTCCTGGTCAACCGCAAAGGCCAGGTCAAACTCTGCGATTTTGGCGTCTCCGGTCAACTCGACAACTCGATAGCCAAAACCAACATCGGCTGTCAAACATATTTCGCTGTAAATTATCCAGTCTTCTGTGGATAACCGTCAGTTAACCAGTATTTCTAGCCGGAGCGTATACAAGGCACGACAACTGGTACTGATGTCCAGGAAGCTTTCAACACGTATACCGTGTCTTCTGATGTCTGGTCACTCGGTCTATCGATCATCGAAGTCGCAATGGGCAGGTACCCGTACCCTCCCGAGACCTACAGCAACGTTTTTGCCCAGTTACAGGCCATTGTGCACGGAGAACCCCCACAGCTGCCTGAGGTGAAAGGGACGACCGACGGTGATTCTCTGGAGGTTCATTTCAGTGAAGAGGCACGAGACTGGGTACGGTGTTGCCTTATCAAGGATCCGACGCGCAGGGCTACATATGCGGAGCTCCTTGTGAGCCACTGTTCCGCTACTCTTCTGTGCGTGAGCTCATCGTTCTCAGGAACATCCATTCCTTGTTGCCGATGCGCAGCGTGAGGTCAACATGGTTGCCTGGGTAGCAGGTGCACTCGGACGGCGCGAGCTGCAGGCCCAGCTACGCACCCAGTCGATGGCACTGGGAAATGAACCACTCTCGGTGTGACGACGTTTCCCTCCTGTGTCCGCATCTTCTTGCTCTCAAACAACATAAACTCACGACGACCGACGACATCCGCAAACCACATACATACCCCCGCCTCCATCCTTCCTGTAGCATAAACACGCCTCAGATACCCGCCGCCTCTTAATCAAGTCCCCGCCCTCGATTGCTCCGCGTCGACTGGGGACCTAATCCTGATCACGACGCAATTCATCCTACATGGGAACTCTACGATCACCTAATGGTGCACGCCGATCCGCATAGATTAGAGTCGATTGGAAATCGTTTTCGTTTTTATGCGTTGTTTCGCTGGCCGAATGGCTGGTCAGTGGCGCCCTCCCTTTGTTATTCCGCTATCTCTCCCGCTTTGATGTATCTCAACCATGTACTGACTCATCCCATACAATCCAAAGAATACTTTATCATACGTAGCATCCTCGTTTCTTTCCTCATACACGAACAGAAAAGTTAACGCCAATATATCACCTCTTTTTCAAAGTTGAGGATTTTTTCGAGGTCATCTAGGTGATTTCCTTGACTCTGAGTGAGTCCTTGAGTGAGTCAGTGAAGAACGTGACTCCGAGTCAGTGCAGTCTGACTCTGGGTATTTATATACTTCCCATTGACTGATCCTCATCGTTACCTAGTACAATGTCGTTCGCCCCACACGACAGTGAGTAGCCCGATGCTCTATCTGCCGTCCCACTTAATACTTGGATCCCCTGCAATTAGTCTCTGCACCGTTCGACTTCCCACGGGAAGAGGAAAAAGTGCTTGCATTCTGGAAAGAAATCGACGCGTTTCAGACAAGCTTGAAGCTCTCTGAGGGTCGGCCGGAATTCTCGTTTTACGATGGACCCCCCTTTGCGACGGGCCTGCCCCATTACGGGCATCTGCTTGCCGGGACTGTGAAGGTGTGCCCCTTGGCCCAGAAACCGACGGTTATTGACGATCTCGGATCCCCTGCCGTCGTAGGACATCGTCACCCGCCACGCGCACGTCAGCGGGTACCATGTAACGCGGCGCTTTGGATGGGACACCCACGGGCTGCCCGTCGAGCACGAGATCGACAAGAAGTTGGGCATAACAGGCAAGGCGGACGTCATGAAGATCGGCATCGATAAATACAACGCCGAGTGCCGCAGCATCATCATGCGCTACTCATCCGAGTGGCGCAAGACTGTCGTGCGCATGGGCCGCTGGATCGATTTTGACGATGACTACAAGACGCTCAATCTCCCGTACATGGAGTCTGTGTGGTGGGCATTCGGGGAACTCTTCAAGAAGGGTATGGTATACCGTGGCTTGCGGGTACTGCCATATTCAATGGGCTGCACGACCCCGGTTTCCAACTTTGAAGCGAATTTGGAGTTCAGAGATGTCAGCGATCCCGCAGGTACGTCGTGGATTGAGGGATATTATCACAGTATTTAATGGATCGATAGTTACCGTGGCTTTCCCGCTCGTGGATGATCCTAGCACTTCGCTTCTTGCATGGACAACGACGCCCTGGACTCTGCCTTCCAATCTTGCCCTTTGCGTCCATCCGGATTTCACTTATATTAAAATCCACGACCAAGAGAAGGACCAGAACTTTATACTGCACGAGGGTCTCCTCCGCACGCTATACAAAGACCCGAAAAAGGCCAAATTTAAGAAACTGGGACAGTTCCAGGGTGCAGATATGAAGGGATGGCGGTATGTTCCACTGTTCGAATACTTTACGGACCAGGTAAGCTCTTATACTTTTTTTTCTCTGCGCTTGGTCCGAAATATTATTATAGTACGAGGACAAGGCTTTCCGGGTGGTCGTCGATACATATGTAACGGACACCGATGGTACCGGAATTGTCCACCAGTCTCCTGCCTTCGGCGAAGATGACTACCGTATCGCTCTCGCTAGCGGAATTCTGAGCCAAGACGAGATGCCACCTTGTCCTATTGACGACGCGGGCCGTTTCACCAGCGCGGTTCCTGATTTCGAGGGATTGAATGTCAAGGTGCGGTCACTAATGTTTTCGCAGCATCTGTATTTAACCATATGTTCCAACTAGGCCGCGGACAGCCCTATCCAAAAAGTCCTCAAGGCCAAGGGTCGGCTTATTGTACAATCCACGCTTATGCACGCATATCCATATTGCTGGAGGTGAATAGAGCCCTCTCCTTTACCCCGTTTTGTTTAATCAACAACAATTATAAGGTCCAAAACCCCCTTGATATATCGCGCGATCCCAGGGTGGTTCATTCGTGTCGCACCCATCACGGACGAGCTCGTTGCCAACAACAAAGCGACGCGATGGTACGTGGTCCCCACGTTTCTCTAGTGCCACTGCCCTAAACCATCCTCTGCTAGGGTACCGCAAAGTGTGGGAGACAACCGGTTTGGGAACTGGCTGGCAAACGCCCGCGATTGGAATATCTCTCGCAATAGATATTGGGGGACACCGTTACCTCTGTGGGCCTCTGAGGACATGAAGGAGGTCCGTTCTTTCTGAAGCCTCGTTAGCTTCGTGGTCATTGATCTACGGTTCAGATCGTTTGCATCGGTTCTGTAGAAGAGCTAGAGCGGCTATCAGGCGTGAAGGGCATCACCGACCTGCATAGAGAGAGCATCGATCACATTACCATTCCATCTTCCAGTGGAACAGGTGTTCTTAAACGCGTCGAGGAGGTCTTCGACTGCTGGTTCGAATCCGGAAGGTTTGCTCAGTATTTTCACCCAGGAACCTTTTCCATACTCACCTGGCTTTGTGTTAGCATGCCGTACGCGCAGCTCCACTATCCCTTCGAAAACAAAGAACTGTTCGAGAAATCGTTCCCTGCAAATTTTGTGTGTGAAGGCATTGACCAGACTCGTGGTTGGTTCTATACGCTGCTCGTATTGTCTACACATCTGTTCGGCAAAGCGCCCTGGCAGAATCTCATTGTCACAGGTCTCGTACTTGCTGCGTAAGCATCTCCCTTGCTTCACAGGTTGGGTTAGAGCTTATTCATGACGTTCATCCAGCGACGGGAAGAAAATGAGCAAAAGTTTACGGAATTACCCTGACCCATCTGTCCTCCTCGATAAGATGGGTGCCGACGCTACAAGGTCAGTATTTTGCATCCTAGTCGCGATCTGAAATCGACGTCGCGACATAGAATGTTCTTGGTCAACTCGCCTATCGTTCGAGGGGACAACCTGCGTTTCCGTGAAGAGGGTGTCCGCGAAGTCATCTCCAGGGTCCTTCTACCTTGGCTCAACTCTTTCCGGTTCTTCTTGGGGCATGCAGCTCTGTTCAAGAAGGCTACTGGAACCGACTTCCAATACAACGCCCACGCCCCCGTTCCGAACAACGTCATGGATCGATGGGTCCTTGCACGCTGCCAATCCCTCATCAAATTAGTGCGGGAAGAAATGGCTGCCTACCGGCTTTACACTATTATCCCCCGGTTACTGGATCTCGTTGATGAACTTACGAACTGGTACATCCGGTTCAATCGTAAGCGTCTCAAGGGCGAGGAGGGAACAGAGGACACTCGCGTTGCTCTCAACACCCTCTTTGAGGCGCTGTTCACCCTGTGTCGAACCATGGTTCGTCTGTGTGTTCCTTGTAGACTGCGTTACTCACCGATCCATCTAGTCGTCGTATACGCCGTTCATGACGGAGAACTTGTATCAGACGCTCAAGACCTTCATGCCTGAGGATCCCAAGGCCGGAGACGTTCGGTCGATCCATTTCTTGAGTTTCCCCGACGTAAAAGAGGAATATTTCGACGTCGATATTGAGCGACAAGTACTGCGAATGCAGACCATCATAGAACTGTCTAGGAATATCCGCGAAAAGAACAACCTTTCTCTCAAGGTATGCCCATTGTCTACGTACCCGTACTGCTCTGATGATTTGTGCTTAGACTCCACTGAAAGAATTATTGGTCTTCAATGCCGACGAACAATACATCCGAGACGTCCAGCCCCTGCAGAAGTACATCGAATCCGAACTGAACGTGCGCGACGTCACATTCAGCACGGATGAAACAGCCTCGGGCGTGCGGTATCGGGCTGTCGCTGACTGGACGGTCCTCGGGCGCAAGCTGCGGAAAGACATTGGGCGGGTCAAGAATGCCCTGCCCAACGTGTCCAGCGAAGACGTCAAGGCGTTCATCGACACAGGAAAGATCAACGTCGACGGCATCGAGCTCGTGACAGGTGATCTCACCGTCCAACGCTACCTGGACATACCTGCTGCCGCAGAAGGGCAGTTCGCCACCAACACGGACAACGACGTTGTCGTGCGGCTCGACATTCAAGTGCATGCCGACCTGATGGGCGAATGGCTGGCGAGGGAGCTGACCAACCGTGTCCAAAAGCTGCGGAAAAAGGCGGGGCTTCAAGCGACCGACGACGTTGATATCTTTTATCGGTTCGAGGAGGGCTTTGGCGCGGATATACTCTCCGCGATAAAAGAGTATTCCGAAATGATTCGGAAAACGGTAGGAAATGTGCCGGCGGATGTCCAGGGACGGAAGGCGGGGTCACATCTGCTCATCGAGGAGGAGCAGGAGGTTGCCGACGTGAAATTCGTGCTCTATCTCGTAAAACCTTAGATCCCAGTTACAGTAATAAAATAATTGTGCGCGCATGTAAAATCAGATTTTGGATACTCAGATGTTGAACTGTAATTGGTTCCTTGCTTGAAGACATTACTACTGTAGGATGTGCATCCCGGCTACTGGTGGGTAAATAGTGTAATATCTGATGTTGTCTGTTCTCGCAACATGTATTATATGTAATGAATATAGCAGCATCCATAGCAGTGATCCATAAATATATAAATAAGTGATCAGCCCTCCGCGCTGCTCTGGGATCCAGACTGCCCATGCTTCTTAGGGGACCTGCTCAGCCATGTAGCTGAGCTGGGCGGGTTAGCGGCGCTTGCTAATGGACTCGGCTTTTTCGGCGCGGGTGCGGCACCTGCAGGTAGCCCGAGGAGTGACTGTGGCGTGGCCGGGCGAGAACCATGTGTCGTGTGCGAGTTGGACGACATGGACGACGACGCGCCGCGGCGGTCGTAGTACAGTGACGGATCCGACTGCATTGGGGAGTGCGATACGTCCCGGAAGGGGTCCGCGTAGAGCGACGACGAGGCACTAGACATGGATGGGACATTTCCGCGGTAAGATGAGTCTGAACCCCCAGGAGCTGGGGGCGTGTAGGCGGTGGAGGACCCCGAGGCGACTCTCGCGTGTGATGAGGGGTTAGCGGGGCCCATTATGTCGTCCACGATGCCGCTTAGGCCCACGCCGGTACCCACGAGTGGGTCCACAAATTGGCTGCCTTGTGGGGGTGGCCACACGCCCTCCTCACGGAACAGCGACCCGGTCTCGGCGCGTTGGCGAAAGAGTGATGGAGTGGGTGTTTGGGGCGGGCCAAGGCTCGCTGCGCTCGTGTTCATGGAACGGGAGACTGCGTTGTCTTGGTACCGACGCATTGGAACGCCATCATCGTCGTCAAAGCCCTCCTCGTCAAGTAACCCCACACCCCCTGCGCCATGGGCCTCTCGCCGCACACGTCCGATGGCTTCCGAGAATTCAAGCTTCCGACCCTTGTGGCGCTTGTAGATAAAGAGCGCCCCGAGGAGCAGACAAACAACTCCTACACCCGCGGCGGTTGCGCCTGCTATTATTGCTGTGCGTTTGGCAGTGGTGGTAGACGATGCTGCCGTCGACAGCGAGGTTGGAAGAGGTGAGGTAAACTATTACCACGGGTAAGCCATACTGGGGAGGTAACAAATGGAAATAGACGCGCTGTGGTTAGATGTCCGTCAAGAGACGTGACGATGGTCGTGAAAGACGTTGAAGACTGCGAAGGCGGCGCAGAAAGGCTGGTCGTGAGGGATTCGGTTACAGAGCTTGAGGAAGTTGTGGTCGTAGAAGAGGGGATTGCTGAAAACGAAGATGGGGCGGCAGAGCTTGAGCTCGGAGGAGCAGATGATATTGCTGAACTGGACGACGGCGCAGCAGAGTTGGATGCGGACGCCGACGCCGACTGGGAATCGGAAGAAGGACCGCGGTCGGATGCGGATGAGCTCGGACCAGTTGCTGGAGCAGATGAGGCGGATGCGGATGCGGATGCGGAGGCAGAGGCAGAGGCAGAGCCGCTACTGTAAATTGAACCTCAGGACAAGTTGGGAATGAACTCAGTATACAGACGGACACAATGGAGGCGGAACCAGCGTCTGAATTTGGGGCACTAGCTGAGTCCGAGTCTGAACCAGCTCTTCCCTGGTAGACAAATGAATCTATAAGCAAAAAGTGGTATAAAGGCGGGATTTACCTGAGACCCGCTCTGGACTGCACTGGCAGCCGAGGAAATTGGAGAAGAAGAAGAGGGATCTTCAGTAGAAGAGCTAGTTTGCCTAGGGAAATTCATGAACTGGTAGCAGAGAAAGGTGCATAAGAGGAATATATGACGAGCACTGCATTCATGTCATTAATATATTGTTTCCATAAGTCACTCCAACGCGTTGCATCCCTCATATCATCCAGGCTTAGGCTATCACCATACACTCTATCACTCACAAACCGCCGCTATAACCACTCAGTAATACTCAGAGCCTCGTCGCTCGCCGCTCGCAGGCCGGTTAAACCATCCCGTCGTTCTCTTCCCCATTCGAGCAAGTGTCCTGTTTCAAACGGCGGTATACATCGCCGCTGTATCGCATGCTGCGGCATCAGCGTAGATTATTTAGTACATATTAGTTCAAGTAGGGAGATTCGAGTACAGACGAATCTAGAATGCTGTAGAATGTCAATGTTTATGCTAATTGACGCGCTTAAACACCCTTGTCTCGTCCCACCATGAGCCAATATCCTGTCCCCCCTCCGTCCTATGGCGCTTACGGCGCCTCTGGCTCGACGCCCAAGCCAAACGCCTCCCCCAGAGACGAAGCTCAGGAGCCGCTTCTCGGAAGTTCTAGCCACAGTGGTGGCGGAATATTCGACCAGCCGGAAGCCGGCGATGTCCCAGACGACTTCAAGGTACATCATCCCTCCGTCTTCGTTGGCTACTGGCTCACCGTACTGTCAGTACGGCACCACAGTGTCCGAGAGTGCTCCAGAGATCAGGCAGGCCTTTGTGCGCAAGGTTTATAGCATTCTGCGTAAGCCGCCTTCGCTTCCACCCGCAGCCCCTTGTTTGACTTGCACGCATAGTCTGCCAGATAGTAAGCTCTTTGCCACAGGCCTCAGATGGCGGTTGACCTTTTCAACAGTTCGCCACGGTCATTGTCGGAGGATTCCTGTCCCAGTCCACCTCAGCTGTGTCTTGGGTTCAATCCCAGTACGTCTCACTTTCGAGTACGAAAATAATCCCACATAATTCTCTCCAGCATCTGGGCCTTCTACGTTCCTCTGTTCGGCACACTCGTGAACCTAGGGCTCCTTTACTGGAAGCGTCACTCTCACCCATGGAACTTTGTGCTCCTCTCGACCTTCACGCTCATGGAAGGTGTGTTTTATGTTTATCTATCGAGCACATGCTCACCTGGGATGAAATTAGCATTCACTCTGGGTGTGGTCGTTGCATTCTATGACAACATCATTGTCCTCCAAGCACTGTGAGTAGTCTCTTTTTGTAGCTGCAAATATAAATTGAACGCACTCATCAGGCTCATTACCCTTGGCGTGTTTATTGGCCTGACGGTGTTCACTTTCCAATCCAAGGTACATTCGTCTCCAAATTCGTGCACAGCTCAGCTACTTACGGCTTCTCAGTACGATTTCGAGGGAATGGGTGCGCTTCAGCAGCTCTCTCAAATATCTCGCCTCTGACTGTTGAAAAAAAACTAGGGCCATTCCTGTTCGGGGCCTTGATCGCTCTTTGTGTGTTGCTTCGCACATTGATATTATTCATTGCTGACTGCGGGCAGGCATGACCGGATTCGTCCAGATGTTCATCCCCTTCGGCAAGACCATGGACCTCATCTACGCCATCGGGGGCTGCCTCATCTTCTCTGGTTACATCTAGTCTCTCTTGACAGTCCTTCTACGTATCTAACCCGTTCCTTCAAAGGCTATATCGTATACGATACATACATCATCAACGCGAAACTCTCGCCCGACGAGTTCATCATGGGCGCCATCAGCCTCTACCTCGAGTAAGCACACTTCCAGTTTCTCGTCGAGCAGAGTTCTCACTCCCATTTTCCCTCCCAGTTTCATCAACCTGTGTAAGTCCCTTGACATTTTCCTGCGCGAAGCTGTCTAAACCTCTGGTCCACTGTCTAGTCCTCAGCATTCTGCGCTTGCTCAACAATTTGCAAGAGCGCTAAGGAGTCGTCGGAATTTTGTTTTTGGATTACTCACTAGGCAACCTGATTGGATTTTGTATACATACACCTTACTAAATAAATCACCGTCCTTGCTTTCTGTTCGACTTGCCTCTAGAAAGATTAGATGTGCTGCTATGTCAGCTGTAGATTGAAACTTGTAATACAGTGAGATGTAGAATACAGTACAGTGTTCGGAATGCGACTATTTCTTCGTCGTCCCGAATCCGCCAAACCCCATCATCCGCGCCATCTCGTCGTCGCCACCCGCTGTATCCTGGACAAATGCCAGACGAATCTTCTCCTTTTCCGCCTGCTTCGCAGCTTTCTTCTGCTCCCGAATAGCCACTTCCTTCGCTTTTACTTCTGCTAATCGTTTATCAAAGTCATAAGCTTTAGCAGACGTTGCCTCTTTGGTTTTTTCCCGCAAGAGGGCTATCCGGGCGCGGACCTGTTCCAGAGTTGAACGTTCCAATTTTGTAGTTTGTCCCAAAGCTCGCAGGTCTGGAAACGGAGACTAAGTGAAGGAACGAGCTCCAGTAACATCCCAACGCACGGGCTCTGCTGTTTATGTGGTCCAGATACCCCACACTATCTTTGTATGTCCGATTGCAAGTTGCGCAGTGAAAGCCGGGTTCTCCTGGGCCCTTTCCGCCTGGATTTTGAACGACCATGGTCTTGTTGAGATTCTTGTCCAGCTCTAGAGGCGCGTCTCGCTGCTTCATGAGTTCGGTAGGCTTGGGTAGATCATCCCGCCGAGGGCCCTTCCGAGGTCGCTTCCCTGCGACAGTTGAGATGCATTCGTTGCGGAAAGAAGACGGGCGAACCTTGCTTCATGCGCTCCTCGTTATCCTGCATGCGCTCCTTCTCCTCGACGTCGCGTTTCTTTGCGCGCTCTGCATACTCCTCCTTGTCCCATTTCTTGCGGAAGTCGGTGTCGGCGGCCTGGCTAGCGCTGGCCATGGCGGGAGGCGCAGCACGGTTTTTCCTTATTTGGCACTGCTACACTGATACCCTAGCAAACGCTAGCCATGTCAGAAAGAGAGGTAATCCTCTCCTTCCCACTGCCCTTCCGCGTGCTCGCCCTCGTCGGCGTGGGCATTTTCGGCTGGGCAACCAACATCCATGGCCTCGATCTCCTTGGCGTGGACGTGGTCACCGCAATGGACCTCCGCGTCGACGCAAACTCCTCCAATTCTCATCTGCCGCCGCATCTCTCTGGTGGCCCGAAGTATCCTTCCCACCCCTCCGTAATATACACGGCAGTCTACCGACTATGCGCGGCCTATTCCCTGTGGTGTTTTTTCTCCTGGGCAATCTTCCGCTACCTCACCTATGGGAATATGGGACTCGTGGACGCGTTTGGATACATACCGGCGATATCTGCGCTCGTAGTATTGCTGGTGTTGGTTCTTCCGGTCGACGCGTTTTCTAAACGCGAGCGCGACAAATTCCTTCAGTGAGATTGCTCGGCTTGTCTCGCGTTCAGCACACTCACAATTCCCCCAGCGCCATTCGGAGGTGTCTATTTACTTCCATGGATGGTCCGATATACTTTGCAGACATTGTGTTTGCCGATATTTTCACCTCGTTTGCGAAAGTTCTTGGAGATGTGTGGCTGTCTGCGTGTATGCTTTTGCCCGGCAACACTCTGTTCAGCACGCCCGCTGATGGAGAGTGGCTGAGATGGGTGATGCCGACTATAATGAGGTGCGCCCAATCTGTTTATTTTTGTGTTCCACACAACTCACATATCGGCTAGTCTCCCTTACTTGGTGCGGCTCAAACAATGCGTTATCGAGTATTCGCTGCCCACAAATGAAAGCCGGCGTCCGCTATTCAATGCTTTGAAATACGCCACCTCTTTTCCTGTCATTTACCTCTCCGCGGCCCAAAGAATTGTCGTTTCTGAGCTTGTGAAAGAGAAGGGGGATGCCGTCACGCAAGAAGCGTGGCATGGAGAGCATCGCCTATTCAGATTATGGTGAGCCTCGTCTAATCATTTTCCTGTGGACTTGTGTTCATTGGTTTGTAGGTTGCTGGCTGCTGCTGTAAACTCGCTGTATTCTTTTTGGTGGGATGTAACGAATGATTGGGGTCTGTCTCTGCTCAAACCCGACGATACGTCGAGAGATAGACCGCCTCCTCCACGCCGGCTCCTTTTACCTCATCTCCAATCCGACATTCCGCTACTTGCGCGGAGTTCCACGTCAACGTCTGAAGATAATCTCACACCAGCCACAAATCATCAGCGACAGCCTTATCCTTACGGGCTCCGATCCACTCTTCTTTTTCCACTTCCAGTGTACCCACTGCTGGTGTTCCTGAATCTAATTCTCCGATTAACTTGGTCGATCAAACTGTCCAGCCATCTGCATTCGAAAACAGACGGCAGCGTCACCATCTTCTGGCTCGAGATGGCCGAAGTTGTGCGCAGATGGATGTGGGTATTTGTTCGGGTTGAGTGGGAAGTGATCAAAAGACTGCAGCATGGTTCCCGGCGCGAGATGCTCCCGGACGACTTTAGCGGGGACGAAACGGAAGCCGACTATGAGATGGTTCCTCGGACACCTGACTCGAACCACTCCCGTCTGGGACGAGTCCCATAATACAAATATTATTGACCTGAATGGTACGTGCGCGTGATCCTGCATACCAAGACTTTCCTTTGAAATCTATCTCCAGGGCGTCCGTAACATGTATAATCTAGATGCAGACAATGCAACGGGCTTCCGAAAACAATTATGTTATCCCAGCGCCTAGACGGTGTCGCGCTGTTCCGTCCCAGTCTAACCTGGGTAAATCTTTCCGTGTTGAAGGTGCGACATACGCTTTTGTTGATCCCATGAGATGAATCTCGTGGAATCATTTACTACCCATTTCAATTTCCCCCACACCCTAATTCTTCCGACGTGCGGGGCCAGCCAATCGGGTGACTGGATTCTTGCATACCGAATCCGGTAGCTCCCCAATCCGTACCCGCGACTCTCCGTCTCTTTCCGATTTTGGAGCAGAACTTTGATGAAATCCGGCTGTACGTCACCAAGTCATCGGCCTCGGACCTGACTTGACCCTAAATTATACGAGGTCACCGGGTTACACGGAATGAACCGGATGGTGGAATCTGCAATTTACGGGAGTCCCACGCTACAAGTCTGCTCGTGGGTCAACAGTACCTGCTAATCCTTCGTAGTGTGCCGACCTGCGCCGACTCAACCGAACTGCGGATCATCTGACCCCCCCGTGGGTTAACATTTTTTCCAGTTCAGTAGGTATAAAAGGAAGCGGATCTTAATAGAGCTTCTCATCGTCTCTCCTACCCCCCAATTACTCAACAGATTTATTACCCACTCAGTATTAACAACAATGAAGGTGCCCTCACATCGTACTCCTCTGGAAAGCAATTATTGTTAACACGCACCAGGTCCTCGCTATTCTCTATGATGGTAAACAGGCGGCTATCGAAGAGTCCCGTCTTCTTGGAACCACGGAGAACAGGGTGCGCCCATACCGTATATTCGCCGGCGTTGTTTTTGATCGAGAGCATAACTTATAGCTCGGCATTGAGGAATGGCTGACGTCTCAAGGACACGAGCTAGTCGGTGAGTATTGCTTCCACTTCAACCTCAATGTGTTCTTTCTAAATATGTTTAAGTACGTTGAACATCAGGTTATATGCAAATGATTTTCGCTTCATCTTGTGCCACAGGTTTCCAGCGACAAGGAAGGGCCTGGAAGCTTTTTCCAGAAACACATCGTCGACGTATGTACTTTCTTTGGCAAACTCGTAGGGCCACACTCATAGTATGCTTTGAACAGGCGGAAGTTCTCATAACGACGCCCTTCCACCCCGGCTATCTGGTATTTTCTTTGACACCAACCTTGTACGGAGGCTCATTTCCATTTCCTCAGACAAAGGAATTGATTGAGAAGGTGCGTGGTGAGAGATCGTACAGATACGAGTACTAAATATGTTACAGGCCAAGAACCTCAAGCTTTGCATCACTGCTGGCGTCGGCTCTGACCACATCGACCTGAACGCGGCGGTTGAGCACAAGATCCAAGTTTTGGAAGTTTCTGGCTCGAATGTTGTATCTGTAGCCGAGCATGTCGTCATGTCGATTCTGCTGTACGTCTTCTCTCTGATCCGTCGGATCAGTCACTGATGTCTTCGAAGGCTCGTGCGCAACTTTATGCCCGCTCACGAGATGATTGAACGCGGAGATTGGCAAGTGTCTGATATCGCTCGCAATGCCTTCGATCTGGAAGGAAAGGTCGTCGGGACCATCGGTGCTGGCCGCATTGGCTACCGAGTTCTGCAGCGATTGCTTCCGTACGTGTCCAAAGACGTTCCAGGAACTATTATCCTCACACCTCATTTCATCAAAGCTTCGATTGCAAATCTCTTCTGTACTACGACTATGCGCCCCTTCCCGCAGGCGCTGCTGAAGCTGTAGGTGCTGTCCGTGTCGAGGACTTGAAGGTTCGTCTTCTTTCTTAAAAATATTTTTTTACCTTGGATCTCATTGCGTAATTTCAGGAACTTGTCGCCCAAGTAAGATCACCGCCTCAGCAACACCGTTTCGCAGATTAATCGTTGGTACCAGTGTGATGTTGTCACTGTGAACTGCCCTCTTCACGAAGGCACCCGGGGTCTCGTGAACGACGAGCTTCTGAAGCATTTTAAGAAGGGCGCATGGCTGGTAAACACGTCAGCACTCACTTCTTCCTTGGCTTCCAGCAGAGCTCACCCATTCCTGCTGCAGTGCCCGTGGTGCCATTTGTGACAAAGATGCTGTCGCTCGCGCACTTACCAGCGGCCAGCTCTCTGGTTACTCTGGTACGTCAACTACAAGAACGGGAGACGGCTCGCTGACGCCCTTTAGGCGACGTCTGGAATGTCCAGCCGGCCCCCAAGGACCACGTCTGGCGTACGATGAAGAACCCCCTCGGCGGTGGCAACGGCATGGTTCCCCATTACTCTGGAACGACTCTTGATGCTCAGGCTCGCTACGCTGCCGGAACCAAGAGCATCCTGGATAACTACCTCACCGGGAAACCCCAGGAGCCTCAAAACATCATCGTCGGCCTGGGCAAATATGAATCGAAGGCTTGTGAGTAAACTACTACTGTCCTAATGGGCTACCGGTCACTAACGTGCTTGATAGACGGTCAACGCTAAATCGACTTTTGGTTTTCGAGTAATGTATTCTTGTAACTGTAACACATATGTATCGCACGAATCATATCTGATAGTCGGCAATCGCGCAAAATCTTCCACGTTCCTCGACGACAACGGATCGTATCTCGGTTAAACTGGGACTTCCTTTAGGGTGGGCACAAGGTTAAAAGTGTAACAAGCATCCAATAGATGGAGGGTTAGAAATACAACAAAAATATATACACTTCCTTATAGTCCTCGTTTGGCTCGGTCAGCTACTCGGTCCTTCAAAAACTTTTCTATCTTGTTTGCATGCTTGACGTATGTGGATCCTTCCGGATTATACCGTCGGCAATTATCAAATACCAGCTGGGCGTCGTCGAGGAAAGTCTCGACCGATGTATACAGATTGGCTTCCAGCTTCTCGGTCATGGTCTTGAAATCTAACACAGAAATTCTTCAGTGCACATCTAACACTGACTAGGAAAAACTCACCCATAGGCTCTTTGATGACATCATAATAGTCTGCGACTTCTTCTGCGATGACAGGTTTTACGAATGGCCATGCCGAACTGTGTTCCTTTAGCTCCTTCATCGTCTTTTCCATAAAGTATTGGTCGGAGCTCCTCGAGATAATTCGAACAGGACTGTGCATCGTCGGAAAGAGAAAGAGTGGGGAGAAGTAAGAACATACCTTGAATTCATCGTCGGGGTCCATCCGCTCTCCTCTGCATCGACGGCGTCACAACAGACTAAAAAATGAGACTCAGAGCGAAACACTCACTCAGACCCGGAACATCCTTGTAGTCCACCGCAACCTCTCCCTTGACATCCTGGAACTGCGGCAGCCCGGGATACACGATATGTGACCGCGACATCTCCCTGATTTTCGCCATGATGGCTTCTTGTTGTGCGGCGATGAGTGCGGGCTTGTTGAGGTAGTCCACCTTGCGCAACATTGTGCATTGCATGATCGTGCCGCCCTCGTAATCCTTGATATACCCAGCCCATACAGAACGATCGAGAGTGATGTCCTTGGAGAACCCTTGCTTTTCGAAATACCCGACGGCGTAATTATCTGCGTAGGTAAGGAAGTGCATCATGTCTGGGTATGTTTCACGGATGTGAGCTTTGTAGTGGTCCATGAGCATTGCACCGTAGCCCTGTACACGGTGAGGTCAAAGACAGCCTGCAAGGGCGCGACTCACCTTGACTTGGTCAACGGACGCCGTCGCAAAAAAGACAATCTCGGCAAATCCGCGGTGGGGAAACGGGCGGTAGCAGATGCCGCCCACTACTTTGAGCCCGCGTTTGATGATCGCCAAACATTTGGAGTTGGTGTCGTACACGAGCCGTGCGATATACTCTCGCGGCATCTTGGGCAGTTGTTTTTGAAACAGTGTCTTGAGGCCGGTGAGAATGACCAGTGATCGCGGCTGCTTGTCATTTTCAACTGCTGTTATCTTTATTAACCCTTTGCGCAGCTCTCCTACAGCGGCTTTTTCCGTCTTGACTGCCGGCTGGAATACTGTCAGGTGGACAAACTAACGGAGAAGAAAGGGATTTACTGCAGCGGAACCAGCGCCGGAGTCAAGAGTTACGCCGGTAGTGAGACGTGTTAGCTGCTCCTCGTCCATCTGTTCCTCCTCCTTGATCTTCGGTTGGTGGTGGACAATGATGCCATTCATTTCATCTTGCTCTTGGCCCATTGGAGGAGGTAGGGAGGCCGGCGCGGTTTTACCTTTTGATTTTATGCCAGGGCCTTTCTTGCCACCTCTTTGTGATTTGGAGGCAGGGGCACGTGCAGACTTTTCGGATCGAGGGCCACCGGTTTTTAAGCCCATGCGCGACGCAAGTGGCCGGTCTTCCTCATCATCCGACGCGCTCAGTGATGAAGACGACAGTCTACGTTTTTTTGATGGCGGGGGAGAGGGGTCGCTCAAAAGAGAGGATGCCGAAGAAGGAGGACTGGACGAGCGATGCTCTGCGCAGGTCAGGCAACACGGCAGTCGGTTGTATTTGACACACACATACCCGGGGGACTGCTAATGTTTACGAGGGGCATTGATGAATGCGGGAGTCTCATTTGGTTTCGCAAGGACAAAATGTCTTCGTCGACATAGCTAAAGTCTAGGAGTTTGTTCACGTCCTACGAAAATTGGGTTTAGGCCTCATTCCGGGAAGAAAGTGAATGAACCTGCAAAATGCGTCGTAATTAAGATATGGTAAACCAAGAGAAACTCGAACCTGTAGGAGTTCATCGAGTCGGATAGCGACCCGTCCTCTCCGTAGAAACTCGTCGCGTCCAAGCTGGGACTGATCTGCTCCGTGGTGGTACATGTCATGGCCACAAACACAGGCTGTCAGATAGGTAGGATGCCCATCCTCGTCGTCGGAACCATATTGGTCGAGTTCAACCAAGGAAGGCTCGGCGCTCAGGTCGTCGAGCACGATTTCCCAAGAGGGATCTGTGTGGAGACCCGAGCATGCTTCACAGGCGGTGCAAGAGGAGTGGCGGGCGATCTTGAGAGCCAAGAGCTGGTCGTTCAATGCATCCTGTTCATGGGACGCGGGGTATGTGAACTTCATAACAAGCCGCGGCGGTATGTACGTCCGGTCACGACGTCACAAAAAGTTCCACACTATGCGTTTGCCTTGATGCTCTTTCTTGCCCTGCTCTCATGTTTTGCTTTCCGCGTCCAGGCTGACTCGGCCTGGATAGACTACCCTGCCGACGGAACGGCTACAATGACACACTACACGATACCCGACGGCTTTATCGCTGCCTGTGGATGCAATGGCGACAGTACTGTGCGTAGCCGAGCTCCAACTCTCAGAATCAAACACCTATATGCCCCGCTAGAAATACCCAACGGCTGCAATGTCCCAGATGGCATATGGAAGGTAATTAAAAAAGAAAAGAAAAATCTGCGGCAGCTGATACCGAGGAAATAGTTCAGATGCATTTGGTGCGTATACCTACCACTTCACCGCGTTTACCAAACCAATCCATTCCAGGTCCGGCGTGCGGCAAGTGCTTCAACCTCACCCTGCTAAACACCTACACCGGAAACCCTCCCTTCTTCCCCACCGTCGTCAAGTCCATCGTGATCAAAGTCACAGACCTGTGTCCACTTTCTGAAGCGGGCTGGTGTTCTGGTACGCAAACGAAAACGAATCCGTGCGTTATTCTCCGTTCTACGCTTTCCATATTTGAGATTTAATCCTAGTGGTGGTCAATACATCAACTTCGACCTTGCATACCCGTCGCGCGCAATCCCAGACGATTTTTTCCCGTCAAATGCGTCGTATTATGGGTACACGGACTTTGGCGTGTGGAACGTCTCTTATCAAACGGTTGATTGCCTCACAAGCTGGGCTGGCGCGAAAACTCCAGCCGCGTTGGGAAGTGTGACGAATATGGGCAACGAAAGTGTATGCTGTCCAGCAAACCCCACGGTACGTTGTCATTGCCAAGCAGTTCAATGCGTAAATTCACATCCGACCAGGGTAGCCTCAACGACACATGTCCATCTTATTCCGATGACAACAGACTACCGTATGCCTTGTCTTTTCCTGTGGCGATCCCTTGAATCTAACCAGGATTCTAGGCCAGATACCATGACGAGTGTAGCTCGTATGCTTGCTATACCCTCCACACTTGTGGCACTTTTTGTATTTGTTCATCTATTCGGACTCAACTGACACTGTACAAGACTTACTCTGGAGGAATAATGTACTCAATGTATGATTGGTTTGAATCCCAAAATGTTGTCACTCAATCACACAAGTTGAAAGGAAACAAGAACCCATGAATTTCAGAAATAAAACGACTTCGTAACTAAGCGTTGCAATTGCAGTCCTCGGCCTTTCTCAAGGCGTCCTCGATCTTCTTGCTCGCCTTGCCCGCTTTCCCTTCGTCCGCGGCGGCCAGCTTCTCTGCTGATGCGAGTCTGTTGCCGTCCTCCAGGACTGGGGCAGCCACCTGCGTCAGCTCGTTGGCGGGAGCGTTGGACTTTTCTCCGAGCTTCGTGATCATATCGAGTTCGAAGGGAGAGCCGGAGGATGGACGCTTCGGGCGCTGGCCGTTGGAGTCATTGACGTCAATTTCCGCGTGGACGTCCTTATCGGTCTTCTGAGCTCCTTTGCGCTGGCCGTTGGTCTGGTTGACGTCGACCTCGATCTTCTCGGATTGAGAGCCTTTGCGCTGGTTGTTGGCTTCGTTGAGGTCAGCTTCGATGTCGACGGGGGAACCGGTGGAGGAGCCCTTGCGCTGGTTGTTGGGCTCGTTGAGGTCGGCTTCGACTTTCTCGACCTTCTTCTCGTCTTTGGTCGGGTCGAGCGGGAGGGTGGTGGAGGAGCCCTTGCGCTGATTGTTCGCCTCGTTGAGGTCAGCCTCAACCTTCTCGGCTTTCTTCTCGTCCTTGGTGGGGTCGAGCGGGAGGGAGAGGGGAGTGGATGAGCCCTTGCGCTGGTTGTTCGCCTCGTTGAGGTCAACTTCGACCTTCTCGGCTTTCTTCTCGTCCTTGGTGGGGTCGAGCGGGAGGGAGAGGGGAGTGGAGGAGCCCTTGCGCTGGTTGTTGAGATCGGCTTCAACTTTCTCGACCTTCTTCTCGTCCTTGGTCGGGTCGAGCGGGAGGGTGGTGGAGGAGCCTTTGCGCTGGTTGTTCGCCTCATTGAGGTCAGCCTCAATCTTCTCGGCTTTCTTCTCGTCCTTGGTGGGGTCGAGCGGGAGGGAGAGGGGAGTGGAGGAGCCTTTGCGCTGGTTGTTGAGGTCGGCTTCGACTTTCTCGACCTTCTTCTCGTCCTTGTCGAGCGGGAGAGCGGGGGAGGAGCCTTTGCGCTGGTTGTTGCCCGCGTTGAGGTCGGCTTCGACCGTTTCGGCTTCCTTGGGGAGGGAGGAGACGGGGGTGGATGGCGCCTTCTTGCGCTGGTTGGACTCGCCCAGGTCGGCTTCGACCTTCTCGGCCTCCTTCGTGTCGTGGGCGGGGTTGAGGAGGGAGAGTGCCTTGGGATCGGTGAGGTCCAGCTTGAGAGCGTCCGTCTTCGGGGTGCCTTTGTGTTGGCCGTTGAGGTCCAGTTCGGCTTCCTCGGCATCCTTCTTGGGGTCGAGCGGGAGCTTGCTGCCTTTGCGGAAAGAGTTGCCTTCGGCGGTGGGGTTCTTGGCGCAACAATCCTCGAGGAAGGCTCCAAAGTCGACCTCGGACACGCCGCTAGGATATGACGAGGGACCTGCGCGCTTCATCTCTGCCGCACGTTGGACGGAGCATGCGAACTTGATGGTCTTGTCGTAGATACACTGCTCAAGGTTCTACGGGGTGGTCAGTGTCGGCGACGAGGACGACGGCGGCGAGAAGGACTGACATTGCGGCCGACGACGGGACTGGCAAGGGCGGTGCCGCCGACGAGGAGGAGAACAGCGAGGATGCGGGCGATGGAGGGCATAGTGAATGAATGTGGGGATAAATGACAGTGGGGTGGGGGAGTGTACTGGGAAGGGAGGATGGTGGTGGGAGGAGAGAAAGAAGCGGATAGAGAAACAGGCGGAGGTGCTCTGCCTTTATACCCGCCAGCCTTTGTTTGGCCGTGTAGCAGTTGTACAAGTAAACGACGCTCATTGGCTGCCAACTTGACTTTCCTAAACGAGTCACGCACTCCTTTTACGTCACCGAAGGTAGTGCTCCCAATTAGGACACCCATGAATCCGTCAAAGACAGCAGAGGTCGAGAACCAGTTTGGCCCTCCCTCAGAGCCCATAAATGTCGCCCAGTTCATACAATCCACCTCTGCCGCCTTCTCTCTCCCACAACATCCCCCAGAAATCGCAGAACAATGCAGGTATTCCACCCCCCGATCGCTTGCTTTTGGTCCTCATTTCGTCCAGTGTCGCGGACATTCGCGATTCCCTAACATCTGTGGGGAACAACCCTCAATTGATGGCGCACATCATCAAGAATCATGAACTGGCCATCGCCTCCCTCCATATGGCCGCAGAAAAGACCGCTCGCAGCCGAAAGCGTCCGCCTGCCCGAGATACTTCTACCGACACCCCCGAGATAGTCCAGTTCCAGTCAGAGATCGATAATATCCCTTTAGAGAGCTGGAAGTAAGTGGATTCCCGCCCTCAATCTCTATCCTCAACAGTATCCAGACTTCAGCCCAATTCTGCGATATTCATTCGTCCAGTGAAATCTTCTGACCAAAACACTCTAATGCACGAGGTATACTGGTCACTTAGCTCCCATATTTTTCCCTAAATGTTTCAAGAAACTGACCAGGACCGACGACGGACGTCTTTCCGCCGAGACCCCGCAGGCGATCATCACTGTTACGATACACAACAAGCTTAGCTGGAGACAAACACACGTCTCCCGCTCCTCAAGGCATGCCATTCTTTCCTCTCAGACCCTTGGCGATCTGTTCGAGATGATTCCGTGCACCTCAAACGAAATCACCGAAGAAATCCTCGACGACGGCCAGGTCACTGGGTACCGAAACGATGTCCCAACTCGCCCTGGATGTGTGATATGCATCGAAGGTCTCGCATATGGGGACGGGGAGAGTGAATTTGATTACGCAGAGTATGTTCTCCAGTAAATGTTGTCCCTACCATTCTGATCTGTACAGCAAACTAATTCGGCACCTGCAAACAATTGCCAAAGATGCCGCAGAGATCGCAAAGGCGCCTACAACCATGTACGATACCACTCTAGCGTCGCTATCTCTTCGTGTCGGCGAACCGTACTGGCTGCTACATCACGGTAACTGCGAACATTTTATCGTCATTGACCAGATCAGGCATGACGCCCAGAACAGCGATGCATTCCCTTGATTAATCTCCTCTGTAGACTGCAACATCCATCAGACACGCCATCGGGTTATCCTCTGACCCTGCAGATCACGCCTCCTCTGCTCGACGGCTGCCGCGGCTGCACCAAAGTTCCTGCCGTCTGGTCTATCTTGAATGATGAGCGGCTGGGGGAGAGCCCTTGCCCCCTGTGCGGACCTTGCTGGACTGCGATGGGTGATCCAAAGAACGGCAAGGTCATCATTGTTCCGTTACCAAAATACGAACTGGGATGGTGAAAATCGACATCGGCGGAGTTGTATGTAGTAGTTTCCGCACAATCGGACGTGTATTTTCTTGAGAGTTACTTAATTGCCTGCAGCTACTTCACGACCACTCTGAGGAATAAGAATGGCGAATTGAATCCATATGTAGACTTTGCCCACGCGACTGTGCTGGGTCCACGAATCCACGTGAGCGCGTCTAAATTGATTGGAAGCCACCACACCAGCTGCAGGTCTCGCGTACGTGTTAAACGCAGACAGCCCCCCCTGGGATTAATGACGGTTTACAGCAACACGATGCCACATCTGCTATCGACGACAGAGCTCATAAGCTCGCTGGAAGACTCGGCAGACATCGTTTCGTGGATAAATGACACTCTTACTCCCGACGCCGACGAGCCTGTTGGTCTAACGGACCTCGACCAGCATGTTAACCATCTCGTATCGACCCTCGACTTGGCATGCGAAGACACCTCCTCCCAGCTGGAGCGCATAATCGACGACGTGTCTCGTGGCGTCCCCCGCCTCACGTACGACCTCCACTTCATGAAAGACGGCGCTGCCTCGCTCCAATCCGTTCTGGTTCAGGTCACGGAGCGGTCGAGGGACGCTGTTCCACTCTCCACGCGCACTGCTCTCGACCGCCTTCAGCTGTTGGACTCCATGAAGAGCCGCATGGAGGCGGCCAGAGAGGTCTTGCGCGAAGCCGAGAGCTGGAGCACACTCGAGCTCGAGGTGACTTCCCTGTTGGCGGAGAAGAGCTATGCCAAGGCTGCCGAACGATTGTCGGACGCCAGTAGGAGCATGGCTGTCTTTCAAAACACCCCCGAGTACGATCCTCGGAAAACCTTGATGGTCAACCTCCAAAACCAGCTAGAGGCAGCTCTTAGCTCGGCCCTGGTCGCAGCAATAAATATCCACGATCTCGCCGCGTGCCGGAACTACTTCTCCATCTTCGCCAATATCCAACGCGAATCGGAGTTCCGCAACTATTACAATGGTTCTCGGCGAGCTTCGGTTGTCGCACTGTGGCAGGATACCCGTATCAGCGACTGCGATACGCCGCCATCTACTCCGGACAGTAGCTCGCAGACGTTAGCAGAGTTTGTGCCAAAGTTTTATGGCAGTTTCCTCGCGCTCCTGAACGTAGAACGGACATCAATACCCTCCATATTCCCCGACCCGGCGCTGACATTATCGACCCTGATAAGCTCAGTTCTCTCCGCCCTACAGCCGACCTTCTCCCAGCGACTGGCTTCCATATTTTCACAGTATGGAGATTCCGCTCTCAAAGAGCTGATACCTATATTCCGGTCTACGGAGGAATTTGCTTCCGGCGTGGACAATGTGATGGAGAAGATTAGATATTCGGTCGTGTTTGCGTCACCCATGGACAGCCCTAGCATTCCCGATGGCCCTCCAGGTCACTCACGACGACGATCGACACGCTTGTCCATGTCATGGCGTGCTGCACCAGCCCGATCGACGTCGAGTGGCCTTCTAGCGTCCAAATCATCGCTCACTATCCCGGACGATCTCGAATGGCAGCAGGAACTGTTCCAACCCTTCCTAGACTTCCAAATCGATTACGGTTCGCTCGAACGGCGGCTACTGGATCACTCCCTTCGCGACATCATATCCAAGGACACTCGAGACAGAATACCAGACTCCGATCGGGCCCGTTTACTTAGGGAACGAGCTGTGGATATTTTCAGCGTCGCCGAAGAGAGTGTATCACGGTGCACCGCCTTTACACACGGGTACGGTGCCGTTGGACTTGTTCGAGCACTCGACGGGTTTTTCCAGTCGTTTATCGATATGTGGACCGCAGACGTCCGCATGGGTACATCCACGTCTGCGTTTGCATCGTCTCAAGCAGCCTCAGGAGAGGACTTGTCTGATTTGGACTACACGGCTGAAGACTGGTCCGACTTTCAACTTTCATTACACCTTCTCTCTTCTGCCCGCGGAGTCTATGATCGTATGGTGGTTTTCGAGACCAAGTTACGTTCCAACTTGGTTCAAATCGCTACTACGTTTAGACTTGCACGAAATGATCCATCCAATTTCGTCATCGCCAGCTCCAAAGGGGAAAGTCAGTTGTTGGAGCAATCGTCTCTGAATTCTGCGGAACTCCATGCCCTCCTGGAACGAGTTGAGCATGACCCTGCACATTCAAAGGAAGCCTCCCTGCCACCTATTTCGACCGCTGGATTGCGCCATGGGGTACAACCTACATCGCACCAAGGAGCCCAAGCGCCGCTCCTTGTCGACGCGCGTGAAGGAGTGTTCACATTTGCCAGAGCGTGCCAGATGTCTCTCCAAGGCACTATATTGTCGCCACTCAGAAAACATCTCGCATCGTATGCGTCCTCCCCCCTATGGTCAGCAGCAGGCGACCCAAAATCAAAACGCACAATTACAGCAAACGAATTGCATGTGCCAAGCTTTTCTCTATCACCCAGCGACACCGTCCATAAAATCTCGGAGGGCCTGCTGAATCTCCCGAGACTTTTCGACGTTTATGCTGACGATGACGCTCTCTCATTTTCGCTGCATACATTACCTCACGTCGACCCGGAGATTTTGAAATCATTGTCAGAGCAATCGGCTCCTAGCAATGATCCAAGCACCTCACCGGGGCATAAACGACGCCAGTCGCTGACTGCACCAAAATTAACGCCTGTTCCGATGGATCCCGAGCTTGTGTCGTCGGCCTGGCTGTCTTCCCTCGGTCATACACTCCTCACATATTTGACAACGTCTGTCCTTCCAAACATATCTACGCTGTCTGCGGCTGGTGCTGCACAGCTTGCCTCCGATCTCGGTTACTTGTCTACAATTGTCCGGGCTCTCAACGTGGAGTTTGAAGACCTTGACAAATGGAAGGAGTATGCCGACCTGGACGACGAGGAAGGCAAGAGACGGATAGCGGACAGAGAGACCGACGTAATATTCCTGAATATATGTAGAATGCGAGGCTGGAACAAATAGTATAATAACGGTTTATGTATCATCCGGAAAAACTATTTTCCTTCTCTCCCGCCAGTTCAGCAAGTTTCTCCCCGATATTCTTGGGATCCACGGCAGAGGGTAATTTGGGAAGTATGTTCGCAAGGGCATGGTGGCGTAAGACTGGCACCGAAGGAAAAAGCTTGGTTTCGGCATCAAGGCTTGGGATCGGTACATTGGCATGGGAGAGAGGTGAATGGGGGAGAGTGTCTAGTGCATCGTGGTATTCTTCTTCTTCATCTTCAACGTCCTCCGGACACGAGCAATTATGTTCTGAGGAGAGCTCTGGCAGCGATGGAGGAGGGAGGGTGCTGCCTGCGGTGCTTTGAATGGTATTTCCAGAGCGAATGGCAAGGAGCAGCCTTTCAGCATGTTCACGGTCCTTAATTACACGATCCGGGCATTCAAGAGTGGGTTTGAGTTGTCTAGATAGATCTCGGATGGGAATCAAGCTACCGCCAGTCAGAGTGTGGCCGAGGGTTTCAAATGCGCGAGAGTTGAGAGAGAACTCAAGGCCGGAAGGATGAGGTTTGGGGGATAAAGTAGGATCCAGAAGCAGGTGGGACTTGATGACTTGACCTATCTATGCCTGGAATTGAGTGGAGGTAAGTTATTTATTGGCGAGGAACTCACAACGAAAGATGTACACGCAAAATTAGGGAAATAAACCACCCGAGGAGCGCTTCTCTCAATCAATGCGTCTGTTTTGTCCTTGGACTGCGGTATGCAGGCTCGCCTAGCAGGAGCACAATAGAAAATGACACCGCTCAGTCCCAGCTCGTCTATCCGTATAAAACGCTTCATTTCTGTGTCGGCGTTCTCCGTTCCCGACTCCAAATCAGCGGAAATACTGGCGCCTAGAATACATTTCCAGATGTCGCCCGATGGATATCTGGAGGTTCGCGGGTTAGAGGCGGATCCCGGGAGCTCAGTACGCATAAGGATGCGCTGGAGAGCGGCCGACCAGTGGAGAGTGTCATCCATGGTCGTAGTCAAATTGAGGGACGCTGATCAACAGACGTCAACACTCTTTCATGGCTTCCACCGTAGGCAAGTTATCTCGCGAAGAATTCCGCCGTCAGAAAGACCTCGATGCCGCACGAAAGGCCGGAACCGCCCCGGCCGCCCTGGATGAGGAAGGAAGACCCATAAATCCTCATATCCCCCGTAAGCATATTTCCGATTGAGCACATTGTTTCGTGCTCAATGTTGTACAGAATATATTTCCCAAGCACCATGGTATCTTGACACCGGAGCACCATCTCTGAATCATCAGCGCAGACCGGATTTCGAGGATATAAAGAAAACGGATGCCTGGTACGACCGCGGTGTCAAGGCCGGTCCAGCTGCCAAAAAGTACCGCAAAGGTGCTTGTGAGAATTGCGGCGCCATGACACACAAGAAGCAAGACTGCCTCGAACGCCCGCGAAAACGAGGTGCAAGGTTCACGAACAAGGATATCCAGGCCGACGAAATCATCCAGGAAGTTGCTACTGGCTATGACGCGAAGCGCGATCGCTGGAATGGTTACGATGTCGCAGAGCATAAACGGGTGTATGAGGAATATGCAGCTATCGACGCTGCCCGCCAGAAACTACGAGAGGACGAGATTGACAACCAAACAACGACGGATCTTGCAGCCGTTCGGAAGGTGGCGAAGGCTGGCAAGACCGATGGGAAAGAGGGGGACGCCGACTTTGGCTCCAGCGACGAAGAGGATGCCGACGAGGACAAGTATGCTGATGCGGCGGATGCTGTGGGCCAAAAGCTCGACGCAAAAACACGGATCACAGTGCGAAACCTGCGTATTCGGGAAGATACCGCGAAATACTTGATCAACTTGGACCCAGAGAGTGCATACTACGATCCGAAAACTCGTTCCATGCGAGATGCACCTCTGAAGGACATTCCAGCGGAAGAGGTGTGTGCTGACTCAACCCCATTGCATCACAAAGCTCACGATCTCTAGGCGGTCTTTGCTGGGGATAACTTCTTTCGCTATTCTGGCGAAGCCAACGACGTGCAGCAGCTGCAGCTTTTTGCTTGGCAGGCTGCTGCGCGCGGTAACGATGTCCACCTGAACGCCAACCCGACACAGGGTGAACTACTGCACCACGAATTCAAGCAGAAGAAAGAGGAACTAAAGGATACGTCCAAGATCAGTATTTTGGCCAAGTATGGCGGTGCAAAATATTTGCAAACCGCTCCGAAAGAGCTACTCCAAGGACAGACGGAAGATTATGTCGAGTACTCCCGAACTGGGCAGGTTATTAAGGGCCGCGAGAGGGCAAAAGCAAGGTCCAAATACCCCGAAGATGGTATGTTCTTTTTTATTATTCGTCCTTGTCGAAACTGAATTTTATCTGCAGTATACATCAATAATCATACCGACGTGTGGGGCTCATGGTACGATCCATCCTCCGGCACCTGGGGTTATGCATGCTGCCATTCCGTCATCCATGTCTCCTATTGCTCCGGCCAAGCGGGCATAGACGCTGCTCAAGCATCAAGCGCGCAAAATCTGCTGGCCTCAACCTCAGGCTCTGGCCAGATGGAACCGCCAAAACCGCTCGCAGAGACAACGAGTGTCCGCGAGCAGACTTCGGACCGGGTGGAGCAGAATTATTCTAAAAAGAGAGTGGGCGAAGGTGATGTTCGGTTAGATGAGGACCGTCTATCCCGTGCTTTGAACGAAGAGAAGAAGAGGAAAGCTCGCGGGGAGGATGATGACGACAGATTAGGCAAAAAACGGAAAAATGCTGGCGGCAGCCATGATGTTACTGAGGAGGAGCTCGGTAGGTCTCATGATCTCTCTGCTTTCCATAGTTTTCTAATATTTTGACAGAGGCGTATCGTATGAGCCGCCGCATAACGGAGGACCCAATGGCAAACTACGTCGACGAAGTTTAGAGCTCGATCGACCTTGCTTAGGATGGTGTTGTTCACAGATCCATGTATTCATAGTCTGGCGTATCTCGTATATGTATTGTATCAGTAATGTTTCATCAGATCCCGTCTGGAAAAACAAAGTCTAAAATGTGTAGCTCGTGGAGCCGTTGGAGTTTGGACTGGATTGCAGGTTGAAGGTGAGGGAGGGTGGTGACGGTCACTTTGCGCAGATTAGTGTATGTGTGCCACGAGAGCCGCTCGGCCAACTCTGCCCATGCAAGCCGCCCAGGGTTGACGGAGACCAGGCTTGTGAAAGAGATTTCTTCTAAAAGAGGGGCATGGATGTGCGAGAGTACATGCACCACCATGGCGACATCATTGCTGTTACGACCCGTAATTTCGAGGGTTCGTAGCTCATAAATGTCTATGTGGTCAAACTCAAACCCTAGGAAGGTCCCTACGTACGGGAGTAGCTATTAGAAAGAGGTCAAAAGAACTGCTTTAGACTCACTTTCGGTCCTGACATCCAGAAAGCTGAGCTTGAAGTTCTTCAGAGTGGCCGCTATAGATCTTACGTATCCGAAAACAATGCCAAGCTCTCTCTCGGCGACTTCTCGAAGCTGCACGGACGATATGGCTGGGTTCGTAGGGCACGAGAGGAGCCAGCCCAATGCATCATCAAGGAAGCCGTCGAGATCCAGAGTATGCAAGCCGACAGGCAAAGTCGAGACTGGCGGCGGTGACGAGCCTATCCATCGAGCGTGTAAACGCAGACTCTCCAACAAAGGGAAGGAGCAGACGAGGTCTACGGCATCGGCGCAGGTGGCGAAAGTCATGCGTAGTAGCAGATGTCGAACAGATTTGAAGCTGGATCGAAACAAGGCCTGGGTTTCGTCCGAAAGCAGTGCGTTTTCAGCGACGACTTCGAAATAGGTGAGGTTCGACAGCCCGGTGAGAACCGGGATGACGTGATTGAGCAAGGAAGGGTTTGAACTGGATTGATGTATCGAAAGGGAATGAATGTAGGGGTGCACTGTGCACATCGGATGTTGGAGTGTGGCTACGAAAGCCTCGACGTCAGGAACACCGACCACCTTGACGGGGGCTGAGAAGAGACGGAATCTCGACCGGCTGAGCCAGCTCTTGCAGACTAGACTGCAGCTCGACAAGGTGGGATAGTGCTGGCATCGGTCGATGATGAGCTCCGCAACTTCAGCTGGTATATCCATGTCGCGCAGTGTGGTGGTGGTGGACCAGGTCAGGAAACATATGACAACGGTCATGTGTTCTTCCTCCGGTGTCGATCAATGCGATCCAAAATTCACCGCACATTGACGCGCATCGAACGCTGTCGGTCTGCCCCAGCTCCGCTCCTCGAGTCGGTCATGTCATTATTGCGGTTGTGTTGCCCTCTGTTGGTTTCCAACCGCTCGGTAGATCCATACTGTTGACGAGCACCAGTGGACGCTAGAAGTCGAATGAATTATAGCACTTTCTGTTTGTAGAGGAAAAAAGAGTACCTTCGATGATTTTATCGTCAGCTTCTCGGTGGAAACTTTTCATCAAGGCAGAGTAGCGTCTAACCTGCCAGCTCATCTAGGGAAGGAACAAGCTCAAAACCAGTGGAATGGTCGAAAACATAGCTTCGCACCTCCTTTGCCCGGGCACCATTGCCCTGCTCGATGGCCCATTTCCGCTCCTCCTTGTACCGTCGTCTCTCACTATCTGCCAGCGACGCGCGCGCTCGGAGAGCCGCGACCTCGCGATCGAGAGGTGTCATTGTGGGGTCTCGTCCGAATAGCAACGAGTTCGTATCGACAGACGTGATGTCGGAAACCGCGCGGCGTAAAGTATCGCGCCGAGGGGATCGTCGTTCATCGCCTTCACTCCTGCGAGCGTGGATTGAACGCGAACGCTGGCGGTGGACATGCTGATGCCGTTTCGTGCTTCGTCCGCTGTACTCGCTGTTGTCGATCCAACGCGCTAACAAGTCGGCGACACAGAAACCAAGTGCTATTCCCAGCAGCGTGACCATTACTCGCGTCGTATCCTGTCCGACGACGAAGTCGAAGAACAGTTTAACAGCGACGAGGCCCGCGGCAGGAACAAGCAGCTCCTTGTTCACGTTTGTCACATAATGCAGCCCGCTACCCTGCCAGAGACCGAGAACAATGAAGTCTCGCGCAGAGGACTCTCCGGAGCGCGTAAATTGGTCCAGCAGTATACGTGCACCGAGACCAATAAGCAACGCAAGTGTAGAGATGGACATGTTCAAACGAACATTTGGGGGAGGACAAGCGACAAAAACACGTGGTTACAATACCCAATTCGATTTCTATACAGGACGGTGACAGAGGTAATACACAGTTGCGAGTAAGATAGCGAGGAACGACGGAGGGCTTGAAGGAATATATAACTATGCGTCCGCTGCAAAATGTCACCGATGCGATTTGCCGTTGGTCTTGGGAGTACCAGCACCAGCGGGCGGAGCAGATCCGTTGGTTTTAGGCCCGCTCACTCGAGGCTTCTTCGATGCGCTTTCTGAACTCGCTCTTGGTGCGTCAGAGTTGAGCTTGACAACCATTTTTGCGTGAATCTCCTCTAGTTTTGATGCTTTGACCTTTTTGGGCCAGAACAATGTCACGAAACTGCATCGAGCCGTAAGCATCCAAGAAATATCGTCGCTGGATCACCACAACTCACGTCCAGAGATGTCGTCTCCATCGTTCTCGATCTTCACCGGCAGCCTCTTTAGTGTTGAGTACATGTTCAATCCGCCGGCCGATCGCAGCCAACGAATCCTTCAAGATGGCAACCTTGTCGTCTCGCGGCATGTCTTCCCCAGACAGTTTGAGCTGTTTCTATGATAGCCATAAGAAAAATGTACCAAGACCTGGCAATAGACTTACCAGCTGCTTCTTCACTGGCCGCAATTCCTCCTTCGTTGCGCCCTCGTCCATCGACGGGCTAGTATACATGCGTCAATAAATTGATTACATGTACAAGAGAGGAACATACCATTCCTCCGAAGATTCTGAATCGGTAAATGTGGGAGTTGGTCTGCGCTTGCGCTTGCGAGACCCGCCATCATCAACAGAGTTTACCGCTTCGCTTTCGGCGCGCCGCTTGACGTTCATGGCATGGGAGGAAGAAGAGGTGGAGGCTATCGGGGGAGGAGAAGCCGAAACCTTTAGGCCCTTGATGCGAAGGGAACTTTCGTACGAACGTAGCTTCTCATCATGCTCACGCAAGATGCTCAACAAAAAATCGCCACGCCGTACAAGGTGGATTGCATTGGGAATAGGTTTGTTTGCAGAATCTTCGCCCTTCTTGCCTTCTTCCAGGAAAAACTTGCCATCCAGCGCGAGCTTAGCATCCTTGGCCATCGCTTCCCAGTTGCCGAAGCCGTACAGGTATGCACCCACAAGCAGCATCGAGTCATCCTGGGGACCCCATCGACCGGACCAATTGAGCGTTGGTCGGATGTTGTCGATGGGTATTTGCCACTTGTAAGGATCTTCCTGCTCGCTAAGGATATTGAATAGAATACGAAGGTCCCGGTGGCGCGAGATGACAGTCTCCGCGTTGATGTTGGAGACGTTGCGGCAAGTGACCAAGACGGCCTTGCTCTTCTGAGCATTCGTCAAAGGCTCACCAGAAGCAAGCCGCGTGCGCTTCTGGTCCTCGTTGTCCTTCAGCGCTTTGGTGCAGACATCAATGATATCGTCCGCGACGTCGAAGATCATGCCCTTGTTCTTGTCTTGCAGCTTGGACTCGGTGACCTGCAGCACGGTCAAACAGAACCAAGGAAATAATGCGGAGAAGACTCACAATCACGTCGTACCGCTGCCGTATATCCCCCCATCGCTGAAGACTCCGAATAAGCACACGCACATCCCGCTCCTTCAGCTCCATAGCCTTTTGACTGGCCGATTTTCGCATAGGGCCTGGTGCTTTGGCCTTCTTCGGGGCGGAAGTGGAGGCAGGCTGGTCAACATCCATGCCCTCATACGAAACTTGGGCGTGAGTTCGCTTGCGCGAGTCTCCGGGGACCAGATCATCCGTTTTGTGCTCCTCATCCTCCTCGAACTTCTGTCGTTGCTCGAGGGGAATGATATCTTCCCAGCTCATGTCGTTTTTGATGTCGGTGACACCCGCGAATTGGGCCAAAAAGCCTTCGCCACCGAGAGAAGTTCCACCATCTCCGTTCACGGCGAGGGTTTCGTGGTCTTCGGCGCGATTGAGAATATCGTCGAGATCCATCTCGTCAAGCTTCTGGCTCTGCTGAGTATCGTCCTTGTCGAACCTATCGAGAGCATATTAAATCAGGTCAAAAATAATATTACAATTCCCTTACATCTTCTGAGCGCCATATTTGAGGACCGCTGTCAACTCATCTTTGCTCAAGTTGTCTGGCTTCTGGGGGTCTTTAACCTGCGCGTTGGGCTTGGAGCTGAGATGCGCTTGTGACGTGTCCATTTGGTTGATGACTGCAGCGCGCGGGTGAGCGACGGGTGAAATCCGAGTGTAACGGAACACATACTGGCATACTCCAGCACCATCTTCTTCTTCGCCCGCTCGAGAACATCTTCCTCCATCGTATCCTTGCTTACAAAGCGATAGACACTGACATGCGATTTCTGTCCTATTCGGTGGGCACGGGCCATAGCTTGCAGGTCATTTTGAGGGTTCCAGTCGCTCTGGACAGTGGCAACTGTTAGCCACGGACACTTTCTCAGCCGCGTCACTTACATCAAATATGATTACTGTATCCGCAGTCTCCAGGTTGATGCCGAGGCCGCCGGCACGCGTGGACAGCAAAAAGGCGAAATCCGGGGATCCGGGCGAGTTGAAATGGGCAATGGACTTCTTCCTGGCCTCCGACGCAACCATGCCGTCTAACCGTTGGTGAATGTAGCCTCGGAGGTTCATGTAGTCGCTGAGGATGTCCAGCATCCGGACCATTTGACTGAAGATGAGGACACGATGGCCATCCTGCTTGAGGCGAACGAGGAGTTTGTCAAGCAAAACCATCTTGCCACTGTTCATGACGAGGCCCTTGAGCGTATCGTCGGTGCTGTCTGTTCTGATTTCGGCACCGTCAAACAAGTAGGGGTGGTTGGCCGCCTTTTTCAGCTCCATAGCTATACGAGAACGGTTAGGTCGCGCGCAATAATCATAGTGGGGTTTACATACCAATATTCAGCAAACTGATGTTGTTGTTTCCATTAGCACTCTTGACCAAGCCTTGGAAATTCTAGGTTACATGTAAGCTGGGACGAGGAATGGCCAAAAAGCAGCTCAAAAACCTTGGTCAGGATGTTCTTGTAAAAGTGCGTCTGAAGGCCACTCATTTCTACTCTCAAGATGCGCTCGCTCTTGGTCGGCAGGGAAGTTAGTACATCCTTCTTCAGTCGTCTAAGCATCAATGACTCCAACTGCTCGTGCAGCTCTTTGATCTTGTTCTCATGGTCAGCGTCGTTCAAGTCGAACTCGTTCGTGAGAGCAACTGTGAGCATTGAGTTAGTTGTCGATAGCTAGGAAGCACGCGAACGAACTGACATTTTTCTGGCATCAAGAAGTGCATCAAGGAGAGCAATTCTGTTCGAAAAAACCTTGTAGGTCAACGTAATTGCGGATTGGTCTGGAACAACGCACCCCTGACGTTGTTTTGCAGAGGAGTTCCTGTGATTAATAGCTTCGACGCCGCAGAGAACGATCGCAGGGCCTCGTACAGCTGGCTCTCGGAGTTTTTCAGACGATGTGCCTGCAATGCCACATGAGATTAAACAACCGGACTGCGATGAATTTCTCACCTCGTCGACCGCAAGAGCCTGCCACTTGATATCGCCGAGCTCTTTCGAGTCCCTCAATGTCAGCTCGTACGTCGTGAGCAGCACATTCATCTTGAGCTTCTTGTTTGAAGGCCCAAACTCATACTTGCGGATGACTTCGCGAGCATGGGCGGTTCCGATATAAGTAATGACGTTGATATCGGGGGACCATGCCGCAAACTGCGTCTGCCAGGCCGTGATCGTTGACAATGGGACTATGACCAGGAAGGGGCCGTACTGATCCAACTCGTGGAACAGGTAAGAAAGAAATGCGACAGTCTGAACAGTCTGCAATCGCGCGTAAGTCGCAACGTCGAAAACCATGCATCAAACATAATAACCTTGCCTAGACCCATCTCGTCGGCCAAGATGCCGTTCTCTCCCTTGCTCCACAGATACGTCAACCAGTTGAGGCCAGTGAGCTGGAAGTCCTTGAGCTCGCCTCCGGTGGCTACGATGTACTCGGGGTCTTTGTCGATTTTTTGAAATGTGGGTCTCCCGTGCCTCCCATACGACACGCTCTTGTAAGGAAACTTGCCTTCCGCCTCGCGAGCTCGGTACGCCTCGAGGGCTTCCTTTGCGATGGGCTTGACGTCCTTCTGGAGCTCCCAGGTGCAGTGCTCGTAGTTGAGTGCAGCCCACTTGCAGAAATACTCCATTTCGCCGGTTGGCCCTTCCCGGTGTGCCACAATACGTTCGACGGTTTTAAACGTCTCGAGCTCCTCCTTTGCGCGCTCCTTGTCAATCTGCAAGGCTTCGACATCCTCACGAGATATGCCAGGGGCAGTGACGCGCGCTTGCCACTGCTTGAACGCCTTGATGTAGTTGTCGACGCGCTTCAGGCCCTTGAACCGCTTCAAAAAGTCGTAGGTTTCGTCGGTGTTGTGAAGATGAGAAAAGTTTTTCCATTTGATGTGGAATCGCTGAAGAATCGCGTCAAGACGGGGACGAGAGACGAGAAACATGGGACGCACGATATTGTCGAACCACAGGTCCTCGGGATCCGCCTCGCGGCCTTCATCGCGGGTGTGGTCCAGCACGGCCTCGATTTCGTCCTCCTCCAGGTACTGGATGGCGGGGCCGGCGTAGTCGCCAGCGTCGGGGTCTTCTTCCTCGAACTTTTCAAAATCCTGGACGTCATCGATGTAGTTGGGGACCTTGACGCCTCTGCTGGAGACGCGGACCTCGTCGGCGGCGCTCCGATTCTTCTTCTTCTTCTTTGGACGAGAACCGTACTCCGAGTCCGAGTCCGAGTCGTTGGGCGGACGGACAGGTGCTGGCAGAACGTTGAAGAGAGATGGTTAGAGCGGCGCGTGCACGATGCATACCTTTCGGACGGGGGACGGTGGACGAGAGACGTTTCTTCTTGGGGACGCGCTTCTTTGCCGCGTAGCCAGCGTCGGCGTAGGTAGCGTCCTCTTCGTCGTCGTCGGCCTCTTCTTCGCCTTGCTCCTCATAGCCCTGGAGAAGTGAGCCCAAAAAAGGGGGGGTGAGTAGATAGACGCCTACCGATTCGTCGGCCTACGCTCCTGGTCAGCGAGCACACCGATGAGCTAGAAGAAGAACCTACCGAGTCTACGTCGGCTGGAAAGGAGGAGGGCCCGGCAACGGGGTGGATCGCGGCGGCGACGGGGTCATCGTCAACGGACTCGCCGTCGGCGTCGGCGTCTTTGTTGTCGTTGTCGGAGTCGACGTCCATGTCATCGTCGCTGTCGTAGTTTATGCCGAGAGGGTAGGGGGAGGTGGCGGCGGAGGACATGGATGGAGACAAGAACAAGCAGTGTGCTGCTTGGCGCCGTGGGATTCGCGCGGTGGCCGTTCACCGAGCCGCCGGTTCTCATCGTCTCGACACGGTTCCTGATATTATTCATTTTACTTCCTGCTCTATAGTCCCTGCCTGCGGCCTGCTCCCCTCCCCCCCTCCCTCTCCCCCCCCCCCTCCTTCCCCAACGTTACGCATACCCCCTCGTCACCAACCGTGACCATCTAACCTTGTCTGTCATCAGTCCCAGCTGACACTGATTTTACCGCCGTTACCATCCGCAGTCCATCCGCGAATCGGCGTGGATGGATGGGCCATCTTCTGCCAGTCTTCTCGTCTCCATCGTCCGCCTCGCCTCCCCCTCCGTGCGATTCCCTCCGTGCAACGTGTCCGATCAACAACCTTCCTCGGCCTCGCCAGCGGCGCCCCCCGGCGAACCCCATCAATGCTGCCGTGATCCACTCCATCGCTCACCATTGGTCCATTCGCTCGCGGGGTCATCATGCCACGGGGTGACGTTGCTAGTCTGGGCGCTGTTGCCAGCACGCAGCGTCTACGGTCTAGCCAAATGAAACACGCGCTGCCCCGTTCGTGTGCGGTATCCCTCCCACGCCGTTATTGGTCACAGGCCCCGATGATGACACCCGGCTCTGCCCTGGCCGCGCAGAGTTCCCCGTCGCCAGAAGCGGCCGAGCGGCGTTGAGTCGCTGTAGAGTTTTCATCGGGAATTTAGTCCTGCGGGCCCGGGTAAGCACCGATCTTCGCGGCGGACTAAGGGGACGAACCGGCACGTTGTACACACGGGGAGCGGTTGACAGAATACTGGCCAGGTCAACGTATGCACCCAAAGGTAAAGAATAGCGCTCACTAGACAGGCACACCGAGCACACAAAGCCAATGTCAATAATCTTCTTGTGGCAAAAACACGCGGCGCGGAAGTCCACTTGTTCCTGCGTTGGCACGGAGAGCGTCTTCCGTATCGAGGGCGGCGGCAGGAAGGACATCTGTTCGCATAACTTGTTTAGCTTTCACGCATGCCAACAGCGAGAAGACGTGCGATTAGGTACTGCAGCAGCGCATCTCGTCTCTCTAAAAAGATATATGATCCTCCCGTAAGATGTGCCGCCTGCTGCAGAAAAACCGTATTGGGTCCGTAGATCTGGCAGACATCGATAGTGGCTTTCTTTGGCGCGATCAGTAGATAGCTATTATCGCGTCAAATAGCATGAGCTTACCAGCTTCTGGGCAGAAAAAATGGCATTCATGATGGGTATATACGACGTCGAAAGATCAGGGGAGACGGATAGGATGAGAATTCTCGGATCGGGAAGGACACCAGGGTGAAATCCATTTGCTTGAGCTTTCGAATTCGAGCTCGGGGGAAGGGTTATTCTGTTCACATCTGTCGCGCGTGAATATTAGGGTCATAGGGCTGCCATTCGGTCTTACAACAAAGGGCTTTGACGAGCGCGCCGACCAACGCGGAGGGTGCTGTAGAAGATGAGTGCGTTGCATTGAATGAAGCTCAGGAACAATACCTTCCTCCTCATGCTGCTCGAGCGAATCCAACTCTGACATTATGCGCTGGACGACCGTGGAGTCCACGACATTAAAAGGAGGGTACGAATTGGCATTGGTGTCGGTGGACAGAGAATCTGGCACCGGATCCGACGAGGAATAGAGCATTATACTGCCCATGGTATTAGGCGCTGGAAGTACGAAGGACGCGCTTTATGAGACAAACCTCTTCCCAGGGAGTGCGCCGAATACAGCCAAAGTGTTCTCGTGTCTGCAAGCGATGTGCGAATTGAGGAAGGCGAGGAGCTGAGATAAAAAAGTGGCGAGGGCGAGAGGGTAAGTGTTTTCCGGCGGGTCCCGGGACGACAGCTCCCAGTGAGTCGGGGACAGGTCAACTATAACAGACAGGTGCGAGCCCTTGGTGTCGTCGTCCATTTGGTAGTGGTTCAAAGTTCAGTTGGAGCCGCGCGCCGACGCGTTCGAGTCAAAGTCAAAACACACGCCAACAACGCCAGTTCTTGAACGGTCACCGTGAACAGCACGCGAATCCTCCCCATGGTCCCGAGAACCTATGTCATAGTACACGGGGGTGCAGGGGTCCATAGCAAAAACTCAGAGCCAGAAGTGAAAAACGCTCTACGGCTGTGAGGACTGTCTTTCAGTGGCGACGACCTCACGCCAACCTATACTTCACCCCGGCAGTGCCTGCACTCAAGCGCTGAACTCTGTGATCTCCGAACATTACTCTGCCCTATCCATGGTCGAAACCGCAATCACATCCTTGGAAGATTCGCCTCTACTCAACGCAGGTTGGCTACAATTATCGTCGCTCGCCTCAAATGAAACATCAACACAGGCTACGGCTCAAATCTGACGTTGGACGGAACCGTCGAGTGTGACGCCGCAATCATGGATGGTCGCACGAATGACTTTGGGAGTGTCGGCGCCGTGTCGGGTACACCAAATCTCTTGACGTTCAGGATCACTATTGAATCTCGCTGCCAGGGGTCAAGAACCCCATCTGTCTGGCGCGCCGCATACTGGAGCACTCTCGCATTCCTGACCGCCTTGGCCGCATCCCCCCTTTGACGCTCGTTTCAAATGGCGCACATGCATTCGCGAATTCAGCCCACCTCCAACTCGTGCCCCCTGACTCTCTCATCACACCGCGCGCCCGCACACAATGGAGTACCTGGAAAGAGCGACTCGAGTCCTCTATCCCCGTCGATTTGCGCTCGGCCGAAGATGCCGATGGCCTGCATGCGTTCCAAGACACCGTCGGCGCCGTGGCTTGGAACGCCGCCTCCGGCGAGATCGCAAGCGGAGTATCTAGCGGCGGGATACTGCTGAAATACCCCGGGCGGGTCGGCGAGGTGCGTGCGGCCGGTCCTGGAGCGTTGGCTTATGTTTGGATCAGGCTGCAGTTTTCGGAGCCGGATGTTGGGCACAGTCGTCTGAACCCTCAACACCATATGGACGCGAAAAGCAAGGGATGGCGTGCAGCATCTCAGGTACATTGCCATTTTTTTCTGCTATCCCACAACCTGAACCCTTTATCCAGGCGCGGGGGAATATATTATCAAAGCAAGTCTGGCTCGCTCCATCAGCGACGCCCTTGACAAGGCCCCGGACGACATAGATATCCACGAAATTTTGGAAAGGACTCTGGTTGACGATTTCTGGGGTACTTTACGAGTTTTCACTGGTAGCATCAGCTTATCGTCAAGCTGCTAGTACCAAGCCGGAGTCTGTCTAATCCGGATCCAAGCGCAGGAATCGTTATGTTGACGACCGAAAAAGCTGACGATGGGCGGCAAATGGGTACAGTCCTGGCCGACCCGTACTTCTATAGTGATCTGAACGTTTGAAGGACGGCTATGGTGCGCGTTTACAACTTCTAGCATGGCCATCGCATATACATCTTCCGAAAATCCACGGGGCAAGGTTAGTTGCTAAACCCGCGATGGACTCTGGCTAATTCGTGAGGCACGCAGGCTCTCATCCTACGCAGACCAAAGGCTCTCGAAGCTCGTTCGAACGATCGAGCTCGAATTTTTGTCACGGGTCTCTCTCTGTGAAACTTCATACAAATGGCTTTGACTTTCTCTACTTGTATTACACGACGCTGGACAGGTCGAACACCAGCTCGCCTTGCCGTCTAGTGGCCACGCCCTTCTCCGTTACAATTGCAGTAATCAGTTCTGCCGGAGTAACGTCGAAGCTTGGATTGTAGATGCCTTCCATTTTGAGGCCGGGAGGCGTTATCATCACGACTGCTTGCTTGGATTCTCCGTTGCTGGGATAAAGAGCTCCGCGGACCAGACAGGCTTCGATGGGTGGTCGTTGTTCGATGGGGATCCTTAGACGGAGTGTGTAAATAAAAAATGGAAAAAATAAAAGTTTGCAATGTACCCCGACCCATCGGCAACTGCGAGGTCTACCGTGCTAATGGGAGCCACAACGATGAATGGTATCCCATGTCTTGCTGCGATTACCGCTGCATTATAGGTCCCAATCTGCGCTCGTTCAAGCAACGTTTTTCGGGCAAGCACAATCTACGGACCTTGTTGGCGGTATCCCCGTTCCTCGCTATCCTGTCGGCTCCCACCACTTCGATGCAACTCAGCATTTCGAGACGGAAAACAACATGGGGAACCTTACCAACTGCATGGATGTTGTAGTGCTGGAATAACGAGCCAACCATGGTGTCACAAATCATCACCGACGGAATTTCTAGCGTTTGTAGTTCCAACGCCGTCAGTCTGGTCATAATGTATAACTGCTGCTAGAGAAAGCAATATCTCTACCTTGAACCTTGGTGGTAAGGCGTCGTTTGTGTATAATACGCCGTCGCTAGTTTCCCCGTTTCATGGAGATACGTTATTAAACCCAGGGCCGTTCCGTACCCCTGCAGAACGTTGAGAGTGAGTTCTCAGCGAAGGGAAGATGCCGCAACTGAGGTGGCTAGCGATCCAGTGTTGCACACAGTCATCACATTAAGTTCATTTCCGGATCCCCCTCTCTGTTTGACGAGGTCGACGAGCCAATTTCCGCCCCACTGCGACATCTTTTTATTCCTTCCGACATCCTCGTCGGCGACTTTGTGCGCCTCTGTAATTAGATCTTTGCATATCGCTTGCCCGTCCTTCCCAGCGGCGATGGCGGTATCAAGAGTAGCTGTCAAGCGGCGAGTAGCAGCGCCGAGGTTAACGGCCGTTGGACGTGCGGTATACAGGTATGCTAAGATCGGCTCGACGTAGGCCTTAACGCCTTCTGGAGTAGAGACAAAGTCGGCAGGCGCGGTTAAAGCGCGAGAGAGATCTGAAGCGAACGCCAGGGCAGCAAGACTGGCAATAGCCGGAGCTCCGCGAATTTTCATGGACTTGATCGCCTCATGCGCGTCCTCGATGGAAGCGATTTCGAGGAATTCTGTGGTGTGTGGTAAAAGCAGCTGGTTGACGATCTCGATTTTGGTGCCATCGGTTTTTATCGAGGTGAGGGGGAGTTTTGCTGGAACCGACGGTCAGAAAGAATGCCGGCGGTCTAAGCGTTTTACCTGTCATGGTAAACGTCGACAAAAACCTGAAGCAGCCTAAAAGAGAACGGGAACTTGCCGAATGATCGTCATTGGATTTAATAATGACAATCACATGCCAGTGCAACAGCCCCGGGCCTCTCTCTCTCTGCCCTCAACCATCATGATAGACCACTTATTTGGACGCCCCAATCCGTCTTGGAAGCGTACACAGGCCCGTACACCTCCATCTACCTTGCCACACTCATCCTGACAGCCACTCGCCCAGGTCTTTCTAATTATATTCTTCTGGCTCTGGCGTATACTGCGAGGGAACCCAAACGGACCTCCACTACTGTGGTTGAAGTCTTTCAACCGCACACTCAAGCGATTTACACCATGGCAACTCGTCGCCAGCACGCTTACGGCGGTGTATGTCGTCCGGAACTTCGACAAGATCCTTGGCTTGCATTGTCAGTGTCACGGTGCTGCCTTATGGTCTCCTCGTCCGCGCGTTGACTGTATATTTCAGCTCCGGAACCTCTGGCCCGATTGGTGTGTGCCAATGGTCTTGTAAATGTTTACATCTAACCCCTTTGCAGTACTCTCCTTCCTACTACCGCGCAACTTGGATAAATACGGGCCTTGACGCAGGTGATTTTGAAAAATAGCACTACCGCACACCTTGGCTAAATACGGGCCTTGACACAGGCTTTGCGACGGCTATGTCAATAAGGACGAAATGGATTCGAGATATCTGCTCTGTTCTTTTTTCGGGGTACTATATAATATACCCTAACGAGGCAGACGAGAAAGTAGGTCGCGTCCAATCGCAGCCTACCGCTGCTCACACCTTCTCACCACCTTGTTCTCACCAGCTTAGACGCTTTCGCGCCGTACCTACCGTGGAAATGTTGCGACGATGTTGGGAAAAAACGTGAGCTGATAAATTGAAGGCCGATCGGCCTTTTGGCGTCCTGTTCGCTTCCCTAGGCCCGCTCACTCAACTTGTTTCTAGATCCAACCCATACGCGAGTCCCTGTTCGTTTTCCAAGGCCCGCCCACTCAACCTGTTTCTAGATCCGCGCATTTACGCATTTACCAAACGTGACGATTCGGCGCAAGATCCTCCTTGCTCGACCGGCCTCTTCAACGTACGACCGGCCCATAATCGGCTTTTTATTCTTCGCGCTCCCCGAGAAACAGCTTAGTAAAGCCACTGACTTGATCCTCGACTTTCCTGGCGGCGGCTTTGTGGCGATGACTCCGGAACATCACGAGGAGCGCCTCAGGATGTGGGCAATCACAACGGGAAAGCCTGTCCTCTCGATAGACTACGGGAAGGCCCCGGAATGTACGGCGACCATTATTTCTGTACCAGCATTTCTTGACTCCTCCCAGATCCGTATCCATTTGCCATCGACGAGGCCTTTGATACTTACAAGGTCTTGGTCGAATCTGGTAAGTCCAGACTCGCTGGCTTCAGCATACAGAGATCCTGAATTTTTCAACCAGTCGGCGCTCTTCTTGGGATGTCGGGGAAGAAACTGAACATCTTGCTTGCGGGAGATTCCGCCGGGGCCAGTGTCGCGGCGAATGTAGTTTTCAAGGTTATAGAGCACAACGAACATCCTGCAAACCGCGCTACAGTCCTACCTCAACCTATTGCCCTTGTTTTCAACTACCCAGCTCTTGACTTCAACTTCACCTCCTGGATGACTCCCGATAATTTGCGCGTCCTTCGGACAGAGGAATCTTCCGGGAATTTACCCGGTCTGAAGGAATTAGCTGCACAGAAAGACCACCTAAAGAATATCGCGAGTCTCTTTCATCAGAAGCTCGTTATCAGCCTTAATTAACATGTGCATCCACAGAGTCCTTTAAGTATGGTGGGAGACAAGCGACCTGGCGTACCCCGCAGGAAGCCTCTCAAGAGACAACAGAGCTGGAAAGACACCATTCGGGGCCTGACTAGTGGCGGCGAGAAAGACGACGACCCCAGCGCCCCGGCGGTTCCCAGAAAGCGACGTTCCTCAAACGTGCTGAAGACACCCAGCAGTCGTCGAAGCACGTTCCTCGAACCTCGTCAACGGCCCGGCTCGTTGGACGGTCAAGCCGCGTTCGAAGTAGAAACAGATTCCGACCAGGAAGAACCGGATTTCACCCAGTACCGCGAAGAGGAGCGGCCAATTCAAGCTCGTGTGCGATACATTTATCCCGAGTCGTCTTCAAAGCCTGGGGTCCCAAGAACGAAGTCTGCGGTAGTGAAGCAGCAACACGAGCTGTCTATTGCTGTCGAGGAAGCCGACACGAAGGCGACCGAACGCTACGGGGGAAAGGGTAAACAGAAGGAGCCTATCGGGACCCGACTGACCATGACGAGCCGAACGGGGTACTTCCAGGACCGCATCATTACTCCGAGTATGGTAAGGCATTCTGATTTTTTTCTTCTGCTACCCAGCTGATACATCATAGATGCGAGCGATGGCTATTCTTTACATTGGGCCACATCGCAACCCTGATTTTGCGACTGACTACCATCTATCGCCAATTCTTGCACCCAGCCATGTGCTGGCGCAATTTCCTCCCATCCTTGTGCAGTGTGGGGAAAAGGATCCTCTGGTCTGTTATCCATCAACTCGATTGATGGTGCGCTCACTATCGTTGGCAATAGGTTGACGATAGTGTCATATTTGCCGGCCGCGTTAGGGAGGCAAAGCGAGCACGCAAGGTCGAGCTTGACTTGGCCATTTCTGGGAAGAGCGCGCGCTTTGGAGAGAGTCTGCGGATGAGCAATGCAGAAGGCCCCATGGATCTTACCGCGCTGAAGCGGGAGCGAGACAAGCTGTCAATGCAGACGGAGGAAGACTGGGTTCAGCTTGTGATCTGGTCTGACTGGTCGCACGGATATTTGCAGATGCCGTCACTGATGTCAGAGGCCAAAGCGGTAAGTTTCCGAGTTGGGCAGCTGGAATCTCTTTCTTAAAAGCAGCCCTAGGTGATCGAGGAGCTGGCAGAGTGGATCGACGGCACATTCGAGCGTTACAGCACGAGCACCGGCAGTGGCTCCCTGAACCGGCGACGAGGCAGCCCGCCCAGGAAGCCCTTTCCGAGAGACAGCCTCTCGACATCAGATACAGAGACGGATGACAGCGGAATCACGTTCGTTCCGAAGAGGCGCTCGCCCCCAGAGTCGGTGAATGGACGAAGGACTCCCGACCGGCTGCCCACTGAAGCGGGCGACACGGAGGCGGAGACGGGGCCCAATAAAGTGGTGAGCGAGGCGGACGCTGGACAGCGGGCGCGGCCTGGGGGTCAGACGATCACGGAGACCGAGCTGATGCGTCGGCGGCGGTTGCTAGATGCGCATATATTTGAGTGAGCTGTATTAATGGCTGTATGAATGTACATAATGAGCGCCGTGAGCGCCAAACGTCAAGCACCGGTCGGCAACCAGAGCTCGGCACTGCCTGAACACTGCTTACACTGCCTCGACGCTGCTTCTCAGGACCCCGGACAGTCACTCTGTTTATGAGGCAGATTGTGGCCAGTTACGGCGTTCTTTCGAGTGATTCTGCCCGGATTTGTGCCCAATATGGCATGCAGAGATAGTTTTGACTAGATCTGCGGCGTTCGCCTCTCAGCAGTTTACAGCCACTACCACAGCCACTACTTCAAGCTCGAGATCCTCACAATGAGCGCGCCGCCTCTTTACCAGATCATGTACCCACCTCCCGATGCACCCCAACCTATTCCCCTCCAGGGCCCCGCAACCCATCCAGAGGGGCCCCAGGGCTATGGCATTCCTCCCCCTCCACCTCCCCCGGAGAACATGCAGCCACACCCAGACCCCCGCGCGATCCTGAAGGACGAACAGTACTACCAGCCAACTGCCGCAGAGCTCTACAGTCGCGCACAACAAGCTCCCCCCCCCTCCCCAGGCCCCGACGGGAATATGCCTCCAGGCGCACCCGGCATCAACCACTATCCTTCCTCCAACGGTGTCCCGCGTCTCCCCCCCATCTTGCAGGTCGAAAAGCAGCAGGTCACTACCTCCGCAACGCAGCTCGCGAGCGCCAGCAGACGTCGCAACGAGGCCCACTTTGTCTGTCCAGTCCCCGGGTGTGGGAGCACGTTCACTCGTCGTTTCAACCTGAGAGGTCGCCATATTCGTGCATACTGTGCCGTTCCTCGTGGCTAACCTCCTGCAGGCCATCTGCGTTCGCACACTGAGGAACGTCCGTACATCTGTGATTGGCCGAATTGCAAGAAGGGTTTCGCGCGCCAGCATGACTGCAAGTACGCGAACAGGCCCTCTATTCTCGTCCCCTTCTCATCCCTCTTGTAGGCGACATCAAGCGCTCCATACTGCCAAATCCCAGACGAATGTATGCGTAGGCTGCAAGAAGACTTTCAGCCGTTTGGATGCTCTCAATGTAAGTGCTTTTCCCTTACCGCCGCGTTCTTTCTGACCAACCCTAACAGAGACACTGTAAGTGTCGGATCCCCGGACATATCCCCGATATGACTAACTCTTGTTCCAGTGCGTTCCGACGGTGGTGCAGATTGCCGAGCTATGCGGGACCAGCAGATGCAGCAGCAGCATGGGGGTAATGGTCCGGAGGAGAACCCAGGCCAAGAGACCCAGCAATAGGACCGCGCACGACGACGGAATTGTATAGCATATTAATTTCTTGTCACCCTCTTCGAGTAGCACATGATTGTACATACCCGGTTATCAAAGTTGTATTCGTTTTCATCTCACTCTTGACCTCGTTCGTTCGAACACCATGGCCATGCTCATAAACAACGCCGATTGCGGCCCATCCAACCCGTTACAGGGTCTGTCGAAACGCTTTGACCACGATCGAGGCTTGCAGCAGGTGCGGCGCACGATCTTGAGGCAAACACTTGACTTGAATCCCGCAGGACCATTTTGGGGCGAGTCGCGCTGGGTCCTCGAGAGAGGTGTGTCTAGCTAGTCCAGCCATCGATTCCGCACGCTGAAACCGATCCCAAGACCTTTCGATCCCAGCAGGCTGCGGCGTTAGGCGCAGCCCAGGAGGCGGAACGCTTCTTCTCCACAGGCCCAGCACCCCAACTTGCTGGCGGCGCTTTTGATCTCTCTGCGCTTCATGGATCGCTGCCACTGTCGCAGGTTTCGTCGCCGGGACCGTTTCAGCAGCAACAGGGACCTGCGGCATGGGCATCTGACTTCATGCAACAACAGCCCCCCATGCAGAAAGGCAGTAATGTTCAGATGGAGGCACAGATGCAGCGTGAAATGAACTCCGCATCCGTAGTTACTCCCGCCCAACCGCAAGGTCGGCTCGTTCATGCACACAACCGAGGGCCCTCTAAATTCGGAGTCGCAGGTGGCCAGCAATGGAACCCCATGTTCACCCAGTACGCTCAGCGTCCAATGCAGAATTTCATGTCCCCCATGGCTATTCAGCAGCCTTCGACGCAACACGATCGTTCGTACACAAATATACACATCTCCCGTACATCAACTCAATTAATCCGCAGAAATACTGTGGGACCGTGAATTCAGTTCCCAAGAGCGGTTCCTAGCGGCAGATCCTGTGGCGCAAGTCCAGGAAGCACCTCAGATCCAAGAGGCTCAACAGGTGTCGCAGGAGGCCGACGAGCTCGCGCGCACCGCGGGGCTTTTGCTCGAAACGGTCCGCGACGCGCAAAATCCCAAATTCCAGAAAAGCGAGTTCTTGGGGCTCATGCGTGGTCTGCGGGATCGCGATATTGTGGTCGAGGGGAATGAGATGGTCCAGAACACGGGTCAGGCTGCTGCGTCCGGATGGGCGAACGACTTCCAAGCCGATATCAAGGGCAAGGGCAGAGCCATCGACGTTCCTTTCGGCAGTACAATGGAAAATGAGAGTCGGAAATCAGTCAGCTTCGCCTCCATGGCGAGTGTGCATTTAGCGGAACAAGCCGTTCAGGACCAGGAGGAGGGGAAGCTGGATGAGGATCCCAATGACGCGTATTTTCGGCAAGACAACGCTGAATATCAACACTACTGGGCGGAAGCCAACGCCCGGCAGGCGTCAACTTCGCAGATGCCCAATGCCGAGTGGGACCACTTACAAGCAGACTGGGATAATTTCGAGGCTACAAACACCGGCATCAAACCTGTCGATCGATACATATTTCAGCAAAATAATCCATACGTTTCCAACACGCCTTCATTTACCACAAGACATCATCTCGAGCATCAAGGGCGCCAGCCCTTCCTCGATGTGAGCTGGATTCGTAAGCATTCGTCAAACGTTGCTGACATTGCCCGCAGAGCGTCTTGGAGCTCGAAGCGGTGGTACAGCGCAACATGACCGACGCCTCTGCGTGGTTCGATCTCGGTGTTAAACAGCAAGCAAACGAGCGCGAGAAGCAGGCCTTACAAGCGCTGACGCGTGCACTCGAGCTCGACCCATCGTACCTCCCTGCGTGGCTCGCGCTTGCCATCTCGCACACAAACGACGGCAACCGAGTGGCGACGCACGATGCGATCCGCCACTGGGTCGACCGGAACGAGCGGTACCGCGATGCGGTCAGCCAGTACCGCGCGAGCCATCCAGTCATCCCGGAAGCCCCGTTGCCGGAGCGGTTCGGGAACTTGATTCAGTGCTTGATCGCCATGGCGCGGAGCGACACGACGGGGGCTGTTGATGCGGATATTCAGATCGCTCTCGCGGTCTTGCTGAATACTAATGAAGTTAGTTGGTCTCTGAATTCTTCCTTGCATCATTTATTCACTACGGATCCAGGACTACGACAAGGCACAGGATTGTTTTCGGACGGCTCTGGCCGTTCGACCTGATGTGTGTTTCGTCGCCCGTCGTTCAACTTGTGCCGTGTTAAATTTTGTTTAGGACTGGCTTCTATATAATCGCGTCGGTGCAACAATGGCGAACAGCGGACGTGCGGAAGAGGCGCTGCAATACTACCACCGGGCCCTCGAGCTTAACCCCATGTACATTCGGGCTAGGTGAGTTATCGTTCCATATATCCTTTCCGATCTAACGGCTTTTCTAGGTTCAACCTCGGGATTTCATGCATCAATCTCCGCGTAAGATTTCTAATAGCTACCCCCGTCCCATGCTGACACACACGACCGTCTAGCGCTTCGAGGAGGCGGCGCACCACATTCTGGACGCGCTAGGGTTGCAGGAGAGCGACGGGGTGTCTTACGGAAGCGAGACCAGCCAAAGCGGTGTGACGACGACTGCGTTATGGGACAGTCTGCGGACGGCCTCGATGCACCTGCAGAGACCGGATCTGGCGACCTTCTGTGATGGTCAAGATCTAGAGGGTAAAGTTTCGCAATCTGCTGGATAGACATGATTCTGATTATACTTTTTTGGACCAGGATTCCGACGTAGCTTTCGCGCATGATGTGGATGTATTAGCTAGCAATTAAGCTTTCAGGTTGGGCTCGTTGACCACCGATGTTTTCGAATGGCACACGTGACCGCGTTTCCTCCTCGCGTCTTAGTAGCTACGGAGAAACTTTCAAATCACGCATGAGACACGGTTGTAACCACTGTACACCAGGTATTTTACCAAAAGCATAACTAGCTCGTTTGAGCAAGTTCGCTGGAATATATTCATTCACGAGTCGGAGCCGTATACTTAGTCGCCACAACTCTTGTATGTCGGCCAAACTCTCGGAGTGAAAATGTCGGCCGAACATCCCAAGGAATCGTTGGGCATTTTTGTGCACTCGATGGAGGTTTCCGACTCTGTGAATGTGATTGCGTAGAATTAATGGTACGAAAGCCGTGCTATATAAGCGGCGGAATACACGACGGAAAGTTCGACTAAAATATATTCAGCTCCCGGTGCTGGAGCCCTCGGCGGTATCTTTGGGAGGGCATTGTGAATAGCAGCGACGCGACGGTTATGGGAGAAACTCACCTCTCAGCGTAGGCTTGAGCGCTCCGGGCCTGTCGCCGTAGCGGGCCTTGAGCTGGTCGAGCATCTCCATGTCCTCCTTCTCCATCGCGGGATTTTCTGCCATGCGTTTCATCTTGAGCATGAGCGCCGCGTCCGTTTTCTGCTTTGCAATCAGGTCGCGCACATCCTGCACGTCGAGGTCGCTCATGCTGATTAGAGTGGGGGTACGCCGGATCATCGTGCTGCGCAAGGTGCTGCGAGCAGGATGGAGAATGGGACAATGAAGCCTGCCGCAGCAATACAAAATTTGTGCGTGTTTGAGCTAGAATCTAAACCCGCCTTGCGCAGAACGTCCACCAGCTACATTCATCCATGGAGGCCCTCCTGCGAGTCACTGAATCTGTCAGGTCCTTTCGCGTTCGTTCAACTTCCGCTCCATCTACCTCTCGTCCTAACCGAACGTGTAGGAAGCTAGGCTCTCTGCCCTCCGCACCCCTGCCGAATTTTTCGATGTCCAGCGCATCTCGCGCCCCGCTGACTTGAACACGGCCACCTCAGTACGTCCTTTCCACTCTCTGCAACTGCACAGTCCAATAGTTCATACCTCACTCAGCGCATCTCCTACAACACCCGCTATTACTCTGGTATGGCTGGACACGTAGCGTCTGCTGCGTAAACTGACGCGGTTCACCCAGGAAACTATGGCCTCATCGTAGTCCTTCTCGGGATTTACGCCCTGTTAGTCCCTGCATGATGGCCTCTGCACATTTCCTGACCAATGTCGCAGAATCTCCAACCTGTGGCTCTTTTTCGCGCTCGTATTCCTTGTCGGAGGGTTCTCGCTGATCAACAAATTTGGTGCGCATCCTTCTGCCCTCAACCCGTTCTTCTGCGGTGCTGACGCTGCCCACGGCAGCTCCGGAACCAACGCAGGTCGGCGACTACGTGGTCACCCAAAAGTCGCTGTACATCACGCTGTTCTGCATCGGAATCCCGCTCCTCATTTTCTCTGGACCCCTCGGGACGTTATTCTGGCTCGTCGGTGCGTCGGGGATCATCATAATAGCGCACGCGTGCATGATCGAGCCCGGCGTCGAGAGCGAGTATGCTTCCGTGGAGGGCCAGGTATAGGGCGAGTTTTAACCTATGCGGCGCGCGAGTTCCGAACGCTGCTGTTGTGTACCACAAGTTAGATACTCTACTACATTCCTACTACACCTCTTCCCTAAGGACACTTCTCGGCCGGAATTCTTCGCGCAGTACAATTTTATTAAAAGCGATACAGAACGTTCGGTACTGGTACACCGTTAATGAGGAGGCAAAGCAAGAGACAGCGTGTAAGGTCCGATGATATGCAAGCGTCGTCAGGCTATTGAATAATATGGGATAATATACAATGCCAGCTACAAAAGTGGGAGCCATTGGCCTAAAGAACGGGACGTGTCAGTACCGGATTCACAGAGGAAGGTCCCGCATACCTATGACTACGCTAGGCAGGTCAAACAGATCCCTGCGGATTGAGAAACAGAACGTCGAGGGCACTGGCGCGCCGTTGGGCTTGAGCAGCACGCAGTGCGAGAATACTGACTGCGTGGTGTTCTCGAATGCATGCGACGCAAAGTTTTCCCAGTACTCCACAACCGACTGGTTCTCGAAGAGCTATCGATGCGTGAACAACGGGACGAATAAAAAAAGGCGCGTAAGAGGACGGACCTCGTAAATGTATTTTTTTCGCCCCACCAGCTCGTCCAACGACCACTCGGTCAGCATGCAGAACTCGGGCGCAACAAGGCAGATCTCCCCTGTGCGGCGCCAGACGACGGTCGGCGTCCCGCTAAAGGAGATGAGCTTGTCCAGCTCCTGACGCGGTAGATGCAATTGATTAATGACGCCACCAAAGGGAGCATATAAGACGCACGAGTAATGTCCGCTGAAAGCACTTTTCCACAAACACCTCGTCGTCAAAGGAGAGCGGCATTTGGAGCGCGATGAGCGACGGGCGGAAGATCGCGAGCGCGCGCACGATGCGTAGAATATCGTTCTTTTCGAATCTTTTGGGCGTAGAGAACAAAAAGTAAAGGAGGAGGGGGTTACCCGTATAGAGGGAAGAAAATCAGAGCTCGAGTCCCAGAGGCACTCTTTTTTCGCACAATGACCTGATTTTGCAAGTAACACACGCACCGACTAGGTAGGTGTTTCATGAGAAAGTGGTATCCCTCGGTGTAGTCGTACGGCATCGTCACGCGATCGTTGATGTTCTGCAGCTGGGAGCCGCTGCCGCCGGGAGCTTGGTGGTGAGCTTGTTCGGGGATGCCGTGGGCAAACGAGGAACCGGATGACTGGGACGGGGAGAGGAGACTGCGCTGCGCTGGGACCTTGCCGGAGAAGGGCGGAGAGCGTGGACGGGCGTCGAGAGGAAAGCGCGGCTGCAGCGGGTGCAGGTCCTGCTGGAATTGCGACGGATATTGGAGCGACTCTTGTTCTGGCGGGTGGGGATATGGATACGTCAGAAAGCTTGCGGTAGGCGAAGTCGAGAGGGTATCCGAAGGCTGTACGGATATTTGCTGGTCGGGATATGACGAGCCAAAGTCATTACCGGGCCGTGATGGCGTGAATTCCATGCCAGGCTCGTCAGACGGCCAGGACGAATATGGCTGGGTAGGGGGCGCGGGGCTCTGTGTGGTTTCTGGAGGACTGGGGTTGCCGAGGATTGCGGAGAGAATGGAGTATTCGAGGTTTGCGGCTTCAGAACCGAACGGAAAGCTGGGGTCGAATGGAACGGGATTAAACATTTGATCACTTGGATCAAATGGAGGTTGTGCTACATTGCCGTAAGTGTCAGACGAGCCAACGCATGATGCGGTACTTACGCGATGGAGGAACGACTGGGGGAGCCGGGGACGGTTCTTCGCTGGACTCGTCGGGAGCTGAAGACTTGTCGCGGGACTTGAGCTTGTCTGTAGCCGCAGACACACGCAATGGGGATTAGTGCGGCGGAGCGGGGAAAGAGCGGACGTACCAAGCTCCTCCTCGTCAAGAAGATATTTGGCCTTTTTCCGGTGCCCCTCGGTGCAGTTTGCGCCGATGCCTCGCTTGACGCAGCGCTGACACGGCCGGGCTAGATAGGCGTGAGCAGATGAGCATGATAGCGATAGTAGGGATGTTACAGTCGTCGCAAGTGAGATGGGCCTTCTGGCAGTGGACACAGGCACGGCTGGCCTTCTTTTTCTTTGGCCCGTCTCTGCCGCGGGTGCGGGCAGAAGTCTGGGGCGTGGGGGGTGATGACTCGTCCTGGGTGTCGTCGTCTGTAGTATGGAGAGCAATTTGAGCCTGTTTGCGCTTGAGAGAAGCGGGAAGCTGGGAAGCAGGAGCCGCAGGACCAGGGTGAGGCTGAAGCTGTTTCTGGCCCGCCACGGTCTGGGACGGGTTGACGAAGACCTGAGAGAGGGGTGCAGGTCGAATAGCTGCGGACATGGGATACCAGCGGGCAGGACACAGGGAGCCGCGCTGTGGTGGTGGTCGGGAGTAAAAGGCGACGAGGGACTCGGAGGGAGCAGCACAGTTGAACCAGTCAAGGAGCAAACTATAACCGTGACCGGCCCGGTCTGACCCAACAAAATACAACAAAAAAATCTGCTTTGACCGCCCATATGCTTGCACTTGGACTCAAGGGACTACTACTATAGCTTACGCGTCTTTGTCGCGTCTATCTGCAATTCCTTTTTTCTATGTCCTTGGCTTTACTATCTGCACGGCTGGGCAAGCGCCAGGCCGCACTGGAGTACCAGTGGATGAAGCGCGCAACGTCGCCCGTTCCCCTTGACCAGATGCTTGCACGCAGGATTGCAGGCGAGCCACTCCAGTACATTCTTGGTGCATCTCCTTCAACCCCACCCACACTTTCCGACTCATCGCATCCGTAATAGCGGAGCAGCCGTTTGGCCCTCTCTCAATTAAACTCCGGCCCCCAGTCCTCATTCCTCGCCCAGAGACCGAGCACTGGACCATTCGCCTTGCAGAGCTCCTTCATCCCACCCCCGCCCGTCCGCTCTCTATTCTCGATCTCGGCACCGGAACGGGCTGCATCCCCCTTCTTCTATGCCACCTGTTACCAGCAGGATCTGTCCGCGCATATGGCGTCGACATCTCGTTAGATGCTGTCAGTCTCGCCGCCGAAAACGCCGCTCTCTGCGGCTTTTCCGCCTCCGCCGCGGACACGCCCCGAAATTCCTTTCGGTCCATTCAGTCCTCTTTCCTTGACCCGGCCTTTCCGCATATCAATCTCGGCATCGCCCCCCCGTTCGATCTTATCACGTCCAATCCTCCGTACATATCTTGGAACGAATATATGCAGCTCCCCCCCTCGGTCATGCACTACGAGGATCCGAAGGCCCTCTTCGGCGGTCCAGATGGACTTGATTTCTACCACGCAATTGCCGCTCTCGTCGCCCGTAAGGGCTTTCTCAAACCAGGCGCTATCGTGGCCCTCGAGGTCGGCGACGGCCAGGCGGCAAGTGTGCAGGACATATTCAACTCCACCGCCCGCATGAAGACCGAAATTTGGCTGGACCCATGGAAGAAAAAGCGCACTGTCATTGCGCGACCGGAAATCTAGACCACGATCCTCCCCCATGTTGCGATCACGATCGGGATTCCCCTGTGGTCATATATGGCTCCGCTCTAGCCCCTGTCTCCTCACTTCTTCCCTACCCCCTACGACGATGGCCTCACTCGTTCACTTCACCTATTTCTCCCGCCCCCGGAGCAACACATATCCTCAGGCCCTTCGCCTTTCGAATCATCGTCGGAAGCCCCAACAAGAGCGCCAATACTCCTATCCCGCTGGGCGTATGCCCCGGGATATCTGGGAGGAGATATTTCTCCATTGTCTCCCAGCTTCCCCTGACCCCGACGTGCCCTGCAACCGCCAATCCACAACGCCTATCCACCTCAGTGCCCCTTTCAGTCTGCTTAACGTGTGCAGGGCATGGAGGACAGTAGCGTTATCGCTTCCCAACCTGTGGATGTCGCTGTCCGTCGTCGTCCGCAGTGGCCGGGCGTTCCCCCCTCTCGATGTCGCCTCGAATTGGTTACAGCGCTCAGGGGATCTTCCCCTGGAGCTTTCGCTCTACCAAACAAACGAGTCGGAGGGGAACCAGGAAGTCGCGGACGACATCCTCGCTCTTTACATGCGGTATCTGACCCGCTGGAGAGACGTGCGGTTGGACATCGCCAACCCCACGTACGGACAGTCGCTACAGCCCTCGGCGGACCTCTACGCCCCGTTGTTGGAGACCTTCCATCTGACGACGTGCTGGCGGCTGACCCCAAACGAAGAAATTATGCAGGACCTACTCAAGATGCTCGAAGTAGCACCGATGCTCTCCAGCTTCTCCGTGTCGCGCCTCAGCGACCTCACCGTTTCCCCGACCAGCACCGTCGCTATTCCGTGGACACAATTAACCCGTCTCGACCTTGGGTTCATCCCCTCCGTCAGCGCATGTCTCTCTATCATGAGCGGCTGCCCCAAACTCGAGAGTTGCAACTTGATTGTCGACCCACAAGAGGGTCCCCTCCCCACCATCCCCATTGTCCTCCCCGCCCTCACCTCGCTTGAGCTGCACATCCGTGCCGGGGAACTTGCAGCCCTGCTCGACCGCGCAGTATTTCCTGCGCTCAAAAGTGTCACGCTATACGTGCAGGATGCATACGATAACCACGCGCAGTGGCCGCAGGCGTCGTTCATGGACCTGCTCACCCGGTCCAAATGTACTCTCGCGCGCCTCGAGTTGCACGACACGGGGGTGCAGCCGAAGCAATTTATCGACTGCTTGCGGCACGACAGCGTGAGCGGGATCGCGGAGCTCGTCATGCATGACAGTCGCGACTGGACGTGGGACCCGGTCATCACGCCGCAGCTCGTCAAGCTGCTCACTCTGCCGCGCGGCTCGGCGGAAACGGACGATTGTCTCCTTCCTGCGCTCAAGATGCTCGACCTCGGCAAGGGGTGCTGGACGTGCCCGAACGGGCTGCTCTCGGACATGATCGAGTCCCGTTGGCGGACGACGGCGCGCGGCGTTACGCGCTTGGAGAATGTGCATCTGGATCTGCACCTTTTGGAGGACGTATATGGGCCCGACCACCTGCGTCTCGAGAAGCTGAGGGAGGAAGGGATGAAGGTTAGACTTACCTATTATCACGATTAATGACCGTCGTTACTTACATACTTATCATTCTTTTATAGCACACTGGTATTTGGTTCAATACTTAATAGCTTACTGTACATCCCTTCCACGTAGTCAGGTACTAACTGTGATTCTGTACCAAGTCGGTGCATGTTTGAATACTGTATAACTGCTCGCTAAACGAATGGAAATGAAAATGTTTTACTACTGTGGCTCTCGTCTTTTATCGCCGTATAGCTGCTACATTGGGATCTAAGGATCGAGTTGAAGGCCCCCTCGGGAATCTAATCGCCTCCAGAGGGCCAGACGCTCGGACCGCCGCTTGCGATCGATCTAAGCAGACGGCGAGTAATCCGCACTGCATAGTTCAGGTAAATCAGCATCGGGGGCGACAAAAACCTTGGCCGATCCTATCGAAACCATAGCCACGTTACATGGAAACAGTTCCGCCGCTAATACCCCTACCAGATAAATTCGGGTGTATCATCGCAGCGCGCGCATCGCTTGGAGCAATCACGTCTGGCGTGGTTCCTCCCAGTCCACTCAAATACCCAGGTCCTAGTGCTCCCGCTCAAAAACTTTACGATGAACCGTCGTATCAAAGACGTACCACTGCGAAGCGCCCAACAGTCAGCACAGAATTACTGCCGCTGCTTTGGAGAGTAGGATTGCACACCATATTAATATTCCCTTGCCTTTTGGCCAAGGACTAGGATGACGAGCGGGAGGAGGTATGTTGGGGCGAAAGATAGCGCGGCTTATATTTGACAGGCACTAGTAAGCGCGCGACCAAGTTGGAAATGGCTTGGCTCAAAAGTGCAGATGGAAGAGCTCGGAACGATAGGAATATTCTGCGGGCAGGAGATGGAGCAGTTAAGCGACTCCGGAGTTCCTGTTGTACATGTTCCAGCTGGCGCTTGACCTCGAGCTGAGTGAGAGACTGTATTTTGCGGATTTTACCATCCCAGCTCGTCCTGGTATTGTGTAAGGCTTGGAGCCTGGAGGTTCCGTGCGCTTTGCTCAGTTTGATCCTCGGATTCCCGCCCGAACGGAGACTGTGGGCTTTGATGCGCTTATAAATTGAGATGGATTCAGCTCGGGAAAAAGTCTGGTCGATGAGACTGGGTGCAAAGTGCCAAGAACTGTGGTAGTAACGTACACGAGTCCAGTGGCTGTGACCAACTTGGAACAAATAAAGAAACTTTTTCTTTGAACGTGAACCTCACTCGCCTTCCCTCTGTCTCTTCTGCTGCAATATGATGAGGTCGTCTCAGGTTTCGGACGAATTCTGGTTCCATCGGTACCAACTTGCTCAAAGATTATCCTCTGATTCAGAGGCTTCTGGGCGTCCATTCGAGTAATTGCTACATTCCGTCTACGCGAGCATCCCCCCCCCCCCCCCCCCCCCTGGCCACCGGTAGTCGCCAGCTTCCTCTCATCTCTGCCAGTACATACTTCTCTGGAACTTGACGGTAAGTAACACTGGGTGCGGAATTAATAATTCAGTGCCCGCGCGATATCGGCGATACGCACTTTTCGTATCTCGGATTTTTAGTCTTCTCCCCCCCTCCGATGGGCACAAATACCAGCGATCCGCCATCTCACGAACTCGCTCGCTTATCAAGCTCGCGTTTTTTATCGCTGGCACCGCGTCGCGATAACGGTTATCCGAAGGCACGTGATCGAGTCCCTTTAAGCCGACACCTCCTGTTCTTCCCCATCGATGGCATTTAGACGAGTACCTCTGGACGCGTTCGCCCAAGAATTCTCGTCCACCACTGGTAAGTGCATTTGTTTCTATCGGCTGCATAATCTAACGAACGGGCAACAAGAACTTTCCAGCGTCGCTCTTGGCGGTCGTGTGGTCTCAGTCTCTGATGATTTCTTCGCAGAGGCGTTCCACCTTCTGCTGGTAGAGGTGGGTTCTTTCTTGAGAGCACTTTGACGAACACAAACTTACTCCTGAAACCAGCCTGCTCCCAGTTTAAAGGGCCAATTCGGCCCGAAGGGAGCCTTGTACAGCGGATGGGAAAGCAGGCGGCATAATCCAACCCACGACTGGTGAGACAATAAGCCCATGTCTTTCTGAGATGGATTCTGAGGAGACTGTAGGTGTATTATCCAGCTAGGCACATCGGGTTCCATTTCTGGATTCGACATAGATACATCCCACTTCAACGGTATAATCACCCGCATATACGGCCATGCATCCTGCTGATACTTTTTGATAGGAAACGAGGCTCCGCATGTCTCGGTGGATGTTCTTTGTGGATTGGCGTCCGATGCTCCCGGGAAAGAGGACTCCAGAGTGAGTGCCGTGCTCCTCGATGTCCTACTGTGTGTTGAGCAGCTCAGTGGGTCGAAGTTCTGCCGAAAGAAGCCATGCTCCCGAATTCGCGCCATTTGTTCCGTATCCAGGAGACATCTGGAGTAAATTTCGTCAAGCTCAACATGTACCCTGACGGCGGTATCGTAAGTGGGACTTCTTTCCGATGCTATCATGTATGAACTGCGCCTAGGCCCGCTTCAGAGTTTACGGGCATGTCAGCCCCGTACACCCCCAAGACGAGGCGGAGGCCTTTGACCTGGCACATGTGTTCTCGGGCGGGCGTGTGGAATTCACGTCCGACCAGCACTTTGGAGTTGGCTCGAATCTTGTCCTCCCGGGACGTGGGAAAGACATGGGCGATGGCTGGGAGACGAAGCGAAGCCGAGAGAAAGGCCATAAAGACTGGGTGATTATTAAGCTGTGGGTGCCTCGTTGTTTTTCTGATCTCGGCTAATAAGGCTTTGAAGGGGTGCACCTGGCGCCCTTGAACAGGTGGAGATAGACACTGCCCATTTCAAAGGGAATTTCCCGGAAAGTTGTGAGATGCATGCGCTGTCTATTTCCGGCGATGTCGATTGGACAAGCACTAAGGGAGAGGATCACGAGTGGATGTTGATTCTGCCTCGCACTAAACTCGGACCACATAGACAGCATTACTTCCAGTTGGAAAACGTTCGGGGGAAACTGTACACGCACATCAAGGTTACGATTCACCCAGATGGTGGGCTCAAGAGGGTTCGAATTATCGGGACAAAGGGCCAAGGCAGCACTTCGCCGAAAACAAAAGAGCAAGAGGATCTTGTGGAGGTTCCTCCCACTGTAACCTCGTCCCGCGACGCCATGTCTGTGCCCGTGCTTCCTCTAACCCCAGAGGCATTTGCTCCGTTCGGGCAGGTCATCCAAGCATACGGAGACCACAATGCGGCTCCGAAAGGAACCAAGATCACGCCCGCAAACCAGGGATCCGCCAGCAAGTTCCACAAGCTCTCATTGCTTGCATCCTCCTATCCACCGGAGGCGGGCGCCACCGCAGGACTCTCCGTGTACCGATGCAATCCACTGGAAGGCATCTCCAACGATGGCACCGCTGAATTGAAGGTGATGGAGCGACACCCGTTCACGAACCAAGCCTTCATACCGATGGGGAAGGGAGCGGGTGAGGGTCTTGCCGATCCTGGATGTGCCTATTTGGTCGTCGTTGCGAAGAACGCGACGGATGGCGGGCCGGATTTAACAACAGTGAGGGCTTTTGTCGCGAATGCATCGCAAGGAGTTGTGTACGACACAGCAGTCTGGCGTAAGTATGTTGTGCCTGGTATGCGTCCATCAGCCTAACTATTTCGGGCAGATCAACCCATGACGGTCCTTGGGAAGGTCGGTTTGCATAGTTGTGATACTGCGAGCATTCTCCCTGACAAATTTGCAGGCTCTAGATTTTGCTTGTGTAGAGACGCAAGTAGGAGACGGGTGCTCTGCGGATTGTGAGATTGTGGAGCTGGAGAGCGCTGTAAGGTTGAAGATACCAAAAGAGCTTAGCCGGAGTTGATCGTTTGATTGAATTCCGTTGTATTCGTCTATTTGCGAGAGTCATCCTGTTTGTCTTTACACTCTTCATATCTTTCGTCCCTCGTTCATGGAGTCCAAAAAGCGGCCCCATGCGCAGGAAGCCGACGTCTCAGTGGCAAAAAAACGTATCCTTGCCGGTGTCAATGGCGCTCCTTACGTGAATGGGTCCACACCTGAGATTGACGAGCCTTCCGACCTTGACAACCTTGAGGTATCTCGTGTTCATCTCCTCAATGTCCCCGTATTCATTCAGGATCCCTCTCAGATGTTTCGCAAGGAAGCTATCTTCAGGCGGATGAAGCATTACTCCCGAGAACACGATCGGAGCCAGAGTCGTATAGCGGAGCTGGAGAGAAGGAAAAACACTTGCGAGGCTGGTCTGGCTGCAATGGCAGCATGCTGGACTCAGGTTAGTGGCGTTTTGCTTGTTTCGGAGCTGTTCCTGGAGCTATCTTCAGCTGGTGGAAGCGATTCGGCTGTTGGCGAAACCGGAGGACTTGCCGCCAGCCACTCCTAATACGCGAGGTCAGCTTGCTTTACTGGCTTCCCGTTCCTCAAGCTGAATATGACGCTAGATATCTTCGACATTTCGTCGCATATAGCGGATGACGACGCGCCAGACCTTTTGTCGGCCCTCGAAGACAATATGCAAGCCACTCAGCATCTTGTGACCAAGTTTGTCAGCCTGGGTAGCGGTTCGCAGCTGTCTGGAGGGGACGCGTATATGCGGTGTCAGAAGGCCCAAACTGAGGCAAGTGAGCCCCTTGATAACGCTTCCCAACTTACTGTGACCACAGTGCGTAGCTCTGCGATCTGAGATGCAAGTTATGCATGTCAAATTACGAGAGTCCGAGGCTATGAAGGACCGATACTACGAGAACCTCCTGGCAGCCGAAACGGCTGCAGACCGACTTCGCAGCAAAACTGTTGCGGCTATAAAGCCACCGTCGCACACGGTCTCGGCGGATTCGCCCAGCGACGCGACTGAGGAGCAGAAAAAGCCGTCCTCTCCTGTTGTGAGTGGTCTGGTTAATTAGTAAGAGCTTTGACAATTCTGATATTTCCCCTTCTGATCCCCATCTAGCCGCCAACTACTGGTGCCAATGGCCATAACGGTCTATTGGAATTAGAAGATCGAAGACACCTGGCAGACTTGCGAGAGAAAGAAGTGCAAGAGTTGAGAAAAGAGGTCGCAGAACTCGCTACACTCAAAAACTCATATGCCCTGAATGTGAGCCCTGCTGCTACGCCATTTCCAATTGCTTAACAGTCCCATTTCCAGTTGAAAGCCCCTCCAGTCGAATCCATTATCGAGTCTCCCACATACAAGGTTCTCATGGACCACGCTTCATATTTAACGCACGCATTATCCGAGAGCCAACTGGAAAACGCCCGGCTCTCTGATGAACTCCAAGCAGTCCTCGATTCACGTCGAGAGTGGCAAGAGGCTGTCGAGGTGCGGAACCCATCGTCCGATTTCAAGCACAGCAGTTCAACTACCCTGTAGACCGCGGCAAATCAAATAAACCAAGAGCTGAAATCGATGATGACCAAGCGTGACGCCGAAAATACGCGACTCCGAGATCAACGTGAACAACAGGCCGCTGAGCTTAACGAACGGAAGCAAAAGGACGGGGTCAAGCTGTCTTCGATGAAGGAACTTGAATCATTAGCGGAAGCGCGTTCAGCAAGTCGCCAGCAACCCTCGTGCCTATACGATATTAACCTTATCATCGCCTAGGCTCGCATCCTTGTGCTGGAGTCTCAATTGAGCCGACACAAGGCTCAGTTAGCTGCGAATGCAGGCAATGAGGACTTGATGCATTTTTTCTTTTCCGGCCAGCTTGACGATATGGCATACATCGAGGAATTGAAGCATCGAGTTCTGTAAGTATATCGGCTCTCGTCTGCCGTGTTTTGGTCTGACGACATCACAGGATGGCGGAGCAGCGAGCCGCTGCTGTAGACCAGACACTGTCTATTTTCCAGGACGACCATCCGAACGTCGTTCAGCACATGGAGGCCGAAGCGGACGCACTCCAGAAATTGGCAGCAGCCTCTTCGAAGTTGGAGAAATACGAGCAAATGTATGGGGACCTCTCGACCCTCCCCCCTGATGTGGCTCAGCTGGCGGAGAAGATTCGGGAGCAGGATGACGAAATCCGGAGGCTCCGCTTGATGGACGCTCAACATACCAAGGTACGGTTTTGAATCCTACACCTGTTCCTATACTAACAGGCGGCTAAGGACAAGGCCCCTGTATATAGTGAACTAGACCAGCTGTCAGCTGCGTGGGAGGCCCTCGATCGACAAGTGAAGAGCAAAGTCTTTGAACTGAAAGACATGGAAGATCGCGTTGTCAAGAGTGGCCTCGATGTACGTCGTTTACTCATCTGAGGGCTTGATTTTATCTCGCTGGCAGAAAGCGAAATCAGACAACAAATTTTTTGCCGCTATGCGAGACAAAGAGGCGATCGACAACGAGCGCAAAAATCTTGTGCGAAATCAGGAAAAACAAGGGAAGGTTGTAGAACGCATGGTGGAATCTGAACGTAATCTTTCTGCTCAGGTGGTAAGCACTGTTCCCTCCATAATCTGCAAGTTGGTGTTAACTCGGGCGCGCAGATGAGCCTCGAAAAAGACCTTGCATACGTGCGCCGACAATATGAAGCACGCGCTGCAGAAATCACCGGTCTTAGAAGGGACATCCGGGACTTAAAAGTTCAGCACGACGGCGAGCTTAAAAAAAATTCAGACGTGGGTCATCTGAATTTCAGACAAGTTCTCAGCTTATTTTGTTGCAGTGCCGGAATATCATCACTGACCAGGAGGAAGAGATCGCCAAAAGGAAGGCTGAGGTGCAGAAGATGACCGAGGAGTTGTCGCTATTAAAGAAGCAGATGGAGAGACTATCCATCAAATTGCAAGAGAGGACGACTGGCTCGGGCTCCTCGAGAGAGGCCGAGCTTGAGAACGAGCTTAAACTGACCATGGTACTTCGTCCTACTTTATTCTGCAGGTGATAGGCTGACGCTACGCCTACAGAACGTACTTAAATGCACCGCATGCAAAGGCGCCGAGTTCCGAGACACAGTCCTGACGAAGTGCATGCATAGTCAGTTTTATAACTTGTTTACACCACGTCCTCGCTGATGCGCTAGATCAGCATTCTGCCGTTCTTGTGTGGACGCCCGGCTGTCAACACGTCAACGGAAGTGCCCAGCATGTAACGCCGCTTTCGGGGACAAAGATGTCCAGACGATTTATCTGCAATAACGCAGTTCCTTTTTTACTTCTAACATTATACAGTTTCCAGTGCACGCTGTCGACACTCTTCGTTCTTCTGATGTATTATGAGTGCATCCTTTACTTGTATATAGGTGATCCAGTAGAGCAATGTGAGGATTTGTTTTTCTTGTGCGATAACATGCGACGAGTATCGAACTACCTCTTGACCCAAGTGTACTGCAGAACGATATAAGCCAACGATTTCGACCAGATGGGGGGGGGAAACAGACCCCTTTCCTCGCTTTGGCGCGACCAGTCTTTTTGCGTTCCACCATACGTGGATCACGGCGCAGAGATTTCGCTAGATCGGTAATTTAGTAGGGGACGGTAAGCACAAGAATCACGTACTTCTTCTCAGTAGGGTGGCCAAGTCCGTGTTGTGTACCAGGAGACCTTTTGCAATACCGTGCGCCAAGGCGCCGGATTGGCCGGTAGTGCCGCCGCCGCGGACAAGCGAAAAGATGTTGTATCCTCCAAGAAGGCCAGCAACTTTGAGCGGACGGATAGCGCGCTCGCGATCAGCTGGAATGGGGAAGTACTCTCCGATAGGGATGTTGTTGATGAGGATGGTGCTTTTGGGGACTATTTGGGGTTCGTGGAAACGTTCGGGCTGGGAAGTGAGGAGAGCGGCTGCCTCATCGAGCGACTCGACTTTTTCTAAATCGACGAGTTCCAAATCCGCTTCAGGTTGCGCAACTGGCACCATCCACACGCGGGCAGCGCTGGTTTTCCGCTTCCCAAAGGTATACGAGCGGCCCAAGTGGTCGACATACAAAGTCTTCCTCCGCCCTCTTGTCAGATTGGCTTGTTTTTTCGAACTCTCGAAAATATTCAGCAAATTGCGCGCGCGGGACGCGAGCTCGTCGCATCCCGCCGCAGAGGCGATACGAAGGTATTCGTTCAACTGGCCGAGAAGCCGGGTCATTGCTCGATATCGCGAGCTGGTCATCGTGACATTGAGGTCGGCCCCCATTTCTTCCGCGTTTTTCCAGATTGCGGGGCGAACGGGTAGGCCTTCCCGAGCAAAAGCGGGGAGGGGGAGAAGTTGGAGCATTTTGAGAGCAGAACGGGTATGTGCAACGGCGCTCTCTATCTGGGCTAGCTGGTCATAGTAGGCGGCGCGCCCAGAGTAGAAGCTGGGAGATGCAGGGGGTAGCCTTTCTCCCTCCGTGTCCGATTCATCGCTGTCCGACTCCTCGTCACTGTCCGACTCCACCTCTCGTTGGTGCTCGTCCTCCTGCTGGACCTCGTTCTCCTCTCGCTGCGGATCCTTCGTCCATAAGCCACCGGAAGGCATTTGTTGAGGAGGGGGGACAAAAGGCGGACGGGTCGCTAGTGCGCGATCCCTTGTTCGTGAAACCAAGGCATGTCGCCGTAGAGTTACAAGGCCAGTCCGGAGCAGGCGATGCATCCGACTCAAAGGACCAGGTTTTAGAAAAAGTCGAATTGATGGCACGTGCACGCGAAAAAACAACGAGAAACGACAACTTGAAGTTGAACTTCTAAAAAACTATTCTAAGATAAATACTAGTCTCTGATAAACAGACGCTCAAATTTCGCTCGTACCTCGCGATGTTGCAGATAAATACTATCATACAGGGAGTCGAGAAGATAAGTAAAGTCATTCTCAAAGTCCTGACATACAAGGGGTGGCGGTAAACCGTAACAATCATCACAGAACGTAGATAAAATCCTCATTGACCAAGTCAGAGAGATCATCGAATGACTGAAGGTTCTCCGCTGTCTCTCCATCTTGCTCGACATGGGCAGCCTCACGACGTTTTCCTTCGCCGATGGTCTCGAGGGACGTATCAATTACCTTGCCGGCCTTCCCGAGGGCGACCCTTCGAGCAGCATGCCGTTTGTTCAGGAAGGCAAGATAAGCAGCAGTGAGACTAGCAGCACGTTAGAAAATGGAATGTTGAATCAATGAGCTGCTTACAGTGTCAATACGCTTAAAAGAATCCAACATATCAGGCTGCAGAATATGGGATGAGGCATAATCCGATAGGCTGAGTTCCTAATCTTACTCGCAAACGAGCCCTGGCTTATAATAAGGTTTGTCTTGAGTCTTGTAAACCAGTGGCCCGAGTATCTTCAAGGGTTATCAACAATGAGTCGCCGCCAACAGTGTCAAGAAGGACGCATACATTGCCAGCACATTGGGCCACAAATACTATCCCGGTGGTGCAGGTCTTTTTAGTGTGTCCAGCGGTGTTCTGTGAGCTCCACGTGTACAGCATTGGCTCTGAGAGAAATGATGCATGAGATTCCCAGTCGCAGCTACAAGAGTCCACCTACGCAGGGCAGTGAAGAAGGATAGCTGCCCGTGCATTAAGTGGGGAAGCGGATACATCGCATGTGAGATCGCATACCACGTAGTAGCATCCCAATAATTCATGCCTCAAGGCGGGACCACGACCAAGGGTATAGAGTGCGGCACCACCAGCGATTGGAGGAAGGGAGGCGAAGAAGATCACAGGCCACTTGAGTTTGATCTTGGTACTTATCGCTGCGGCAAGAATTGTGATGATGACCTGGAATTCTTGTCGGTTAGGCACCGCTCAATGAGGGATTCTGGTGAGGTACACACTTGGAAGGCAGCGAATGGGATGTTGAACAAGATGCTGGAGAGTGCAATTGAGAATGGTAGAAGCCACCACGCTATGGAAGAACGGACGTGTCAAATTGATTGAATCCGAATCCCTCTGAGGTTTGGGTAGGTGAGAACAGATACACCTTGGGCAGAAATTACGAACGGATGATCAAGGGTCCAAATGCACCGATGCCGCCGCTGGGTACCTAGAGGAAACGAGTATCCAAGGTTTAAACACAGCAGTAAGAAAAAGAAAACCCTTACCGCACACAGAAAAAGTAACGAGAACCAGAGGTACGTCTTGAGATCCAACAACACTTCTCGCACCTAGCCTTGGGATTCGATACCATAGGGTCCAGGTCATGAATATGGAAATACCTGATCCCATTTCCACACTTTGGCTTCGGTCCCCTGGACGCATCGTCAAACTCAGAAGACAGAAAATCATTCTGTTAACTGACTTGGTTGTTGGCCCGTAGACGTTCAAGAGCCACAATCTTTTCCTCATGGCTAAGGAATCGGGCCTTGGATGGCGAATCGGGCAACACAAAGCTGTATGAATCGAATCGATGTTCGTGTGCATTGCCAGGAGACGGCTTACTAAACGATTGGTGAACAGACGACGGTTAGTAAGCCTATAAATAGGAATATAACCTTCGGTGCAAATGGTTAGCCATCTAATACACAGCGGCATTGAAATTTTCCTGACTTGGTATGGGTGGAGTTTGCCTTTGATATGACCGAGACCATAAGTGAGGAGGGATCCAACCTTATACGTAGACATTCAATGGCGAGTCGACTAAAGGGCTCGAAAGCCGACTGACCATACCCGTGCAACCGTTCATTGCAAACCACACTGCCAGGCGCATGGTTTGCTCCCGGCGACGCCACCACTAAAAAAATGGACGGTTAGAAGCTTGGGTATGTGGCAAGCCTAAAGAATATAGGACCATTTGCGTGATAGTAATGAAACATGGGGCTGTAATGGAAGAGACGCGATCACATGACCGTCGACGAAAGTAAGAATTGAGTACTTACCGACAGTAGCTTCGAAAAGGCCCAAGAAAAAGCGAGCAGTAATGAGGCCCTTGAAATTTGTTGCAGCGGCGGTAGCAGAAACACATACACCCCACATGAGTACGTGGAAGAATACTACAGGAAGTCAGGATCCCGACACGGAGGGTCTTTGAGGCCGCATGGAACTCACAGTATTTAGAAAGGGGAAGTTTGACGAGCAAGTACGAAGAAATGGGCTGCCAAATTAATTGCGCCACGTAGACAATGCTAGAGAGCCAGCTGTATTGTGTGCCCACAAGACCTGGTAGTAAAATCCGCATAAGTAAATAGCGCACATTGGCGACACTGAAGCTGACCTGTCTCGGTCACTATTCCGAAGACAGAGGTGTAAGACAGCGACGATCTAAAAAAAGGTCAAAGTCTGGCATCTGAGGTGGGAGCATACACGCACTTATCCAATTGTTGAAGGAAATACACCATGAGTATGACGGGCAAAATCCACCTGTCAATTTTGCGCAAGACGGCCGTGTTTTCTTCCTCTGTAATTTCGTGGCGAACAGCTCCATCTCCGAGGATGGCCAACGCAGCATCACCGTTCTTCACTGGATGATGCGGTGGCGGGGACAAGACGCCTGAACTGGCACCGTCTTTGTTCTCATAGCGCTCGTCTTCGAGCTTTAAGGAGGGCGAAACGGAAGGTGGGCGGGCGGAAGTCGACATGAAAGTAGTCGTTCTTCAGCCGTCATCCCATTCTCAATATATAATCGCCCTCGGAGGCGCGCCCCACGGTCCGGCAACGAGAGGCGGGGGCGGGTAATGTGACCACTAGACATGATCGTGCCTGGGAGGTTAACCTGGGCTATGAAATTGATGAAAGCCTGACCAGGATAATACGAAATAGATGGCAGGGGATCAGCACAAATGTGGATTCGAAATATCGCTTAACAAAACCCCGGATTCCCCCGGCCCGGGGTCCGGGGCGGCATAAAGGCCAATTCAGTGAGGCGCAATCTTAGACCTGAACATAGCATGGCCCCACCAGCGAAACCACTCGGAGGGCGTGTCGCGATTGTGGGGACAGGAAGCCGGGCGGCGATGTTCGTGCGGGGGATCGTGGCGCGCCCCTCGAGCCAAGTGGTGGCCATCTGCGAACCCAATTCAATTCGTGCAGCGTACTACAATCAACTGCTACAATCGCTCGGCGCGCCCACTGTTCCAGTCTACCAACCTAACGGCTTCAAAGACATGCTGGAGAAAGAGAATGTCGAAATGGTTGTAGTTACATGCATCGATGCATTGCACGACTTGTACATTGTTCCGGCGCTGGAGGCTGGAGGTGAGTCGGATAACGGAACACGATAGATGGACGCTAAGGATTTCGCAGTGAAAGTGCTCACCGAGAAACCGATGACAACCGACGTCCAAAAATGCATCCGGATCCTCGAAACAGTTGAAAGAACCGGGAACCATATCACCGTTACCTTCAACTATCGGTGGGCGGTTAGGCCGCATCTCGGATCTATCTGATCTCCTATTCGTACCCAGCTACAACCCAGTTCACGAACTTGTGAAGCGGACCATCGCAGAGGGCAAAATCGGGAAAGGCGAGTTCCATGAAACGCATTGACATGAAAGTTATTAACACCAGCACAGTTCTTTCCGTTCACTTTGAATGGCTGTTGGATACGGTTCATGGCGCAGATTATTTTCGTCGCTGGCATCGTCAAAAAGAAAACTCTGGCGGTCTCATGGTTGTGAGTACCTCGGGCTTCATTGGCGTCCAGCTACTGACCAGAGTGCGGGTATTATCTGTGTAGCACAAAGCCGGCCATCACTTCGACCTCGTAAATTGGTGGATCAACGCGGAGCCAGAGACCGTCGCCGGCTTTGGAAAACTTGCGTTCTACGGTGATGAAGCTGGTAAAGCGCATGGTTGGGCGAAGGATTATGAGCGGGCGAGAGGAAGCGAGGAGGCCAAGAAAGATCCATTCGCGATTCATCTGGAGACCGATCCAGCACTGAAGGCGATATATGCCGATGCGGAGAGCGAAGACGGATACCATCGCGACCAAAACGTGAGTGACGACAGTTGACGAGGGTAATTCTCACATTCCATAGGTCTTCGCTCCGGGGATTGGCATTGAAGATGACATGAGTGTCATGGTGAGTATTTCTGGACAGAGAACTGTACGCGATCTGACTCGTATTTTTTGAAGGTGCGCTACAACACGGGCGCTACAATGACCTATCATTTGGTACTGGTTCTTTTTTTTTTATGAGTTGATCACGAACTCATCGAGTTTGGCCAGACCGCCTATTCGCCCTGGGAGGGATACCATGTCATGTTTAATGGATCACTTGGCCGGCTTGAGCTCAACGTTGTTGAATCGCAGTACCGCGTGCCAGCAACTGACGACGGGATGGAAGGGCTCATCCACGGGACTGCTGCCCTTCCGAACGCAGGCGACGCGACGGTGACGCTGCACAAGCTGTGGCAAAAGCCAGAACCGCTGCCCGTCCAGTATGACCATGCAGGTCACGGAGGGGGTGACGCGAGGATGTTGAGCGTATTATTCGGTCCCGCTCCTGGGGAAAGTATGGAAACGGGGGATGCATCAAAACAAGGCGCGAATGAAAGGGATGGCGCAATGGCCCTGGCGGTTGGCCTCATGGCGAATGAATCGTTCAAGACTGGTAAATTCATCGATATCCGCAGCCTCAATCTGCCGCTGTAATTGTCACGTAGAACTTGTAGTGTTTCGTGTACGACTTCAAATGTTCACGTAGAGCGTAGCGGAGAGACGAGTAAGGCGGAGGTTGACGGCATTACATAATACTCGACTCTGCCAACCATGACCTCGGCGGAGCAGAACTTTTCAGGCGCCTTGGCCACCTGGAGAGGTACTTCTGCACCCATCTGTGTCCCACCCCCGTCTCATAGCACTGTCAGAAATAAATCTCTCTGAGCTGCAGAAAACACTCGATGCGCAGGGAATACAACTTGTCGACAACCAAAAGGAAAGCGTAGTCGGTCGGAAGGCATTAGCTGACAAGACGAAAGGTAGCAGCCGTTACTTCATGTAAGGATGGTTTTGACCCTTCCCAAGAGTTCAAGAAGATTCCCGATGGCGAGAAACTCGAGGCGTTCAAGGGCCTTTTGAAAGGTCCGCCCATTCACTCTTTTTTGACTGTGGCTATTGATCATGTAAAATTCACGCGTCTCAGCATACCAGACGGAGATTGACAGCCTCACGAAACGCTCAAAGGCCTCGGAAAATGCTTTCCTCGACGTATACAAAGTCCTGGCGGAGGCGCCTGATCCGTACCCGCTGCTGGAAGCTGCTGTTGTACGGCGCACGATTCGCTCGAATCCTCTTCCTTATTAACTACTTCTCAAAGGACCAAACCGTCAAGGTAGCAGAAGCCCGCGACCTGGAATCAGAGCTCAAGCGCCTGCGCGAGGAAAATGTTGATTTCCGAAAACGCGTCAACGACTTTTCAGTGGTTGAAACTGCCAAAAAGAAGGCTGAGCTCAAGGCGGAACAGCTAGAGCAGAAGGTGCGCGGCAACCTATGTCCCCTGTCTCCTCCCGTTTATTTATTTTATTGTGCAGATGGAGGAAATGATACTGGAGAAGGTGGCTCAAAAGGAGAACGAGCTCAATGCCACATACGACGAGAAGATGAGGAACTACGAAGAGCGGTTCGTGACAGTCATTTTCTTTGATCGAAATCCCTGACTTGATAATTAACAAGGGAGCAAGACTTGCAACGACAGGTCTCCTTGACCAAGAACCAACTCCGTGATTTGCGCATGTCCAACGACTCCAATCAGGCTAAACTCATTGACCACGGCCAGCGGCAAGGTCGGCATCACCTTACCATTTAATACCAGATTTCTTATCCCCCGCATCCAGATCAAGAAGTGGTTGCAAAGTTGGCGGAACTCGACATGATTGTCGCTGACCTGGAGCGCGCCAACAGCCGTGTGGTCACTGTCGAGCGCCGCAATGTGCGAACATTGTTTAATGCCTGCTGCGCCTCTTTCTAACTTGAAGTACAGGAAATTCTCCGCGCCGAGATCGAGGCAATGCGTACCGGCACTGAGAATTCCGATCGGTATGGTCAGCGATATGTCTCTGCGACTACTTCTGATTTTACTACAGCGTCAAGTCTCTCGAATCGCAAGTTGCTGACTTGGAAGTCGAATCGGAACGCTTGTCTCGTGCTCTAGAATCGCAGAAGCAGGCGGCATCAGACGCTGAGCTGACTGGTCACAAAAAGGCGGAAGAATTGTCAAGAGACATCCAGAAAAAGGTTGGGTCCGTGGTTTGGGCCAGTGGACCACTTTACTGACACTTCCGCAGGCCGCCGAGATAGATCAGCTCAAGCATAGGTTAAAGCAGTACGGAGACTACGATGAGATCAAGCGAGAATTGGAGATTATGAAGGTCGGTCTCGATGCATCATCCGGGAAGTCACTTCAATTGACAAATCGACAGTATGTCGAATTTGCTGGTCTTGATGAAGACGCGGATGAAGACGGGGAGCAAGGGGGGAATCATGACTCTGGCCTGCAACTCCCCAATCCGAACGCACAGAAGGCGAATGCCCAACGTGGAAAGACTCTCGAGGCCCTTCTAGCTACAAAGAACAAGAAAATACTGGAAGAATTAACCAAATTCCGGGTGAGACGCATTCCTCGGTCGCCCCTCCTCCACCCGTACTGACCTCTTTATTTAGATTATCCACGCAGAACTTGAAGCCTCATTGGCGGCTGCCGAGGAACAACTGACTTCTACAAGTACCGAGCTAGAGAAGCAAAAAATTCTCAACGAGAAGCTCGAAAATGATCTCGTGTCGATGAACTCGCACAAACCCAATGGCGATGTTCCGCCGTCCGAAACCGACTCAACCGATGTCCTCGCCGGGCTGGATCTTGGCCGAAAGACGGTATGTTCTTCCTCGGTATACTCCGTTGCTTTCCTTCACACACTATCATTTTAGGACCAGTCCGTTCGGTCAACGCCGATACCCTTCGCGTCGTCGGCAGATACCACCATCCTTCCTATCGTAACGAGCCAACGAGATAGATTCCGACAACGTAACGCCGAATTAGAAGAGGTGGGAATCTTTACGTTCACCATCGACCGCGCGGACGTTGATTGTGGCTGGCAGGAGTTACGAAAGCAGTTCCAGATTATCTCGGAGCTCCGCACAGAGATCAAAAACCTACAGTCTGATAACCTCAAACTGTACGAGAAGGTGCGGTATATGCAGAGCTACAGAGAGGAGGCGGGGTCGCGCCCGGTCACTTCGCAGCTCGATCCGTTGCCTGCACCATCAGGCTCCTCCGCTCGGCCAGCAGATGACATGAGTAAGTACCGAACGCGGTATGAAGAGGCCATGAACCCGTTTGAAGCTTTTCGTGGTCGGGTACGTATACCGGTGTTACGGTGCTTCCCGTTTCTGATGATTCTCCCTTCCAGGAAGCAACACGGGCATATCAGAACCTAAACCATATCGAGCGGGGTGTGCTCGTTCTCACTCGGGGCATTCTCGGAAACCGCCGCACCCGCGCATTTTTCATCTTCTACGCGCTTGCGCTGCACCTGCTCGTGATGTTTACAACCTACGAGTGCACCACGTCATCCGGGGGGCAGCTACAGAAGCAGCCCGGGCCACATATATAGTGTAGAGATGTGTATGTATTAATGGTTGTGTGATACAGTGGACTTGCATGTGATTTATGTGTACAATATGAGGTATAAAAACGAATGTCCTAGCCCCGTCCCGGTGGCTTTGAAGTCTTGGTACGATGGAATGCAATGGCGCGGTTCACCGCATTGAGTACTGGTTTCATGGCCTGGGCTATATTCAGCACTGCCGTTCAGGGAAACTGCACGAAACAACTTACGATTTCTATTCGAGTAGGGTCGACGTTGTGCTGGGGACCGAGATACACGAGCGCATCGACCTTTTCTTGAGTTTTGGAGAGATATCCGATCATTTTGGCGGCCTTGGCAGCTCGTTGAGCGGGCGTAGCAACCGCTACGACCTGGAGCTCGGCTGCTGGGGGGTACATGGACGACCAAAACTGCCGCAAAAACTCGTTGCTGGCAGTTTGGCAGATTGTCATTTGGCGAAATAGAGCATCGGGGATGTCATCTGGGACGAAATAAATCCAGGGTGAAGCAACACAAGAGGCGCTCACTTTTTCGCGCCTTGACATCTAAGCGGGCAGCAACATTCTGGGTCATGGAAAGGAGGGCGGTGTCGCCGGCCTTTCGCTCTACTTTGAGCTGCAGAAGGCTCGAATAAAAGCTAGAACAGAAGATTAACCACACCAACGGACCTGCGCCAGGTTAGTCTCCCAGTTCTCCAAGTTCACTTTTGCATGCCGTATGAGTGTTTTGATGTCCACGACCTATTGAGTAAATGTAAGGAATGAAGTCTAAATCATCGATCGCACAACACACCTTGCGGTCTGCATCTGCCCCGGGCACAGTATTGGATATCCCGCCCTCGAAGTATCGTTGTCTATCCTGCATTTCAAGGACGATACCGGCCGACGCTTCTGGATCATGCAGATCGTCGATGTCTATTTGGCCATAGGAGTTCTGGAATGGCAGTCAATCCGCGGTATTACGTTCGTTTTGAACAGAGACTTGCATCCGTGTTCAGTTTTTGGCGCTTTGCCGCAGGGATTTCCCCTCTGCGTAGTAAATTAGCATAGCCGTGCAAATTGTCCAGAGCACGCACAAAGCAGAATTCAGGAGTCTTTCCGAGTGTTCGTTAAATTTTCGTATCAGAGGCAGAGCACCCCGTTGCCTTCCGGCGATCATAGTAATGTCTTTTTCGTTGCCCGTCTGAGGTACAAAATAAGTTGAACGTCGTTCGTCGAGGGCCCGTACATACCTCTCCATGATCCTCCAAGGTCGCACCTAAATCGACAAACAGTTCCACACGATCTGTCCGCTGACGCCGAGGCTCCAGCTCTGAAATCAAGTCAGTGACAGTGCAGAAAGGTTCAAGCCAAGGGGCCCACCATCGTCTATCTTCTCGAGATATTTGTCCATAATTGGGTCATCCTGGACGACGTGCTGGATGGCGGTGGATCTTATAGAAGCACGGTGGGCGTGGTAGAGCTTTGACTTGAAATAACGTGTCCAAAATTCGGATTCAGAGAGCTACGTATTCGGGATTCAGCGGAGGCCTGAATTCGACATGTAGTCATACTTTATTCGGGACGTTCTCGCGATGCGCCTTGGCCACAACGGGGTATTCGTCAAAGATATCATGTATCATCTGAGGCGTCATGACGATTTTTGTTTCGCCGTCGACAGTTTCAGGACGAGGGTCGACCATTTGGCCCGGTTTCCCTTTGTGCTGGTTCTCCGAGGCGGCAAGCGAGAGAAGGAGATACTGGGCGGCGGAAGAGCGTTAGTCAGGGCAATGAATTACAATGGCGATGCAGAGAAGGGTTGGAATTACTTCGCGGCCCTCCCAGAACTCTGCTTCACTCAGCTGTCCACTTATCGCGACGAGTTCGCGGTGCAAGGCACCTAGCTCGGGGTCGCTCATGAGGACCGTCTTGCGCAGGCGCACGTCCGTGGCAGGGTCATTCCCGGGAATGATGGTGACGTTCCGTTGCTCAGTGGAAGACACGGACACGGCGCGCGAGGGCGTCTGCGAAATGAGTGGCCGCTGTGGAAGCGCAGCGACTGGTTTTGCGACCGGGGACGGTTTGGCGGCGACGACGGGCGCGCGAGCGGCAGCTTCGGACGCGGTGCGGTTCCGGCTTACGATGACTGTAAGCTCTGCCTTGAATTTTTCACGTTCACTCTGGGCCTTGGGCGAGGTGAAAGTGAAATTGTGGCCCGTGTCATCGCCGACGAGAGCGACCTTTAGTCGGACCTGGGCAGCCCCCTCCTTGCTGGAAAACAGGGCTTTTGCGTCGAAAGGATGAGCGCCTGTGGTGGAGAACAAGAAACTTGCACAAGTCACTGACCTGCGACCTCAGAGTGGGCAACGCGAACGGAAGGCGCGCCCTTTCCATCCTGGGCCCACTGGAGATGGGATTCATTGAGTTGTAGGACGCCAGGCAACTTTTTGTATGATGCCTTTGCGGTCAGCATTAACCCGCATGTATTAGCTAATCACGTCCTCTTCTCTTCCTCGACATGGCCGTGACCCGCCAGCTCGTGGTCTTCGACTTTGACTGGTATGCACCTCCCTCGCTGGCCGGCCTAGCCTGATCCACCCATCGCAAAGGTCCATGGCTGACCAGGACACAGACAGATGGGTCTTTGAAGTGAACGCCCCAGAAATTCGCCGTTGGTTAGAGGACAACGAGGGCAAGATCCAGTTCACCGACATGATGTACAAACCCGCTTTTTGCGTGTAACACCACCCTCCTGACTCGAGCTTAAAGTGCGCAAGCCCTCCGCGACGCCCATGCCCGCGGCGTCACCCGCGAGCAGCTCGAGCACGCCCTTCGCATCATGCCGTTTGTGCGGGTCCTCCATCCCTGAGCGCCAGCTCCGTGTTGAACAACCCACGCATATATAGCACCCCGCCATGGTTCGCGCCATCACGAACCTCAAGGCCGCGGGCAAAACTACCTTTTTCTGCCTCTCCAACGCGAATTCTGTCTACATTGACACCATATTGAAGGACAAGGGCCTGACCGCGATGTTCGACGAGGTCGTCACCAACCCGGCGGAGTGGACGTCGGACGGGCTGCTCGCCCTCCGCCGCCGTGTAGACCCCAGCGGGCCGCAGCACGCGTGCGCGGTGGGCTGCAGCCCCAACATGTGCAAGGGTGTGTCCTAATTTCGGCGTTTTATGTGGGTCGCTCATAATCGCGTTAGGCGACGAACTCGAGGCATTTTACGCGCGCCACGCGCCGACATACGACCGCGTCGTGTACGTCGGCGACGGGTCCAACGATTTTTGCCCCGCCCTTCGCCTCCGAAGGTCCGCGATATCGATGATTAATAAAGTCGTACCCAAACTGAGCCCTCTCCAGCCAGGATATGCTCCTATGCCGGACCTTTGGTAGTCTCCACAAGCGGATCGCGCGCGACGGCGGCCTGATGTGCCAGGTCAAGTACTGGACTGGCGCATGGGAAGTGGAGGAGATATTCAACACATCGTAGAGCATAGAAGCCAACCCTGTAGACCCGCCCTTAGATGAATACATTGCAACAACAAATGCGCTCGGAGCATGGCGTAGCGTATATACAGTGCTACGGGATACGGATATGAATAGTTGCGCGAGTCTGGCTCACAAAAAAAAATTGCAGGAGAGCGGAGCAGTGTACGAACAGTGGACGGAGCGAGTGGGAGAAAGAAAAAGAAAGAAAAAGTGAAGGCAGGGAAAATGGTGACAGTGAAGCACGATTGCAAATCTGGTACCGCTACTTGATGATGTGTATTTTCAACACAACAAGATGGGGAGGAGAAATGGATGGATGAAAGAAGGAGGGCAAAAGGGAAGCGTACGTATCGCTCATCGTGGCCAAGCATCCATTCCGTTGCTCCCCCGCCGCGTATCCTTCGGCCCTGTGCTCATCTGCTGCGACGCCGGATCCGGCACGGAGAACGGATTGCGCCCTGGCGGCGGATTCGACGCGACGACCCCCGGCCCGTAAAACGACGGCGGCACCGTCTGCGCAGGGGCCGCGACGTGCCGCGCGCCCACGCCGCCCGCCGGCGGGGGGTTCGCGTACGTCTGGTACTGATCGGGCTGCATCGGTACAAACAGCCCGCCAATCTCCGGAGCCCGCCCGTCGAACTGTTGTTGCTGCTGCTGCTGTTGTGGCGGCGGTGCCTGCGCGTACGTTGCGGCGTATCGGTTCCCCGATGTCGTCGCGCTGCTCGCGTACGCCTGCGCTGGGCTCGCGATCACGCTCGACGCCGCCGAGGTACCACCGTACCCCGCGTCGCCCCGGCCCCCTGCCGCGGCCGAGCGTACGTTGGACATGACCGCATCGCGCCGCGCGTTCGCCTCGTCGCGCTCCTCCCCGCCCATGATCGTTGGCGGATGGTACGTGTGCGCGAGCTTCGACGGCGGTGGTTGGTACCGCGCCCAGTTGGTCGTCCCCGTCGCGGCCGCGAGCTCCGCCTGCTGCTGCAGGTACTCGAGCTGCGGGTACGGCTGCGCGGCGCTCGGCTTGCCCGACTGCCGCCGTTCCCACTCGCGCATCGCGTCGTCGCGGTTCAGCACCGGCGTCAGCGCGTTCCGCCCAGCGATCACGTCCTGGTTCATATGTTGCAGGCGCGCGAGCGCGGGCGGCACAGGATCCTGGTTGATCGTGTTAGCCCGCGCGCGCGCGTTCGGATAGTATGAGTTGGTAGGTACCAGATGCGCGCTCGCCGCCGAGCCGGGCGGGCTCAGCGCCGCGCTCGACTGGGACTGCGACGGCGACGCGTACGCGCTGCTGCTCCCGCCGAGCTGGCCCGCAGAGCTCTGGTGCGAGAGCGTCCGGTGGCCAGCGGATGTGTACTGCTGCTGCTGCGAGTACGCGTTATCTGGCGGCGGGGGGTACACTGCCGGGGGCTGGGGCGGAGGCGGCGGGGCCTGCTGCTGCTGCGCGCTCTGCGGTGTGATGTACGGATTTCTAAACGTGTTGGCCGCTTGGGTCTGCGCCTGCGCGGTGTACGCCTGGTGCTGCGCGAGATGTTGGTTGTAGCTCGCCGCGTCCTGGTACGCGCGCGTGCCCTTTGGCTGCGACGGCACCAGCCCGCCATACGGCCGCTTCGGGTCTGTCGACGTGCCCTGCTGCGACTGCGACGTGCCGGTCAGGCCGTCGGGCTGACCAAAAAAGGTGAGGCGATGCAACCGGAATGAAAACGAAGCGACGCACGACAAATGGCTTGGTGAACTTTTCCCCGGTGATGAACGGATGGAGACGCGCCTGCTGCGGCGTCCACCGCGTGACAGGGTTGAGGTTGAGCAGCCCCTGGCAAAAGTCGATAAACGACGCGCGGTTGTTGAGCTCTGCCAAGGCAATCAGTTACGACGAACAATAAACCACGAGCAACGCACCCTTCTCGACCTCGTGCCCCTGCCGCGCCGCCTTGCTCTGCGGCATCGGCGCGGTGTTGATGATCTCGGGCAGCGACGTCGCCTTGAAGTACTGCTTCCCGGGCTGCTCGTTGGTGTTGTGTTCCCGCGAGTACTGCGCTATGTTACAAACGGATCTCGCAGGATACGGCGCAGACTCACCTGCTCGATGCTCTTGAGGCGGTACTTCTTCTCGTTCTGGTTCGTGTGCGGGTTGTACACCTCGTAGGTGTCAAAGAATTGCGCTGTCTGCTTGCCCGTATTGAGCATACTCTGCGGCGGCATGCCGAGCATCTCGACGATGCGCGTGAGCTGGTTGTACTCGCTTGTGCCGGGGAAGAGCGGGAGGCCGAGGAACAGCTCGACGGCGATGCAGCCGAGACTCCACATGTCGATGCTCGCAGTGTACGACATGCCGAGCAGCACCTCGGGGCTACGGTAGAAGCGCGACTGGATGTACGTGTACACTGTCTGGCGTTCGTGACACGCGGAGCCAAAGTCGATGACTTTGATCTGGGGCGACTGGAGGGACTTTAGGAGGATGTTCTCGGGCTTGAGATCGCAGTGGATGAGGCGGGCCTCTTTGAGGATGGTCATGGCGTCGAGCAGCTGGGCCATAAAGACCTTTACGAGCTGGGTGGAGAGGCCTTGGAACTGGTTCTGCTTGATGAGCTCGTAGAGGTTTGAGCTGAGGAGCTCAAAGACGAGGCAGAGATGAGACTTGTGGATGAACGAGTCGCGGAGGCGCAGGATGTGGTGCTGGTCGTTGGGGTCCGAGTTTTTGTTGAGCTGTGGCGGGTTTGAGTCGCCAAAATATATAAATTCGCGAGGCACGCACCATCTCGAGAATGGTGACCTCCATCATGCTCTGGTTAAAGTACGCGGGCTTGTTCTTGACGACCTTTACGGCGACGATCTCGTGGGTCTTCATGTTCTGGCACTTTACGACCTGGCCAAACGTGCCCTGGCCGAGGATGTCGAGGATGAGGTACCTGGACAATGAGTTTTGTGCTGGTGAATAAAGAAGGAACGCACTTGTGACCGTCCTCTGCGCCGAGCCAATCGTTGACATAGAGAATATAATCATAGTCGTCATTGTCGTAGCCCTCGTTGTGTGCAGGCTTGCTGGGCTTTGTAAGGACGCGGCGGGGGTTGTGGGTTGACTCGTATCGAAACTGGGGGTTGCAAATGTGATACGTGTCGAGGAGGTTGGTCGTCAGCTGGCGGAGGGGCTGCGCGGGGTTAGGAAAAGGCGATGAAACGGACGGGGACGACTGACCGAGAGATAAGTACCGTCTGCGCCCATTCTGCGGCCGTGGACGGGAACGTCGAGGCGCGGGGCGAGGTCGTGGACGTTGCGTACGCGGCGGAAGCCCGATGCACGCCGTTTCTGGGGCGGGGGGTCTACGGCCATTGGGGTGTCCTGCGGGTAGTACGTGGGAGGCGTCTGCGCAGGATGGAGGTACGACAAGGGTGTCGGAGGGTTCGATACTGCGTTACGCGGCCCTGGAGGATCCATGTACGGATATCCGGGCGTGTAGGGGGCAGGCGGATCCTGCTTTGCCTGGGACAGGGTCCGTGCGTGGGCGGGGTATCCACGGGGGTCTGGTGGAGGCCCATAGGGATACTGGGGTGTTGTGGGAGAGTACTGGGCCTGCTGATGGGCGTACGGGTCGAGGAGAGCTCCGTTTGGAGTGCGGAGGGGTGAGCGGGGTACATCGTTGGTTGTGCGCTTTGGGGGATAGTAGATGTCTGTGTAAGGCTCCTGGGGTGGATACTGCTGGGGGTAGAATGGCCCGTCGAGCTCGTCCTGGTTGTGGTGTCGCCGCCTAGCTGAGGATCCACCAAGACTCGCTGACCGGGCGACATTGTTCTCCTGCAGTCGTGGTGCATAGTAGGCGGTCTGCGCTGCCGTGGCCGACGAGGAGAGTGCCGCCGGCTCCACCTGCGACGACCACCGCGGCAGGTCAAAGTCGTTCTCCATGAACGCAAGGTACAACAAGCCAAACTAGCAAACCAAACTAGCCACAATTCTCTTTTCTGCCAACATCACAAGTCTGCTCTCCACGTCCAATGCCACAAACACCTGTGCTTTGAGTCTCCTGGCTGGTGGGGAGAAGGGGGGGTGAGGAGGGAGAGACGAGGGAGAAGAAATGCACGGACCCAGTCGACTCGCCATCGATAACGCAGCATCGCTCCCGGTGGATCTGAACAGCGTCGTGCCTGTGCTCTGTCCGGTCTACAGCGGTCACCCAAGTCAGCTAACTCTCTCTCTGTATCTCTGCTGTATCCCACAGCGCACCTCTCCTGGTGGCATCGCACACGCCCAGTCTCGCGCAAGGTGGCCCTGCGCCAATGCATCCTCCTCCCCCGCACTCGTCCCGGCCCAGATCATGTACGACCCCTGCAGCACCGTAATCTCCACCGTAATTCCCGCCTGTGACGCGTCGTCGCCCGCATAGTGCTGTCTTTGCACCGATATTCTGCTCATGGTGCTGTAACAATCACGCGCTGTATGTAACAAAGGTAACCTATTCAAATCAACCACGTCTTTCAATAACCGGTGTGGTTTGTCAAGTCAAACCTCGATCCGGTACCCCAACATCAATCTCGCGGCGCGTTTCCCTCTTGGTTCCACGCGTTCTACACGCGCCTCGCACACATACACCCCTCGGTCTGACTCAACTCTGACTCGCCTCGGACATATATCCTCGCGTGCATCTCCTTCCATCACACATATCAAGATCTCTCAAGTCCCTTGGCCCTAGTTATTCGAGTCCCTTGACCCAATCCCAAGCCCGCGTCAAGTCAAGTCAACCCATTTGTAGTGACTCCCATCTATCCGCCGTAGCCGCGATCCTTATCTATCCATCTCCCATCCATCCGACGATCCTCCAACTCGGAATGGAATAATAATCTACTCTTTTCTTTCTTCTTGTATTTCGCGCACCTGCTGTTCATTCATCCCCTGGCGTGCATGTACTCATCCTGGATTCTATTCTACTGCCTGCGACTACCCGAGTCCCCATGCCATTTTAATCCGCCCCATCCCGATGATCCCCAAATTAGCCTACTCCGCAGTAGCTGTGTCTATGTATTTATACTGGTCGGCGTCAAGTTGATGCGTTTATTAAACGCGAGCGACGCGTCGCTTGCTCTTACGCGAAGCTTGTTCATTTGCGCGAAAGCATCGCACTGACGAGCGAAGTGTCGCTTTGACCGTCCCCCACAAACCAAACGACTCCCTCGCCTCGCATTCAACGATAACTACTTGCGCTTTCCTGCGCTGTTAAGTACAAATGCGGGCATACGAACGCCGGCAGCCCGTTCGTTCCCTTGCCGCTTGCCGTCGCAACAGGACCGGAAGAAACCGCTATGCCCGTCGTGATCCGCGAGTTGAAACGCCAGGCCGTCGGGAGGGCGAGCCGTCGGGTGGGAGTGGTCGGATTGCTGAGATGACCAAGAGACAAGAGGTATTTTTGGGGTATTTTTGTTTTTATTTGAGATGATGGTCGGCCGACACGACCGACGCTAGCTGAAACGGGCCGCGCTAACTCCGACTCCGCAACGTAGGTACGCGCATTTCAGGGCTATTGGCGACTTATCCGTGGTATCAGGTTGCGGATTGACCGTGAATGAATGCATGACGGCAGTGGGTGACGTTAGCGGTTAATGTCGTTTTTGGGTCCGCGTCCGAGCGCGTAAGGCAGGGAAGTCTGCGTTTTATTTCGTACGAGTGGGCTGTGGCAGGAACACGGGAAAACAGGCAGGGCCCGCAGAATTCTGAATACCGTCTGTTCGGGTCCGCGTGGTCGTAACGCAAGGACAACGACGTCTAGACCGTGGCGCAAGGTGTATTGATTTCGTATGCGCTGCGGTGTCGATTCAGAAATCAGGGAGATTCATGACATCAAGAGAAGAGAGGTTTGATAACGGTACTGGAGTGCACGCGATTTCGGCTTCAGCCAAGGGGGCAAGAGAAGAGAAGAATCGCCTCAAGAGGTGGTTCTGGGATCACCTGAGGGCAAAGAGCAAAGCAAGAACGTCTGCTAAGAGAGACCAGACTGAAGCGCCGAGGAGGGATCCAGCCGAGGACATGGGACGACAGGAAGGACATGCAATGCATTACAGGCAGGGATGCGATTGGCCTAGCACGGATGCAGCAAACCCGCGGTGACCGTACACGCGGATCGACTGCGCCATGACAAAGTGCCACCAAGGGATCTTCATCTCGGATAGAGAGATCAAGTCCGCCTCACGGTCGTCTTCATCCTCATCGCTGTCGTCGTCGTAGTCCTCGTTGTCACTCTCGTCTGCACTGTGCCGTTGCTTACCACCGAGGGCCAGCTCCTTGAGTTCCTCCGAGCCAAATCTCTGCAGCGCAAACACGGCGTAATGCAGCCCGAGCACACTGTGCGGTCGTTCATGAGATACATTGTTGTCACAGGGAGGCAAAGGCGTGTTGGCCTATAGTGCACATAATAAGAAACTTATGCATGACATGTTGGAGACACCCACAGCACGGAGGGTGTTGACCCTATGGACAATATCGCGGAGCGGAGCCTCATGGTATTGATCATCTCCATTGTGAAGATGTAGCTCCAACTTTGGGGTCACCAGTCACCAGTGCAAACGACGAGGGTCCAGGAAAGTTTGACAGTGTTCGACGTACGACGCGTAGAACGCCAGAGCTTCAGCATCGGTGGCCCTGCGTATCTGAGCCGACATAAAGACCGCCGCCCGCGCGGCGTTGGTGCGCATCCCCGCAGGAAAGCTGGGCACCACTTTTCGAATCGCAGAGAGGAATGCGAACCGGAAGGCCCGGACTCTTACACGTTTTGCCTCCTTGTCTAGTTTCCAGTCGTTCTTTAATGGGAAGGGAAATTTCTCATTTGCGTTCTCCTTCAGTCGAGCTGACGCACAAAAAAGAAGGCAAAAAATACTACTAAGATGCAGAAAAAAGCTCTTGTGGGATTCTCCCCGGTATTTGAGCGCAAGGTCATCTTTGGGGTTAATTCTTGGGCATGGTCGCTCAGAGATTTTCGCCTAGAAAGACATTCCATTCCGCATCGAACATAACTGCCCCAAGAATCCATCGCCCGGCGATAATGGGCCAATTGGCACGTGGGTGCATGCTAAAGAGGTACCCGTTGCAACAGTGTGCATTGCTTGCCGTTGGGTCAGACGGCAATGAGATCGAAGAATAAATCTGGATATCCATCCCGGCATTAGGATTCGGAACATAGGAAGCCAGCTACGAGCTCACCGTGTGACTACTCCCTGCCCATGGATGAAAGGGGTTCGTCGTATCTTGCCGGTTGTGAGCGCAATTCCAGTACGAGGGCACCAATGTTTCTGAAGGTAGTCCGTCAAGCTGTTGAAGAAGCCCCCTTCGGTGCTCTCTAGGGATACTCGAAAAGTCCATGGGGAGACAGGGTTGTGATCAGTTTCCTGGACGGGCTGGAAAATCGGTTGCCAGAAAGTCGGGTCCGGGTCTGAGTCGGAGATCAGAGCGTAAGAAAGTCCTGCATTTGCATGAGATGTCATTAAGACTGCGGCGGCGGCATAGAACGAGATCTTCGATGAGGAAAGTGCGTCCGAGTGAGGGGTGCGAGAAGGTTTGTCCGCAACGAGAGCCAACTTGAATAATAGATCGGTACTCGGCTGCCAAAGGAGAACTTGGAGTTCAGATTGAGAACTTCTGCCAAGAAATTTCAACTAAGATGAACCGCAATGCTGGAGAGGGCTAGAAATTCTATTAAACCGCTCAACAATGGAAGAACACAGCCACTGATGGCTCAGCACACGGCACAGCCACTGATCTGTCAGTTCGGCGGCCCATTCAGCTTGCTCGTTCTTGAGCCGTCTTGGACCTACAACGGGATTATACCAGTCTCAACTATGTCTCGCGTCCATCTTGCATCCCCAGTCCAGGCAAACGGCGAAGTGAAATGCCTCAAGCACGATCTTGTCCTCAAGAAACTTGTCAGCCATACCTCGAAAAATCCCGACCGGTGCGCCCCCACCTCGAGTTACACTAAAAAGCGCCTGATGGATAGTGTTGCTAGACCCTTCTACTCCTGTGACGCCGCAGATGGCGCAGGCGGAGCAACGTGTAAATTTTTCAGTAAGCAATGCTCTCCTTATTGTGGGACCACCGACCGAGGAAATCTCAGAGTGGGAGGATGAGCTTGTGCCGCCGCCGTCGCAGCCCTCGTCTTTACCGCTGACCCCCCAAAAGAGGCCTGCATCCACAGCAGAGCACGAGTTCAGTCCGGCTCAGAAGCGGCCAAATGCCTCACATCAGGCCCCCACATCCTCGCCCCGTAACCCAGCATCGCAGGCGCGCCTCGACGCTATCCTACGCGCTCATGGGCTGCCTGCTGCCGGCCCTTCCCGAAGCCCTCCGTCCTCTCCGTCGTCCTCGCGCACCCCCGACGTCCAGCAGGGCTCCCCAACCCTATCTCCCCTCGCTAGCTGGTGCATCCCCCCTCAATCAACGCCCCAATACCTCCCAATGACGCCCCCTGCCACGGCGGAGCGCACGGAGCGCCGTTGGCCCCCCCAGACGCCCCCTTCTTCCCGTGCAGCGTTATTAAAGCACGTCCGAACTCAAAGCGGAATGAGCACTGAAGTGCAAAGTGATGAAGATGATCCAAGTGGCACCTCGTTCGATTCGGTGTGTACCGGTGTCTCCCATTTGTCGAGCCTAAATTGGACTACGCTGGTTGTTAGGACGCGCGATTGGATGCGGACCCGTTCAGCTCTCCGTCGGGGAACGATACAAGGTCCGGTGGTTCTGAGCCACACGAAGTGGCGCCCCATCCGTTTGCCTCCGCGGATCCCAAAGAGGTGTCAGCAGCCGCATACAATGTTATAGACTCTGCAAACCGGACAGCCGCGCTGATAATGCAGCTGGAGCGACGTCTGAGCGCGGCGGAGAAGAGTAATGACGCCAAGGCACGCAAGATCGAACTAATGCAAGAGGAGATGGACAGGTGCGGCGCTTCAAGTTATCTCCCTTGTTATGGTACTTCTGATCCTGTATTCCAGACTTAAAGCCCGCAATGCAAGACTTGAGCGCAGCCTCGCCGATTTGACCTGAGTGTTCTATGCTGTATGTATATTTGTATTCCTGCTGTACTCTTTACGGAATTCTTGCCCGCTTTTTTGACACACTGTCGATCCTCGCTTTTGCGTTGTTTTTCAAGAGGTTTCAAGCTGGCCTCCCTCAAGCCTCAGCCTCTCTGATTGGATGCCAGCATTGGCTGCCAGCATTGGATCCTTGTCATGTCCTTCGTCGGCAACTGTCGCCAGTGGTGATTGGCCCTTGGTTCCTAGGCTAGGAATTTCGACTTCATCAGACTTCAAGACCGCTTAAAGATATTTCCGCTAATTTATCGCGCCGCGGGTATGTACATACCAACTATGTCAAGTCGCTGAGATTTGATGATCAATCTGCTATAGTCTGCTAATCCCATGTGGCTTTTGAAAGAACGGGTTAATCTCCGACTCCCGCCGTATGCGGTATGATGATCGCATGCCCGCTTGGAAAGATCGACGTCGGGTCTAAAACAGAAATAAGTAACGGCTGGGAAACGGGGCTGGGAAAGCGGAGGCTTCGAGTTCTTCTCGAAAATAAGCTCCGCCCACACAGATCCCGCGGCAAAACTCAAATACGCTGCCACCGAGGTCTGCGGGAGGTAAGAACATCTGCAACACTATATCCCAACTCTTCCTATTCGTTGTACTTATCTGTTGCAAAGGTTTTTCCTTATGGCTCGCTATCATATGTTCGCGACAGAAGACCGTTCGCGGCCCGTGTCTTTTCCGCTTGGCAAGGCACATTTTAACAAGTTGAAGCGTGTCGTCTAGGAAAGGGAAGACGTATACCCACGCCCTTGTGCCTGCTCCAATGGCTGGGCTGGACTTTGATTTATCATGGTCCTTATCCATTCCGGTATCCATTCCATTCTATCGTTATGTAGATTGTTGTATTCTGTTCCATTAGTTGCGTCATTGTGTTGTCATTCAGGCCAATGGTCTTCAGAACCAGAGTGAACAAGGTCGATATTGATTTTTTTCCTCCCAACCAAAAAATTGCACCCATGTCAAAGCGAGATATACGATGTCGGCTGGCATCAGCGAGGGGACCCAGCACAGTGGAAGCATGCAGCGCACCATATTGGGAGCGACATCTGCCCCGTTGCGCCCGAAGTCTTTTGAACCCAATACCTGAACCGCAGTACGAGACGGAATACGGAAACCCGTTTTGTCATGCGCAAAAAAGCCGCAAGGTCAGGAACCTAAAATTATTATTAATGAAAGGCTGTTCGACCCACTTTCGCGGCCGGAAGCCCTCCACGCGACGGAACCCCAGCGGGAAGTTCAACGCCCACTTCGGGGCGGTGTATCATATTTTCCTCCAATGATGGGGCTCCACCGATGTATATCCGGCGTTTGGAGAAGGGACCACCTGGAATGAAAGTGATTGGGCTGGAGTGAAATAGAAGATCTACCTGCAGGCCGCCCAAGACAGAAAAATAAAGGAACGCAACCGACTGCAACCAAACATGACGGCGAAGTAGGATTTGCGGCATCGGTCTCGGTGGAAATATAGCGGAATCTTCAAGCCAAAAAGAAAAGAGGCTCGACGAGGACCTCCACGCGACGGATGCACCCGGGGCAGGGCCATGGGACTCGCACCCAAGGAGCCGGAAGCCACATTCAGAAATTTCCTGGACTCAGGCTGGTTGCCTAAAATACATCGTTCCTGGCAAGCGAATTCCAAAGAACAGTGAGAGGCACAATAAAAAGAACAAAAAATACAGCCTATTATTCTCCGAACAGCTGGCGCATGGCGTATTCCGTAGGAGAATATTCACGGCAGAGGAATGCGAAGCAAAGCAAGACAGAGAGAGTCTAAACGACAGCGGAGCGGCGGTCAAAGCGGGATTTGCGCCGTCGATCATCGGCCCAGGACAGCGGAACCAGTATATCTGGAACTGGAAAAAAACATGCAGGCCCAAGGGACCGGGATCGGTGCGGCGGGCGCGTCGGTACGAACCCGCAGCCTAATGTGGACACGTTCAGGACAGGCGTCCTAATCTCGAACGCGCCCAGAAATAAGTGAAACCCACGTCGGGAATAGCACGGCGCGTCCAAAATAGCACGCGTCGCGTTCACAAATGCGCCATCTGGACAAGTGTGTCAGCCAGGATAAGTAGCAGTACAAGTAATGAGATGCGAGGCGAGTTCGATATGGATGGATGGTGCGATGGATGGATATGAGTGAGTATGGTATCAATCGGCGACGGTGTATTCAAACCTGATGTCCAAGGAGCGTACGTGCATACATACATACGTGTCTGGAGGAAAATGTCAACCTATATGAGTGACGCATCGAATACAACGGCCAACGGTCCGTCGTCTAGCAGAATACCTGTTTCCACCATAGACAGAACCGCGTCCACCAGCCCCCCTCCCAGTCGTCGCCCCGCGGTATGGAGCTCACCCACATGGAGCCCGTCCCGAACCGCAGCACCTTTCCCTCATCGCCGACATCGAATCCCTCCTCGATGTCTTTCGGCGCAGATGTGATGGGAAACCGGGGCAGCGCGCGCCGGGTGAGGAATGTAGGGAAGACCCTGAGGAGGTCAATGTATTCGGGGTTGGGCAGGTCCGGGGACGTCCATATCCGTAGGAACTCTTCGTCCGAATCATCGAACGCCAGCGAGCTCTGCTGCTGCGGGTCGTCGGCATAGAACGTCGCGTTGGACGGTGGCGCATCCTCGGTCGGCGTAACCAGCGCCGAGGTCCCCGAAGATGGGGAGGACGAAAGGGAGCTAGAGAGTGCGGGGGTGTCTAGGAACGGATCGCTCGGCGCGCGCGCACGTTTAGGCTGTACCGTTCGTGATGGGGCACTGTCGGTTGCTTGGGACAATATGGGCTGTGATTTGGAACGCGCATGCGCAAGCGACGCGTCGTCGACGGCATAATTAACGGCACTTGATGCGCGTTTCGACGACGGCCTCTCTTCAAACGCGAGAACACCTTTGAGACAGTCGATGGCCTCAATCATGAAATCTTTCCCACTAAATGAAACGATGAGTCAATAGTGCTGACAGAATCGGGCTCACTCACCCGGTTTCCCGTAAGACTGCGTCGTCGAACTCCCACTGAATCTTATTCCGCCCCGCGCCGCCGATGCCCTCTGGCACAATCTGCAATCGCATGATGGCCCATACTGCAAAGAATAAGCAAAATTAATAATTAGACTATATTCCACGTACGGGACTGGAAAAAGGGTTGTGGCCCGGGCATCCCCATCGTACACCACGTCCGAACGAATCGGTCGAACCGCTCGTAGCGCTCTAGGTCGGGATGATGAGATCGCCTTGATAAGAAGCCGGGGGGCCACGTACCCTTCCGCGCCACGTTCCCGTACGGGTTCGCCCGCGCGTGAGGCAGCAACGACCCTCCGGGTTGCGTTGCGCTCAGGTGGGCGCGAAACTCGGCAATGCGGCGTGCATTGACCGACCGGTGATATGCGGATCGAATGGAGGCCTGCAATCGGGAGTACGGTGCACGCTGCGACGAAGGCAGGTTGGCCAACGTCTGCGTCATAAGGCGGCCAGAATTATCATCCTGGGTGAAATACCTAGAACACAATGAGCGGTGCCGCCATCTGTAAGAGTAATTGCGCACCAAGCCCGGCAGTATTCCGCGAACTGATCGAGATCGCTCGCGGCGACGCCCAAGGGCGTGGCGGAGCGGTTACGACCGCTGGGAGAGGGGGTTGGGCGGCCGTTTATCGGAGTACGAGAGCGACCGAATGTGGGGGAAGTGGGGGATGTGAGTCTGGATCTGGGAGATCTAGGACTATGTGCCCTGGATCGGGGACTTGCGGGAGGCGACATGGAGTGCGCGGAGGGGAGATTGTAAAGGAGTGGTTCTGAGTTGTGCTGACTGGCGAGGATAGAAGAGTTATAGGACGACTTGTCGACTTGTAACGGCGGAGGCCGTGCACGCGGGGTTTCGAGGCGATACGAGCCGGACATTGGGACAAAGGGAATGGAAGCAACGGTTAGGCGCTGGGTGGTGTTTCACTCGCGCAGACCGCACGCAGCGTGCACGCTGGTAGTGACGAAGGTGGCGTCTCAGGCAAATGGGCCGAGCAGGATATCTTTAACGACACCACGCAAACATCCTACAACAAATGCACTCTCTTTTGAAACTCAACCCAACGACCCGACAACTTCCTCTTGTTTCAATCTAGACCAAACTGGGCACATCCTGTGCACTGAAATCAGGTTCAACGGCACAACATGCTATCTACGATTTCTGTGCCTTTTTCTCCAGATTCCAAGCGGACGCTGGAGCCCTGTTTGCGATCCACGTCGGGTTTACCACTTTCTGTGTTTACGACTCAAACCCTTGTTACGACTTGAACGTTGAACCTGCCAGTCTCGAGTCCCTCTCGTGCCGGAATCCTCGTCTTCTCTTCAAGTTCAAGGGCTCAAACTTAGAACATTATCACTTGCACCTGGCCTCAACTAACACTGGCATCATCCATGCGGTCCAAGTGCCATGCTCTGTGGCTCTGTAGACCTTCTCCCAGTGCTGGTTGCATCTACCAGCGCGCCGTTGCCTCCCGCCAGCCCGTCGTGACTCGGTTACGCGCCTGTCACGACACGTGTTCGTCATTAGCGTCGCGCGCGATCTCCTGATCCTCAACTCGACTGAGTTGGGATGCGGTAAAAAGGATGCCACACGGTGTATGCATACCGTGCGACCACTGCCACAAGATCGCCCGACCACTCGTACGGCAACTTGCGGTCGCCCTCGGTCTGTATCATGAGATCATGGTCTTCGCATTATGTATCTCGGTAACGCGACAGGCGCTTTGCTTTATCGAACTTCCCAGTTTTAGGCTCCGCTATATTTAGGCACAAGGGTCCTCGTCCTATGTATAACGAGGCGTAGAAATCTTCGTTTACTTCTAGTTTCTATGCAAGTGCGACGTAATGCAGATGATGCTATGTGTTACTCGCAAATCCGGCTACTCGTAACGTCGTTAGTGCGTTACGGTCTCTTTATATCGCACTGCGCACGGAAAGCCGACGGCTCCTCAACGGCTCCTCCATAAATGCTTGACATCTGGATCACTGATGATCGATCTTTCTGTTTTTCGGTCGTATTCTGCATCTTACGCAACGAGCGTTTACCTGATTAGGCTCAAACATTCCGCAGCTCTGATATGTTGATGGTATGGCGGGCGGGGAAGAGAAACAATGAAATTCTCCGCCTTTTCAAAAGTCGGTTTGCAGAGATGCTGTTGAGCTCACGCCAAGATCGGGAGTGCCGTATTATCTCGGCAAACACTCGAGTCAGGACGGCAGGGCAGTGGGGTTTGAAATTTGCGACGCCAGAGATGATCAAGGTTCAGACCAGAGAGAATAGAGGGTCACTTCGCTGCCATGTGGAGATTGCGTCATGAACGGGGGACGTTCTACTTGGGGCGAGTGGGCCTAAAAAGGCAAAAAAGACCCAGACATACCCGGGGAATAGAAAATAATAATTCGTATGTCCGGTCAAGGTCTGTTTGTCGGCAGCCGTTCGAGATGGTGCCTATCAGACGACGAGTAACGTAAAATAGAGCCGAGCCGGGGAATGCTTCCGTCTGGGGAGAGCGAGAGGTAGAGAGAGACGAGGGGGGGGGACGAGGGGTGACGAGGCTAAGAGTGGCAAGACTGAGGCCGCGGACGCTGCTCGATGTGGCGGCAAGATAGACAGCGGCCAGCTCAAGTGGATCGCTTTCGTATGTTGCGGGAATTGCCGGGAGACATGATGTGCAGAGATCAGGATCTATATCCGCCGATACGGCAACCACAAGGACCTGAGAGTCGGGAAGAGGGAGTTGCTCGGAGCGGTAGGATATTGAATAGCCAGGATACCGATAGGCTGGGCCATGGAGGAGCACGGGGCTGGGGAGAGAGAGAATCGCGGTGAGATGTCGAGGACGGGGACGTCCAAATCGGAGACCCGGATTCCGCGGTATTGTTGAGATCTGAGGATGCCGGTATCCGGGCTCATATAAAAAGGACGGAGATGGACGTGAGCTGGATGCACGGCGGGGAGGTAAGTGCACCAACAACAAGTGAACAGACTTGTAGTGACCGACCATTCATCAGATTTCATTAGATTCATTTCTAATCATTTCTGACATTTGTAGCCTTCTACCAACACCTCAATGAACACTGCATCCTCCCGTTCCTCCTCAGACATCAACCGCTGGGACCTTGCAGATATCCTCAACCCTTCCTCCGTCCCCCCACGCATGGACCCCGCTCGCGAGCGCAAAATGTCCCTCGACTTCCCCCCCCACCAGCACGGCATGTATGCCCAGAACGACATTGACCCTCCTTATAACCTCCACCCAGACGGTCCCCCCCACCACCAGCCTCACCGCTTCGAATCCTCAGAAGGTGCGCCCAATTACGTCTCTAAACCCCCAGCTAACCCCCCAGCAAAGCCCAATTTGGCTCGGGCTACCGCACCAATGCATCTTCCTCGTCTTCGCTTGGTCCCCCCAGCTATGGTCTCAATGGAGACGGCATGTATCCCCACTCTAGCTTCCCCGACGCGTCCTACCCGCCGTCGAACGGGAATCCATACGATATTGGCTCGTCCTACCCCAGCGGCAAGGTCTCGCCGTTGACCCCAACCGACCCAGTCGGCGGAATCCACCATCCGTCCGCGTTTGCCTCAAAGGACTACCCCCCGAACTACTCGGATTTGGCCTCTGACCGCCGCATGTCCAGCGTCAGCTCAAACTACCCGTCTGACTTTGAAGACTACGCGATCAACCCGCCCTTCGCGTCCTCGAACACGCTTCCCCACTTCCCCGGCGACCGCATGCCTCCGCGCTTCTCCCCGGACAACCGCTTCGGCCATCCCCCGCCGTCCCACATCACGTCCGGCCACAACTCGGACATGATGCGCAGCGTGGCCCCGAATGCGACCCACTCGGGCTACCGGCCGTATGACGACATGCCCCACTACATGTCCAATCCGGACGCCGCGCGCGTCCCAACTGTCGACGAAACATTGAACAACTTGCATCTCCAAAGCCGCCCCATGGGCAGCTCCAGTGACCTGCATACATTCATTCGGTACGTCTTTTTTCTGCAGTACACGTCGCGTCTCGGCCAACCTGTCCATTAGGCCGTATCTCGAGCAGTACGTTCGCACCCCCAACCGCCTCGCGTTCGGCGAGCGGACGGTGATCGTCATGTCCAGCAAGGTCGCACAAAAGTCGTACGGAACCGAAAAACGGTCAGTGTAAAACTAAGCACCCGCGTAATGCCAACTGAGAGAAAAATTTAGCTTTCTTTGCCCACCTCCAACGGCGATCATGATCGGCAACTCGTGGTGGACAGAAGTTGTCCGCCGCGGCGATGAGCCCAAATTGTGTCCCCCGCGCGTCGTGATCTCGATTTCCGGCGAACCAACGCCCCAGGAAGGGTCGATTGAATGGACAGGGTCGTCGGGCAAATCCTTTGATGTCAGCGACCCTCCCACCGGCACCACGTACACTGGGCGCTGCGTCGGCAAGCAGCTCTTCATTTCCGACGTGGATGAGAAGAAGAAAAAAGTCGAGGCCCTGGTCAAGATCACTGCCCCGGCCACCGATGACGAGCCCGAGCGCGTCATCGGTACGTTCCCCAGCCGGCCGATCAAGGTGATCAGCAAGCCCAGCAAGAAGCGGCAAAGTGCCAAGAACCTGGAGCGTGAGTGTAAAATTAAAATTTCCCTTCGTGTGTGAGCACCAACTGATTCTTGTGGTTAGTTTGCATAAATCATGGCTCGACGATATCGCTCTTCCATCGGTTACGCTCCCAGACGGTCTCGACAAAGTACCTCTGCGTTTCTGGCTCTGGTTCCTCCTTCAAGGGTTCCGATGGCGCACCCCTCATGGGGCTAGATCAGCGCACCCGGTCCACGACTCCTTCCTTCATTGCTCGGACTGCAAGCTGGGGTTCGTTTTCTCTTTTCCCGTCTCTTAAATAAATAATTAACTTTCGTTGCCTAGATCCTTTCGTCATGTACATCGTCGATGTCAACAAGCCCGCCGGAGGCATCGATGCGCCACCTCCCCCGCCTCCCCAACCCGACTACCCTTCACCCCCTCCGAACGCCATCCCCTTTTCAAACAACGGATCTCAGATACCGATTTACTACAACCAGACGGTGGTCCTGCAATGCCTGACCTCCGGGGTTGTTAGCCCCGTTCTGATCATCCGAAAGGTGGACCATCAAACCACTGTCGTGGGAGGTGGTTTGCAGGAAGGCGCCAAAGGCGTCGCGGACCACTTCTGTGCACCCGCCGAGGTCTGTGGTGACCCCGTCTCCCAGCTCCACAAAATTGCCTTCGAGGTGTATGACGGCGCGCGGGCTATCCCCGAACCCGGAACCCCAGGAACTTCTGGCGCCTTCTTGTCCTGCATGGGCGAGAAGGTGAACACTTACCGGCCTATAGACGGACGCCAATGGAACGGCGCGGCTGCTGGGTCCAACTCGCCTATCATGCCTGGCTCGCCGCTCTCGTCCGCGCCTGGGTCCGCCGGTCCTGGTGAATTCTTCCACCCTTCGACTGGCAGCGCGCCGACATCGCCGTCCGCGTCGCCGGACTTTTTGTCCAACGACGGCGGGCGGGTCCGGAAAAAGCGCGGGTCGACGAGTGCCGGCGGCATGTCTGGAATCACCAAAAACGTTCCCAAGGGTCGGCGGCGTCCCAGTTCAGCGGGCTCTGTGACGTCTACGCGCCGCGGCTCGTCGAGCGACTCCGGTGTTGCATCGGGCGCACTTTGGCAAGTGGACATTGGCGAGACGAGTGTCTGGACGATCGTTGGGACCGGTGCGTATCTCACTCACCCTAACCTCCCGACAATATCTGACCTTTCTTTCGCTTTTAGACCAAGTTCGGTACAACTTCTACATTCCTCCCGTGCTTTTCGACAACCAGAACGCTCCGGGAGCGTTCCCCGTGCCCGCAAAACCCATCACACCCTTCCCCGGGCTGGTGAAGTACCTGCCGCCAGACCGTGCCGCGGAAGCCCCAAAGCACCATGCCGCGGCAGCGCGGTCGGTCCTGTCGAAGCCTAATCCGCACGCGTCAAAGATGCTGACCGTGTACGGAGAAAACTTTTCCAAATCCGACCCCGTCTCCGTGTTCTTTGGCGCTGATCCGTCGCCGTTCGTGGAAGTGCGCTGCAACGAGGTGCTGGGCTGTCTGCCACCAGACTCACAGTCGCAGAAGCGCAGGCCGCTCATATTGATTCGCTCGGACGGTGTTGTGTTCCCTTCGAATGTGTATTACCCGTGATCGCTCTCGTGTGCTCCTCTCGTCGTTCATGTTACTACAGGCTCGCTATCTGCTGTGTTCGTTTGCGCTATATCTTTACTATGTATGTTTACTCGGACGGAATGAATGTTGTGCGAAGCTGTTGGCGTGTGTTTTCTTTGCAAGGCACCCGCTTCCGGATAACCTCAAATTGCTAGACTTGAACATGACCACAACAACGGCCATGCCCCCGTCGTATTTGAACGTCTCGGCGCTGTTTCGAATGGTGTGGGACTTTTACGTCGACTATTTGTGGAACTGGACCGATTACCCTCATTCCTGGGTCTCCCGAATCGCCTACACCGCGCGTGTCCTTGCTATCTTGCTCATTCTGCCCATCGTTGTGCTCACTCTACTGGTACGTCCGCAGCCAAATACCCCACTTTCCATTAACAAACCTCTTTGGCACAGGACATTACCTCGTACGGCATTGCGCGCACCTTGGGCGTAATCGACGACGTCAAGGCGTCCACGAGTGATAAACAGACCATCCACAACAAAATCCCGCTTGTTCACGTTTACGAACCACCTTCCCCCGATTCTGGGTCGTTCATTGCCACGGATTCGGATCATGAAACCCTCGCACAGTCGGATTTCAGCAGCACCGATACCCTTCCGCCGCTCAGTATATTCACGCACTCCCGCCCACCATCCCTCCCCCATGCGTACTTTACGTCCGAGGAGAACAGCTTGAAGCTCTCAGGAGTCGGCGTCTTCTCGCCTGCTGCATCCAGGCCTCCGTCTCCCACGCTGACGAGACGAAGCTTGGTGGAGGAGAAGTTACCAGAGGACGAGGGGATAAGTTTCAGGAAAAGATCTAGAGCAGCAGCAAAGACCTAAGCACTCGAGGACGATAGATGAAGTGAACTCTTTTATTCCGTGTAAAATACTTTGTACAACCGATCCTAAAAGCCAAACCGAAGCTGGTCCCTCGTGAACACCGGGGGCTTCCACCTCAAATGTTCTGGATTAATCCTTCTCTTGCGCTTGTTCTTTGACTTCTCGTATCGCTCCAGGACGGCGTTGTTCAAGCAAATGATGTGCGAGCCTTTGTAGTGCTTAAAGAGGCCCAGGGTCGCGCATCTGGATTGCGGTCAGCACGAAAGCATCTGCTATAGAGTGGAACACAAACGTATTGGTAACATCGGCATGTGTGATGGACGTCTTCTGTGCAATATCGTCGATGCTCATCTCCCCGTCGCCCGAAGTCATCAATAGTTCCAGAATCGTGTCTGCCCAATATGAACGATATCCCAGGAGTCCGAGATCACTGAGCGGCTTCTCTGGACTCCCGAGTTTACCTTCCTTCTTGCTGAGCTCGTACGAGAATTCGATCAAGAGTTTGCCGTAACCAAATCGCTGGTGCTGGGGAAGGGTGAGGATACACGCGACGTTGTAGTTCTCCGCAGACTCCTTCTCTTTGGAGAAATAGCCAATTACATGGCAGCCGGTGGAATCCCGTTGGGCCTGGAGAACGTGAATCGAGGGAAAAACAGACAAAGAGAGACTTACCATAACATAATACATAAATGGTGTTACATCGTAATACAGGGTTTTACTGAGCGCCATGTCAGCATCGCGGCATGCGGGAAAAAGAGTAGACTCACTGATCCAGAAAACATTTAGATAATAAACTTAAATTTCGACACCACGTCAGCTGCCGCTTTCCGTCTATCTCGTAGAAAGAGATATCTTCGCAGCGGTAGATTTCGTTCCCAGGGGGGTGCAGAATATTACATCGGAGGCGATGTCGAGAAAGCATCATTGGGGACGGAAAGAATGACAGGCAGAATTCGCAAATATACAGGATTGGGAGGTGAGCGTACTCCTTCGGGTACGGCGAGAAATACCAAGCGTCGACCTCGTGTTTCCCAATCTGCAGACGGTTCAGGTTCTTGACCCGGGCGATTTCAGAAATGGACTGCGTCATCGACCCGGATGTCCGCAGTTTCTCGATTTCCTGCTCTTTACTGAATGCGGAGAGGGGAGGGGGAGGGACTTCGGATTCGGGGGCTGGCTCTGTCAGGCTCAAGTCAAACGTCTCCGTCTCGCCTTCGCCGTCGACGTCCATTTCTCCTTCTGCATCGGCGTCCTCGTCCTCGGGTTCCTCCTCCTCTTCTTCCTCCTCCTCGTCGTGGGGCATCTTTCGCTTCAACGATGAAGGAGCGGGCGAAGGGGAGGCAGAGAAACCTCCGAAAGACGGGGTTGCAGCAGGCGTCGGGGACGCGGCGTAAGCCGCATTGGAGGTTGCCTTCTTCAGCAGAGTCTGGGAGCGAGGAGCCTTCCCCGGGGCTTTCTTGGCGGTAGGGGCAGCTTTCTTGACCGGGGAACCCTTGGGCCGTGGCCACTCGAGATCGCGGGACAGGATTAGACGGGACCCGGGGACCCATTCGTCCAGACGCTTGTTGAATGTGTCCCAGTGAACGAAGTACTCCCACTTGTCCGCTGGGTTGGATGCGTCCGAGTCCTCCTGTTTGATGTCTTTGTTGCGGGAAGCGTAGGCGTTGACTGGTTTGTCACGGATGGACAGAATTTCAGCCAGACGCTCTTCTGGCAGCCCATCTGGCCCTGGCCGTTGAATAAAGATCTTGCAACCCACACTGACTGTCTACTGAGCATTAAGAATCGCCTGCATCAATAAAGACGAAACTAACTTGTATACTGTATTTTCCACCGGGGGTAATTGGAGGGGGGGTCTGGGCGACCTCCTCTGTGTTCGAGGGCGACATGGGAGGTCGTTGGAAGCAGGTAAGACTCTAGAAACTAGCTCTTTGTCTTCACTCCCGACCTGACTCGATGGTTGGCTGACTAATCAACTATCCCACGCCGCCAATCATCAAGTATTTTATTCCTTTCCTTCAATGTATTTATGCGCCAGCCCCAGGATCCACACCGTAAAAATCAACATGATGCAGGTCTTGTTGAAGATTCCTTCGATGGTCTCTTGTACCCACTGACCATCAGAGCGCTGGCGCGATCGCACGAGCGCGACAGCCCGCTTGATTAGTGCAGTGTCGGGATAACGCGCGCACATGAGCGCCATAGCCACCCAGCTCGTCTGAACCACTTGCGATTGTTCGTGATGAACATATGTCTCCTCCTCGCAGGACTGTACCAATGGCCATGAGCATTCGCTCGGTGTGGGAGTAAACTGGCAGACCTTATAACTCTCTCCCCATCCGCCGTCCACTTTTTGCTTGCTCAACAAAAACTCGGATGCGCACGTGCACTGCTCGTATATCTTTCTCCTGCAAGTGCCAGGCTCTCAAGCGCGAACATAGTGGCATGCGTAAAGCAGATGCCCCATGAGCCATACCAAGACCCATCTGGGGGTTGCTCGCCGTGGAGATATTTGATCGCCTCGTCGAATGTCCGACGGGGAAAAGGCATCTGTAAATTTGAATGAATTACAGTCGCGATTGAACATACTCAATGTCCTTCTTGCGATGCGCAGGATAATATTGCTGGAAGATGCGCAGAGCAGTAATCACAGACGTCGTGCATTCGGGATAAGTGTGCTCCCCCTGAGTTTTCCTTATAGATTCATCCCGGGAAACAGCGGAAAGACTAACCAAATACTTCAGCCGCGTTGAAGGACTCCAAGAACTGAGGTGCTCGGGTAACCTCGTAGCTTCCAAAGCCACCGTCACTGCACTGCATAGATACCAGAAGATTCACAGCATTAAATATACGGGCATCTGAAACCAGCCTGCGGGAGTCGCTGAGAGAAGAGAGAATGATCAGCGAGAATCTCGAGGTCTGAATCCTAGCGTACCGTTGCCTGATTTGAAGATAAAGAACGGCCTCAAGACCCTCTCCAATGCAATCCGTGAGCGTATATCCCTGTTCCTTCGTGCTGAAAGCCCTGCGATGGTTCGGAACCCATTCAAGAGTGTGGTTAGATTCAGGAGATGACGACATACCAAGCACCCTTCGATACTTGTCGATAAGCAGTATGATGGTGTTTGGGGTTTTTCTGCAACTTGGCCTCATCAAGCCATTCCAACATCTTCATGGTCGACGCCTTGTTTTCCTCTTCAGCACCGAGACCTGTTCCAACCAAAGCTTGCGCAGCGAATGCCGTATCCCAAAGCTGGCTACCGTTGATGCCCGTAACCAACATCCCATCGCACATTAACAACATTACGTCTCCTAGCGTAGCGAGATGCCGCGCAACAGCGTCGCTTTCACGGCCCTCCGCATGCATCCGGCAGAGAATGTTCATCTGTTTGGATACCGGTGCCAGATCTTAAAAGTTCTGCAAGGATTGAGCAAGTGGCTTCTATAACAATTCATATAAATACCGTATTTTCATCTTCATATTGACCTAATTCATGAGCTCGGTCAAGAGCGCGCCGCTGGAGAGGTGAGAAAGGACAGGCTTCAAGTGTCCCTCGCAAGAAGATCTAGGAGACGGGTATGGGGTGCGCAGACATCGCTACAACATTGTTACATTGTGCGGGCCAGTTAATTGATGCCTATGCCGTCGTGTAGATTTCCTAATGCGCGAGTCGGATGAGGATATATCTAAATGCACGATCACTGAATACCCTCTTTACGAAGAGCGAGGATCAGAGGTGTGGTTTGAGCCTGGAAGCGTACTCGGTAGAGATAGCTCATGGGCAGAAATATCATGCGAGTATGAATCCACCACCGGCCAGGGTGGATGTAGATGGGTGCCCGGTTCGGGGAGTCTGCTTCACCAAACGGGTGGGGGGGAAGGCTTCACTTGCCATAGTTTCGGAGGGACGGGGTTGACGCCCTCTCATTCATAGCACCCCAGTACGGTCATCCAGAATTCACCCCACGAAGGCGAAGCTCTGTACCACCTAGAAAACGAAGTGTAACAGAAGCCGTGGTCGTGGTCGGGATTGATTCATGGATGCATACCTAGCTTCAGCAGTATGGTTCTGGCCTTGATGGCAGCAGGATGGTCCGCATCTACTCCTGGCAAGCGCAGAGAAGTGTATTTGAGAACAGTTGACACTCCTCCAACGTGGCTTGTATAGAATCAACAAGGAAACAAACCGAGTGAGTGCCCGCGATCTTACATTCCCCACCCGCCGTCCTCCGGATGCGCGGGGTTTAGCAGATATCGGACCATTTCAAGGCGTTCCTCTTTTTGAAACGCTGCTTCCGTGATATACGAGGCAATAACCATACCGAGCAGCCGGAACATAGGTCCGCCGTATTCACCTCGAACGAAGTTAGTACGATGGAGCGTCTGTCAAGAGTGACGTTGTAGTGACCACAGGAAAATGACCGTCTGAAATTCGCGACGGACAATGGTCAAACGGGCTTGTAAACCAAGTCCACATCCCCAACACCCGCCAGTGGAGCCTGCAGATTCTTTAGAAAGGCATAGCCATTACCGGCAGAATCCAGCGCATTGCTAGAGGTTGGACATGCCGGCAAATTCTGGATAAATCAGAGGTTTGAAGTAGTGCAATGGCCGGTGCCGCGGTGCGTCTCACGAGAGAGATCCCGAGTCAATAGCGGTCGATGTGGGTTTACGGCCAGCTAGCACATTCCTCGTTTGACTCCAGAAATTACCATGCGTGGCTACGGCCGGGTCCTAACTACGGGTGCCACCGAGAATGGTCCGTCGAGGGGGCTGATGGCGACATGCAGTGGTCCGCGGTATGTCGAATCGAACGCCTCATTATTCATGGTCGACCAGAAGAACCACATTCCGGAATCCGACTAGCTGCGCTCGTCGTTCAACATCATGATCATGTTCAATCATTGCCATCGATCCATTTTTGCAAGAGGTGCTCGTCGCTCGATCTCTGGATCAGCCAATATTTCCCACGACCCCCCCTGGAAAAGGAAATTTCATCAGTTGCCATCAATTCATCATATTCCAGTTTTGAGTGTTTCCGTGCAGTGAGGGGTCAAACTGCTGAGGATTCTTACATATCCTGCATCTATGCCTAGTCTATCTTAGAATCATCATGTCTGTCATCCTCAACATGAACTTAAAGCTGTACTGCTCGGCGATCACCGAATGATCATCAGCTTACCTAACCATATTGCACGATCCAGAGATCAAGCACCTCTTGGAGGTTTGAGCGTCAGGAGGCGTAACAAATACGGTAGGATCCAAAAAGTGAATATATTTATATAGCACAGGTAGATAGAGAAATCCTTCGCTAGTAATTATTTTATGGGCACCGCACCGACAGCAACGAACAGAAAAGGATAACACAAAGCGTGTGAGTTCCGGGACAAGTCCAGCGGGAGCGTATTCTACGTGGGCCCAACTAAACCCAATCGAACTCGAATTCACTGGGGCATTTATTTGAGGGTGGGTTGGTTCAGCGCACAGGGAAACACGTACCCTGTACACTTGGAAAAAAGGTAATCTTTTCCGTTCGCGTGTATCATGCCGTCTTTGAGGACACATTTCCATTTACTTTTGACCCTTGTGACCTATTGCAAGAAATTGACGACGAATTACGAGGTATTCGCTCGACCTGACGCACCTTCTCGTACGTGCAGAAGACAATCTCAGAATTGGCTGCAGCGCCATCCTCGAGATCTTCGTCCTCCGTGTCGGAATCATCCAGATCGCTGTTGATGGCTTCAGAGTCAACGGGGGCCGTTGAGGACGAAGCTGTTGGAGGCTGTAAAGAAGGGTGCGATGTACGCGGAGGAGGTGTCGCTTCATCAGAATCTGAAGGGCCGTCGACCTGAGGTATGGTCGCCCGCCCTTGCGGAGGTCCAGGAGGAAAAGACAGGACGCTCGTTTGTCCTCCAGGGTTTGGTCTTGCCCCATTCATCTTCGGACCAGGCAAAGATGGCAAGGTATAGGTAGCAGTGTTTAACACGTATCGGCTATCGACAGGTTCTGACTTGACTTGGGACTGCTGAGGTATTTGAGGTGGCGGAGGCGGGACGTATGAATGCACTGGTGCATACATCTGCATAGGATGCGGAAATTGAGGGCCTGGCGCAGGCTCGAATTCCGCCACCCTAGAGGCAATGACTTTGTCTTCCCATTTCTGTCTCGCAGGGACGATGATTGGACGGGAATAAGGAGAATGAAGAAAGCGCCTACGTGCTGGAGTTCCGCTAGAACATCCTCTGAGACGCCGTACTCTTCGAACTCGGGCTTAATAGACGCAATGACCTCGTCGATGACGGATCTGTAGATGGTCGGCTGGGCTCATTGAAAGTATGTTACTCCGCCGGGCTACTACCTAGGAGTCGCTGAGCGGCTCACCACAATTTTATTCGACATTGCGCACACCCACGTTCAAGGGCGGCGGGACAGGCGGGGCCGGGGCCGTAGTGGTGGGAGAAGAGAGGTGCTTTTTATACTCGGTTGACTCATCAATCGAGCCTCCGCTTAGTAATTATCCCACGCACGGACCAAGTCCCTGAAGCCTTTAAACTCCGATCGGGTATCACCGACGGGGCGAAGTGGCGCGACGGCGCGCTCTTGAATCTATCATTCCACCACCCGGCTTGCAGGCGGGAATACAATGTTGAATAGACACATTCATGTACTCCTAAACTAAGCCGCACGGTGTGAGAAACTATAGCGCACAGAATCTGTTACAGCTCCAATGACTACATGATTTTCCATGAGGAATGACGTCGGTTTGCGGCGGTTATAAAAGCACAACAATTCCACTAGGGTACGACCTCTCCCAACTAACCTTTCCAACAACCTCGTAAGTCGCTGCCCCGCATATTTTTTTTACTTTTAACTCACCATCATGAACAGACATGCCTCTGTTCAAGTCCCACCCCGTGCAAGAGCCCGAGCCCGTTGTCGAGCACCCGACGCGCAAGGGTAGCATATTCGCCAGAAATCGTTCCATCTCTCCGGAACCAGTCCCACCAACCACCCACAACCGCGGCTTCTTCAGCCGTCGTCGTTCGTCTGATGACTCTAGCTTGGGACACCACAGCTCTGGCAGCGACAGAATCAACCGTGGCAACAGCGTGCGCAGTGGAACGGCCAGCAGTACGCGAAGTGGTGGAGGATTCTTCGCCGGCCGCGACACCTTCAATGTCCACAAAGATCCCACCATCGTGGCGGCACGCGGCAAAGTAACAAGCGCCGAGAAAGCTGAACACGACGCAGACCGTGCACTCCTACAAGCCAGAGCCATGGTCCGAGAGGCGAGAGACCATGTTCGTATCCTCGAGAAGGAGGCGGCTGAAGAGTGGGTTTGATGTCGATTACTCTTGTACTTTGCTGACCCGCCGTTCAGACACAAACGCGCCAAAGCGAAACAAGCTGTGGCCAACACTGTCAGTAAGAGTGCCAGTGGCCTTGGTCGCCACGGCCCGTAATAAATCGCTTAGGATCGCATCATATACCCGCTTGTAATTGTATCTGACGTTCAGTGCTCTTACCTTACAATATCGTTATTCATCTTTCGCAATACCCACTTTCGGAATTGTACACCGCCGTGATTCATTCGATGCATATCCAGGACTGCACAAGCGCGTCCTTGGAATTCATGGTTTAACAAAGAGGTCCGTAAACTTGTCCACAGGCAGCTTCGCGAACGAAGGCGCATCGGACACAATGTCCAAGATCCTGAAACAATAACAGGTCAGAGGACGACCCGCGATTGATTTATTGACATACTTCTTCTGGTGCTCTTCGTTGAAATGGTGAGAGATGTGTCTGCAGAATCCGTTAGGCAAGTCGGGGCCGTAAAACCTGAAAACAGTACCTCTTAAACTTGTTCATCAAGAGGGGGGTGCCTTCCGCTCTCCTGCGTTTGTGTCCGACAGGGTATTCCACCTCGACCTCATCAAGGACCGTTCCGTCGTTCAGCTCGACCAAGAGGGCATTTCCAATGGAGCGCTTCTCGGGGTCGTGGTAATCAACGCTAAACCGCTTCTCCTCTACACAGTAGATCTTGGCACGGAGAACGTCGATGCGGGGGTCCGCGGCAGACGCATCGGTGCTGTCGACCGTCATTAGCAAGCTTACGGGATGCGCGGGGGAAATCGCATACTAGCTGTCGGACGTGAGTTCACCAAACAGGAGCGGGTACGCGACCATGTAACTGATGGCATGGCTGAAAATTGAATAAGTATAAATAAGGTAGAAAGACAAGAAAACACGCACTCTCGGTCTGCGAAATTATCCAAAGGGCCTTGTTTGTCGATGATACGCACAGCAGCTTCCTGGGTCCGGATTCTGACGCTCTTGATGTCCTCTGCAGTCTTGCCGAGGGCCTTGAGTTTGTCGTGGATGATATGAGCTGCTTCGACAGCGGTTTGGGCGTGGAATTCAGCCGGGTAGGATATTTTGAAAAGTACGTTCTCCATGATGTAAGACGAGTACGGGATCTGGAACTCGAATGGCTTGCCCTGCACGCATATAAGTCGCAGGCCAACCAGACAAGTATGCACTTGCCTTGAACAAGACATCGTAGAAGCCCCACGTCTTCGCGGTGAGAACGGACGGGAGACCCTTTTCGCCTTTCTTGACGAGGAGTGCGAGGTTTACGGCCCGGGAGCACGCGTCGCCTGCAGCCCAAGACTTGCGAGGACCAGTGTTCGGAGCGTGACGGTATGTGCGCAGGGATTGACCATCCACCCAAGCCTGCGAAACGGCATCGATGGTCTGGTCCCGGTTGAGGCCGAGCATCTTAGAGACGACTGCCGTGGAGGCTACTTTGACTAGAACCACATGATCCAGGCCCACTCGGTTGAAGGAGTTGAGGAGGGCAAGCGAGCCTTGGATTTCATGGGCCTTGATCATGCCTTCGAGGATGTCATGGACGATCAAAGATTGGCCTTGACGTGTGAGATGGTCGGCGACAGCCAGAATTGCCCCAAGATTGTCGGACGGGTGTCCCCCTGGAAGACATAGTAATCAGGACATGTCCATGGGTTAATTCTAGTTACGAGGGTACATTCTGCGGCCAAGAAGCAATCGTTGAAGTCCAACCAACGGATGATGGTGCCGATGTTGAATGCCCCGCGGATGGGGTCCAGCTGGTAATTCGTACCCGGAACCTTTGTTCCTGGAGGCCAAAGTGAGGCAGCATATAAAAATGAGGTGCATGGGGGGCTTACCGTTCGGAACAATGGTGCCTTCCACAACCGGGCCCAAAAGCTTTGCGCAATCGGGAAACCGGAGACCCTCCAGACCGCATCCGATAGTGTCAATGAGACAGAGACGGGCTGTTTCATAGGCAAGGTCCGAGTCGATCTTGTAGCTGTGGACATAGTCTGCGATGTCCTGGAGGACCTTGTCAGGCTCCGGGCGCAAGGTTGATTCTCCCGCGTGGTTGGACATGGCGCGAATGGACCTGGGGGCGAGTACAGGCGCAAGCTTGAGCGAGGAGATGCGGGAGAATGTCTGGCGCTGGCGCGGGATGACTGCTCTCAACGCTGGACGAAATAGCATCGTACGGGCCAGAGAACGACTCACGCCGGTTCAAGTGCCTTTGGGGATTTCACAAGCCAACTTGTGACAGAGCGCGTTCCGACCCATGTCACGTGTTGTGACATTACACAGCATCACACACTTTAGCAGCAACCGTCATATCCTCAGCTTTGGCCGCTGTCATTCCCTCCGGAGTTCTCCTGATTAGCCTACCCCAATGTCCTCCGACGAAGACCATGAATCGTTGGGCAAGCAGCCCCAGAAGAAACGTAGACTCCAAAAGTCCTGTGACATTTGTAGAAAACGCAAAAGTGAGTTTCTGAATTCAGTTGCCGAACCTGCTGCTCATTTCTCTACTAGTCCGATGTAAGACCCGACAGATTCCGACCTGTGTTCAAACTCACCATCGTCACCATTGTCTATTTCAGGCGACAGCGCTAATATGCCAAATGGTCGATGCTCAAGTTGCATTGCCTTCAACGCCCCATGCACACATACGGAACCAACCCGAAAGCGTGGTCCCAAAAACAAGTCCGTGGCTAGGCTGTACACTCGCTATCATCGCTAATTCTTTATGAAGACACGTGGAAGAACTGAAGCAACAGTTGTCTGTCTTGGAGGCCAAACTGCGATATGTAAAGTGTCTTAATCTTGTGACCGACCCAGGTTTGACTATGTAGACTTCAGGCGCAGCCGGAAGGATCTGCCGCTCAAGCCACATCTATAATCCAGTACCCTTCGCCGCCCAGTGATTCCTCGTCGTCCCCTCCTCCCCTCCCCGAAGAGGATCTGTCGCACGACGAGCTGGCGGAACGTTTTAGGGCGTTTTCTTTAAACTCTCTGAAACACAGGTTCTTTGGCAGTAGCAGGTATGCAATTTTTTTTTTTGGGGGGGGGCGTAAATGCTCATAATTTCTGCAAATGCTGACGATTTCTGCACAGCGGCTTCATGTTGGTCAAGAACGTAATTTCTCTCAAGGTAGTTATGGGAGTAATCGCGCAAGTCTTGTACTCAAGTTTCTGTCAAGGAAGACTACCTCGGCCGACCTCTGGTGACACAGTTCAGGCGCCCAGAATTCTGGAATATTCGGCCCGTAAGTCTCCCCTGGACCCGAATTGCGATATTCTCACACCATGGCTTTACCAGTGGGAGGAGGCGCCAGCTAACGAGAAGCCGATATATGTCTTTCCGGAAAGCGATCTGGTTTACTCTCTCGTCAACCTCTATTTCATCAATGTCCACCCCACGTTGCCCCTTTTGCACCGCCCCTCATTCGAGAGATCCATGGGAGAGGGCCTGCATCTGGCGAATCATCAGTTTGCGGCGACTTTGCTTGCGGTTATGGCTGTGGCATCTCGGGTACGGCAAATTAGTTCAGCTGTTACCGCTTCGTATTTGTGCTCATCGTTATTCCAGTATTCAGATGACCCTCGAGTATTCGTTCCAGGATCAAATTCCACACTCTCCTCCGGTTGGATCTTTTTCAATCAAGTTCAGGTCGTCAGAAAATCTCTGTTTGACGAACCAACAATATATGAGGTTCAGCTTTACTGCGTGCGTAGCAAAGCTTGATCTGCGATCCTCTTGTTAACAGCTTCCACTCTATTTCAGCTCATCACCTTGTTTACGCTTGGGACGTCTTCACCTCAGGCATCATGGCTGTACCTTGTGAGTAGTTGCAACTGTGTCGCGAATGTTGTTGTTATATCTCTCGTGGTATAGGGACTTGGTGTCCGTTTCATTCAAGAGCGGGGCGAGCATCGCCGAAAGCGTGAAGGCCATAAACTCACTGCTGAAACTGAGATGTGAATACCCAGTTCTCGTTGAACTTTCATTTTATTGCTAATATTCCACAATCCAGATGGAAACGAGCGTTCTGGTCTGCCACACCATCCTCAGTCGTTTTCTATTCTCCTCACCGTCTTATTCAGGTGCCTCCTTTCTTTGGATAGATCAGTATGCTCCTTCCTCGGGCGCCCGTCAGCCATTCACGTTGAGGAGTAGGTCTTCGGCTCGTCCGGTCTGTGATGCCATCTGAATGTTCTGCCTGCTAGCTACGATGTTGAGCTGCCGCTAGAGGTCGATGATGAATATTGGGAGCATCCTGATCCAGAACAAGCATTCAAACAACCTCCAGGGAAGCCTTCCGTCCTCACATACTTTGTCTGCCATATACGGCTCTGTGAAATTCTCGGCTCAACACTTCGCCGTCTTTATGCCTCGAACAAGTCGCGCATACTTATGGGTCTGGTCGGCACCGATTGGGAGCAACGTGCTGTTGCCGAACTCGACTCAGCGATGAACGAGTTCTTGGGCTCACTTCCGGAGCATCGTGAGTACTAATGGCTCCCCGCTTCTGAGTACTTTCGCTTACGCATCGAACTAGTTCGGTGGGATCCGGACCGGACTGGCGTCTTTTTCGATCAATCTGCGGTCCTTCATACAATGTATTACGCGCTTCAGATAACGGTCAGGATTTCTTGGTCCCTGCTGACATTTCTAACGAGCTGCATCCTCTAGATTCATAGGCCATACATACACAAGTTCACCACACTGGCTTTTCCTTCGCTTGCTATTTGTACGAGCGCAGCCCGCTCTGGCATCCATGTTGTAGATGTTTGGCTGAACAGGCTCCAACGTGTAGCTCTGCCCCACATGCAGGTATGCTGTCTTTCTCGGCTACTATTGACACTTGACGAATGGGCCGGCTTCAGACCGCCGTATTTATAAGTGGTGTCATTCTTCTGCTTAATCTCTTTGGCGTCAAGCGAGCTGGCCTTCCGATCGATGTGGGGAAGGAACTAGCTCACGTAACTACGTCCATGAGGATTCTCAAGTTTTTCGAAAAGAGGTAAACCCCTCTTGTTATGACGACGGCCATTCCTAACTTGGGATCCTAGGTGGCAATCAGCCGGTCGATTATGGGAACTCCTTCAGGAGCTGCAGTCTTGGGATGGCCCGCCACCTCAGAAACCGGCGCCCAAGCCAACTTCAGCCGAGGGTGAATCAGTGCGCGACTGGGTGATCGCTGACATGTGTCCAATCAAGAGACGAGCGGCTGCGGAAAGAAAGGCGGCCGCGGAAGCTGCCGCTGCCGCCGCAACAGAAGACTCAGTCTTCGTAGAAGCCGTGACGGTTACAGACGCCCAGCGTACTTCTGCGAACGCCTACCTCACTGTGGCCGATGAACTGTCCTCGTCCACACATCAGCTTGTACAACCGATGGGAATCAACCTTTGGGATGACTCGCATCTATCCAATCCACCACATGGCAACATGACTAGCACTGAGCAAGCGGAAATGTCGATGGAACAACTACTTGCAGCCACGGCTGGGTATGATCACGCCACCGGTCTCACGAAATCCGTAGACCAGTGGAGCGACACGACAGGACTCGCAAATATGATGGTAGACGACGATCTCATGTCTATGTGGATGGCGGCGCCTACCGGCTTTGGGTGAGTGCTCTGTGCCGTTTGTTTGGTATTTCCATTTAATGAGTGCAGGAATCTGGCCGATTGGGACACTTATATCGAAACCAAAAGCGGAACGGGATTTAACTGGTCTATCAACTTCGACCCGCGACTTACGAGCACCCCACCACAGCGGTGAGGCAATCATTTATATTGTATACCTTGATAGAGACACCTGTATTTACTGATATGTATCCCCCAACTCAATAGTAGCAGTGAGCCGTCTCCAGTTGTATTTATGAGCGCACATATTGAATGGCCTGTAACTGTAAACGACTGGCGGAACGGCGCATCCCATCAATTGAAAAAAAAAAAAGACGCGGGCAAAGGGCGACCATCTCTCTTTCAGATTCATTTACGACAGCCGTGCAATTTCAAATCATACAGGGTTATTCGACCGAAGAAATCAGAGCTCTCCTCGAACTCCAGCCTCAACCTGTCGATTCCATCCGAAATAACACTCGCGCTCGATTCAGATTCCAACGAAAATTCCTGTCGGCCGTTTATATCTTCAGGATATATGTACGTTAACGTCTGCCAGTTGTTCCCAGTCTCGGAGCTTTGGAGTGGAACCTTGACAGCGCATCGTGTTCCGACAAATCCACCTTGAAAAGTGAGATGCACCGTCTCCGGTATGACTAGTTCAGAGAAACCGAGTTGCACATATTGCGGGAGCCCCTGCGCGCGTGTTATGAGGTTACTTAGCTGCGAACGGGGGCGTTACTTGTTGTGAGGTCCAGCACGTTTCTGGATTATTATCGACGAGGTGCTTTTTGCCCACAGATTTGTCGAGCGTTGAGCTGACCCTGGTACAAGTGAGTTAAGCCATAATATGTGTGCTCGCAGACAGACTTTATCGGCATATCAGGACTCGACAGCAATTCCGACATGGTGTTGACCGGATCGCTCGAGATATGGCTGTGCTCGCGTTTCGTTTCGGACCATGACCTGTCCTCTCTGGCTTTCCAAATCCCGGTCCAGCATCTCCCACCAAAAACACATACAGAGCACCTTACAGCAGCGCGAGAATACCCGAGCCGCCATCCGTTCCTTGCAGATCAAGGGACAAGATCCCCCACCCCAAGGAATTCCTCGGCAAATCTTCGACTACTACTCCATCGCAGTAGGCTGCCATCCGGACAACGCCAATAAGAACCGATATGTTGACGTTATACCATACGACAGAACGCGCGTTGTTGTAGACGCGAACGGTACTCAGGTGCTTCCTTCAACGTGCTTCATGATGAAGAAATTGACCGCCGACCCAGAGGTATTTGAATGCAAATTGGTGTCTTGAACAATTCGGACATAAATGGTGGATTGCGTCGCAGGCGCCCCTGCAAGTTGCGGCGCACGCATTCCTCAGCCTGATCCGTCAACCTATCACGCCTCCCCTATCAACGGCTCAATCCGCAGAAAGCCATTCACCACAACCAACTCGTGTTAGAACTGTTGTCCAGCTTACACGACTCGTTGAAGGCGGTCGTAGGAAAGCCCATAGCTACTTTCCTACCGACGTCGGCCAGTCCCTCGTTCACAATCCCGAACCCGGCTACTCCGGGCCAGCTCTAAGAGTGACCCTAGTGGAAAGTGTCAAAATAGCCGACGCATGTTGCGTTAAATCCACAGTGTCAATCTCCGTCGAAAGCAATCCGAAAGAGAGCCCCACCACTTTTCAGCACTTGCTTTATACGGCGTGGCCAGACCAAGGGGTGCCCGAACTAGAGGATCAGAAGAGTCTAATGGCCTTCCTTCGTCTAGTCGACAGTACGAACAGGCAAGTCTCGGATGACCGTGATCCTCCTATAATCATTGGCTGTTCCGCCGGTATTGGGAGGACCGGCACCTTCATCGCAATTTCCTCTCTACTCCGAGGTCAAGGATTTCTGCCCGCAGCGGCTTCTCCCTCTCTACTATCCTTATCCTCGCCTCTTGGCCCACCGTCTGAAGCTTTTGACGAAGACCTTGTTGGGCGAGAAGTTGACTCGCTGCGGGAACAGCGGCCTGGAATGGTTCAGCAGACCTCGCAGCTCAACCTTGTTTATACGCTTCTTGAGGCTGCATTTGTGTGATGGAGATTTATTTTCGCTAACCTGGCGCTACGAGAACGGCGAGGCTGAATGGGGTTTCCATCAGGTCTTTGGTCTATGTATTTTTGTGATCATTGAATTTGAGTGCTCAGCGAGGGTCCTGTCCTGGTCCTGGTTCTTGTATGTCTATGTACATGTCTTGCGATCGATTAGAGTATTGTTACACATCTGATAGGTCATGCTAAGCGCCTATAAGGATTGAATGACCAGATGTTAAATAAATAGTGCACAAGGCATGGTCTCACTTCTCCAAGTCTTCATCACCGACTTGTCTGTACTTGACTGACTCCTGCATACCGAGAACTCGGCGAGCCCAGCGCAAGCCCCCAAGCCACACAAATAGACCTGCACTCGCAGCCACGAATACGAGGACGAAGAAGATGACCTGGTAAGACTCCGTCGGGACCTCCTCGTCTACTTCGTCTTCCAATGTGGTGCTCGCGGCAGGCGTTACGACATGGGATGCTGCCCGGGTGGTGGTGGTAGATGGTGCTGAAGAAGTCGTCGCAGCCGCCTCCGCTTTACTCGAGGTGGTTACGGTGGTTATGTGATCCTGTATCAACCACGATTTTATTCATATGGGAATTTTATGGACATGCAAAGCTGATTAGAGCTCAGCGTGGATAGGCACCTCTTTCTCCTCGGTGACGGTCTCCACTTCCATTTCGAGCTGGAAGAACAAAGTTAGATGGGAAGTTGGAACGAAAATAGAGGAACAAGTACCTCTCCCGAGTCGGCGATGATGACGTCTTGCTCGGGCTTGTCTCCTCCGCCTTTGGGGACGTTCTCTGTTGCTTTATGAGAGCGGGATGGAATTGGCAGAGATAAAAGCGTACCAATGGCACGGACGACATCCATGCCGTCGATGACCCTTCCGAATACGACCTAGAGCAGACGTGTCAACGCTTGAGCTGAAAAGGTAATACCTTCTTACGTGCTTTCCATCTAACCAGCTTGTAACGACAGTGCAGATGAACTTGAGTCGAGATTGAGTAAAGAGAGTCAGGACAATGAGATGAAACCCACGAATTGCGAGCCTATAATTTTATCTCAGAAAAGAAGAATAAGCAGAATGGAATTGAATACCGTTTGTGTCCTTTCCAGCGTTGGCCATCGACAAGGTTCCGGCGCCAGTGTGACGGAGTTTGCTGAACACGTTTGATTAGAGGCGATACTACTCGTGAGAGGACGCAGCTTACAAGTTTTCGTCGGCAAACCTGTCGCCGTAAATTGACTGCAAGAGGATAAGATAGGGTAATGAGCAGCCCGAATTCTATGCGCACCTTCCCTCCAGTTCCGTCACCCCGGGCTGATAGAGTTAACGATAGTTCCCGTGCAGCTCATCACCAACTCACTGAAGTCACCGCCTTGAATCCTATTGAATTTATGAGCGCAAAACAGGAGGCGGCAGGGTCGATACAGACATGAAGTCCTTGATGATGCGGTGGAACTTGGAGCCCTTGTAGCCGTAGCCGAGCTCGGTGCCGTCCTTCTTGAAGCCGGTCGTTAAGGCGCGGAAGTTCTCTACGGTTTTAGGAACAGTCTGAGATACGTGTCATTCAACTGCAAAGGAAATCAAAGCATGGGATTCTTACTCCTCCGTAAAGACCCATGGTGACTGGCCCAAGTAAGCGAAAGCAAACGAAGGACAAGGGGTGACATACTGCGACCCATGTCCGTGTCCCCATGCTTGATATCAAAGTAGACCTTGTGCGTGATTTTGGGGCCCTTGGCAGCCTCTGCAGGCGCGCAGAAGAATGCTGCGACAGAAACAAGCACAAAAGTAAGAGACAGCCGGGCAATAAACATGGTAGTAGTGGGAAGAAAGAGAGTGGAGATTACGTGGCGACTCGATCGTGATTTCCCGTGACCTGCAATATATTTTTTGCCATGGACGACCTCGTACTCAACCTCGCCACAGACGACCATGTCCCCTCAAAACACTCGGCCGGTGGCAGCAAGGGAGGCAGATGGACGGACAGGTTGCACCCTCCTTTTCTATCCTGCCAAATCTAATTATTTGAGTTCGCAGGCTCAAAGCTAAACGAGTCGAAAAACGCAAGACGAGGCCCAGCGAAAAGCAGTCTATAAAACCCGCCGATGACTCTGAATCCCGCCCGACCAAGCGCCCGCGGATAGAGACCTCTCCGCAAAAGCCCAAGCCTGCACCAACCACTCGTCCGACACGCCCAACCCAAGTCATTTCTTCCCTCTTCTCCTACAATCCGAAAATCGAGGCGCCGGTTAATGCCCCCGCACCGAAGAACACATCACGTCCTAGCAACGCGCCGCTGGCAGACTCGTCGAGTTTCTCCGGCCTGGGCCTCGATCCCTTAATAGCTGCACACCTTGTCAATAAGATGAATATCGATAAACCGACGTCTATCCAACGTGCAGTCCTGCCTGCTGTATTCTCTACTACTTCTCAAGAAGCAACCGCCCGCGATGTATTCATCCAGTCCCAAACTGGTTCGGGAAAGACACTGTCTTTCTTACTGCCCATCATTCAGGATCTCCTTCCCCTCAGCTCACTCTCGTACATCGATCGATCCATTGGCACATTGGCTATTATCATTGCACCCACCCGTGAACTTGCGAAGCAGATTTCGGACGTATTGGAGGCACTCCTCCAGCTGCGTCTTCGTCCAGGCGAAGAGTCTGCCGACGATCCGGGCGGCTCCTCCGCCCGACTGACGCGCTGGCTGGTATCTGGCCTTCTTACTGGCGGAGCCACGCGCACACATGAAAAGGCGCGCCTGCGGAAGGGTCTGCCTATCATCGTGTCGACCCCGGGTCGCTTGCTAGACCACCTTCAAAACACATCATCATTCAACGTCGCGAAGTGTCGGTGGCTCGTCCTCGATGAGGCGGACCGGCTCATGGAGCTTGGGTTTGAGGAGACGATTACCGGTATTATCCAGGGGTTGGACGGCCGTAGAAAACTGGCGCTACAGGCAATGGAGGAAGGAAAAGGCATGGAAGTTGGTGGTTGGGACTGGGACCGCCGGCGACGGACAATGCTTTGCTCTGCGACTATCCGTGAAGACGTTCAAAAGCTGGCAGGGAAGGCATTGATCAATCCCATGATGATCAAGGCCACAGAGGCCGAGCCGCTATCTGAGCAAAAAACCGCGTCCACAGGGGATCTCCCGAACGCTCCTGCTGCTGCAGAAAATTTCACCCCTCCTTCACAGTTGTCACAGAAATATGTGGTCGTGCCTTTGAAACTTCGATTAGTGGCTCTCGTCGCGTTGCTCCGCTCACTTATCGCTCAATCTCAAGCCCGGCGCGGTACGAAAATCATCGTTTTTCTGAGCTGTACAGATTCCGTAGACTTCCACTGGAACCTCCTCGGAGGTTCGGCCATGGGCGGCGAGGACGAACCGGCGGCTGCCGAGGTTGACTCGGACGCCGACAGTGACGAGGAGGCCGAGGCGCAGCCCATCGGCGACAAGGTCGAGGTCAAGTCGTCCCTCCTTCCGGATACCTCGATTTTCCGCTTGCACGGTTCCCTCCCTACACCAACACGTCTCGCGTCTCTGCGCGGATTCTCCGGCGCCTCCTCGAAGGGGAAAGGTCCCCCTCCGTCCTCGTCTTCTGTTTTGTTGTGCACTTCCGTCGCCTCGCGTGGACTCGATCTACCCCTCGTCCGCGCGGTCATCCAATATGATCTCCCAACCGAAGGCGGCGCGACCGAGTACGTCCATCGCGTGGGGCGGACGGCCCGTGCGGGCAAGGGCGGTGAGGCATGGAGCATGGTGTCGCCCAGCGAGTCCGAGTGGGTCAAATGGGTCGAGGGCAAGATGCGCGGGGAAGAGGCCGCCGGCGACGAAGACCGGAACATCACGCTCTCGGGCGTTTCGATTGACAGCGTCCTGCGGGGGGGCTTCGGTGGCAAGGGCAGCGAATACGAGGCGCGCGCGACAGAGGTCCAGCTCTCGTTCGAGCGCTGGGTGTTGCGCAAGAAAGAGGTATGTCACGCTTTCTTATCCGGGTATCCAATTGAACCTCTGCGTAATAGAACGCAGGATTTGCGCGCAAAGCGTTCCTTTCGCACATGCGCGCGTACGCGACGCACCCCTCGAGCGAAAAGCACATTTTTCACGTTCGCCACTTGCACCTCGGCCATCTTGCCAAGTCGTTTGCGCTCCGCGATGCGCCGAAATCGGTATCTACCGCCGGCGGCGCGGGCACCAAGGCCCCGCCGCGGAAGGAGAAGGAGCGGGAACGTAAGCCGAAGAAGACACCCGGCGCGGACGCAGCTGAGGGCGCCCCGGCGACGAAGAAACGCGCGCGGGAGTGGGAGGTGGACCACAGCGGCGAGGCGGAGCGGCGCATGCAGGAGGTGGTGCGTTCCCAGGGTCGACTAACGAAGAAGGGCGGCGTCATGATGAGCAGCGGGGCGTCCGAGTTCCAAATCGCCGGCGGCGCGGCGTTGGAGCGGCTGGTTGGGTCGCGGTCATGAGTCTTGGGTGTGTATTTGGATGACTCTTCTGTAGCTCTATTCCTTGAGAATTTTGATGGAGGCTCCGGGGCTCCGTTCCTAAATGGACCGCTGTGGTCTGGCTCTGTATCTACACTCATTCCTCGAATGTCCACCCCAAAGTTCCGTGTTGCGATATGGTTAGTTCCTCGTCTATTCTATTCTCTGAGCGACGTTGACCGCCGCACAGTGGCGGCGGCATTGGCGGCCTCTGTCTCGCTGTTGCGCTCTCTCGCTACACCCACATTCAAGTGGACGTTTACGAGGGAGCAGGGCGCTTCAAGGAGATCGGTGCCGGTGTGATGATCTGGGAGCGCACCTGGCGCATACTCGAACTGCTCGGCCTCGCGCCGCATTTCGCCAAGGTCACGGACACGCCCCCGGATCCCGCTGTAGGTTCGTAGACCCGGAGGCTCTGACTCAGTTCTATATTCCCATCTTATATTAGCGGCAGGGTTTGACTACCGACGGTCAGACAGATTGGACGGCTTCGAATGGAATTTTGTCGCGCTGCCATGCAAGTATTATTCAATGTCGGAGTAATGGGAGCCTAAAATTGTGGCTTGTAGACGGCTGCATCCGCTTCCACCGCGCGCATTTCTTGGACGTGTTCGTCGAGCAGCTCCCTGGGGGCATTGCGCAGTTTGGGAAGCGGCTGGTATCGTATGATAAGCGCGAGGGCGGCGAGATTGGTTTGGCCTTCGCCGACCGGACGAGCGCGGTGTGCGACTTGCTTGTCGGCTGCGACGGTATCAAGTCCATCGTGCGGCAGCAGATGCTGCGCACCAAGGCAGCCGAAGATGGGCAACCAAGTCTTCTGGCACTCATTGAACCCAGATGGACGGGGACCATCGCGTACCGTGGGCTCATCCCTTCGACGGAGCTTCCCAGTGTGGACGGAGCGATGCATAGGACCCTCGCGACCCCGATGATGGTGAGCATATTGGGATCTATGCCGCCTTGCTGAAGTCCTTACGCGAAGTAGTATTGCGGGCAGAACAAGGTGGGCGGCGGCTTTGTGTGTAGCAAGGCGTCGGCTGACGCACGGCAGCACATCGTTGCGTATTCGATCTCTCAGGGCCAGGTCGTGAACTTTGTCGCCTTTGCATCGGAGTTGGACAAGGAAGACACGGACTACGGATCCGAATGGGTTACCGATTGCACCAAAGACGAGGTGCTTCAGTGTTTCGCCGACTGGGAGCCCGAGGCCAAGCAGCTGCTCGAGGTCGGTGACATGATAATGAGCCTGCGGAAGAGGAATTGACTGGGTAGTAGCGCGTTGACAATCCGACCAAGTGGGGCATCCACCATCTGCAGCCGTTGCCGTTTTTCGTGGCGGACCGGGTGGTCTTGTTAGGCGACGCGGTATGAGTCCGTCCTTCCATTATTTTGCGATCTGTAATCGTCTGCAGGCTCACGGCATGTCGCCACATCTCGGAGCTGGCGCTGGCCAAGCGATCGAGGTAAACTTTTGCTTCGATCCGTTGATTTGATGAGATCCCAACCCTCTGCGCACAGGACGCGTACATTCTTGCGAGTGTCCTGGCAGCCGCCAAGCCGAGTGCTCTCGACGCTGCGCTCGAAGCGTACCAGCAGACGCGTCTCCCGGCGGCAAACCACGTCCTGAAGAACTCGTACGAGTCGGGCAAGATGTACGAGTTTAACAGCTCGTTCGCAGATGAGTATAGCACGCTTGGACCAGCGATTAAACAACAGTGGGCTTTCCTGAAGCAGAGTACGCCGGAGGGGGAGGCGGAGAAGGCAGTGGGGATACTTCGGAGCCTGCAAGACCAGTAGGGATATTTTTGTACACTCAGAAATAGACGCGGAGTGGTCGGGAGACATTGAAGCTCATGACTGTTTGTGAATAGGTTGCGGCGCACAAGCGCCGCCCATGAATATACATATGCCCATGGGGGAGCGGCGCATGGGAGCGAGACACGGACGCGTCGAGCCTTCGTGATCTGATTGATGTACGCGTTCTCGATAGAACGCATACTACGGGATAATTGGGATAAGCCTCTATAAGTCCTGTATGCCCCGAAGAATACGCTAAGCTCACCCATGCTTCTCCTCCTCGCCTTTGCCGCCGCCGCGAACGCGTTCGTCCACGATAACAACACCGTCTCTGGCCCCAACACTGCCGCCTCCCAAGTCTCCGCCTTTGCTTATGGCTTTCCCGACTGTGTAAATGGGCCATTGAAGCACAACGCCGTGTGTGATACCACGAAGGATCCAGTCACCCGCGCAAAGGTAGCCTCTCAATGTAGACGCTTCAAGGTCATATCTAACTCGTTTCAACCCAAAGGCCGTTGTATCCCTCTTTACGACCACGGAGCTCATCCAAAACAGTGTCCACCAGGCAGATGGTGTCCCCCGTCTTGGTCTCCCGCAGTACAACTGGTGGTAAGTAGGTGGTTGTCACTTAGGTTGTATTCAACCTCCCTTGAAGGTCAGAGGCCTCGCACGGAGTCGCCTGGACAGGCCCTGGGGTTAGCTTTGCCGACAGCGGCCCCTTCTCATACGCGACTTCCTTCCCCCAACCAATTGTTTTGGGTGCCACCTTCGACGACAATCTCGTCAAGGCTGTTGCGACGGTGATCAGCACGGAGGTTAGTTCTCTCTTGACAGATGTGATAAGTATCTCACTCGGAATGAAAGGCACGGGCGTTCAACAACGTTCAACGCGCCGGCCTCGACTACTTCACCCCCAACATCAATCCCTGGAGAGATCCCCGATGGGGCCGTGGTCAGGAGACCCCCGGCGAGGACTCATTCCACACTGCACAATACGTCTACCATCTCGTCGACGGCTTCCAAGGCGGCATCGACCCTGAGCCTTATGTCAAGGTACTAGGGTCTTCTTTCGCACATTTACCGGTTCTGACTCGATTAAAGGTCATTGCCGACTGCAAGCACTTTGCTGCATATGACATGGACGACTGGGGCGGCATCATTCAGCGCGAATTCGACGCGATTGTCACCACCCAGGAGCTCAGCGAGTACTACCTGCAGCCGTTCCAGAGCTGCGTGCGCGACGCCAAGGTAATGAGCGTCATGTGCTCGTACAACTCGGTCAATGGCGTCCCCGCGTGCGCTGACAGTTACCTCCTCAACACCGTCCTCCGTGACTACTGGAAGTTCGGCGATGACCGTTGGGTCGTGTCTGACTGCGACGCCGTGGAGAGTATCTTCGAGAATCACAACTACACCTCTTCCTTCGCGGAGGCCGCCGCGGTTGCAATTAAGGCGGGCACCGACATCAACTGCGGGAGCATATACTACGTCTACCTCCAGGAGGCGCTGGACAAGGGCATGGTCGTACGAGCGGATATCGAGAAGGCTCTTGTTCGACAGTATGCCTCTTTGGTGCGGTAAGTACCGGAGGCATTTTCTACCAGTTCAAGCCGTTGATGCGTCGCAGGCTCGGATACTTCGATTCGGCCGCTCACCAGCCATACCGACAGCTCACCTGGGACGACGTGAGCACGCCCGCTTCCGAGAAGCTCGCGTATACCGTTGCGGCCGAAGGCATTGTCCTGCTCAAGAACGACGGAACGCTCCCGCTCAAGAAGACTCTCAAGAAGATGGCGCTCATCGGGCCCTGGGGCAACGCAACCGATCAGATGCAGGGAAATTATTACGGTACCCCACCGTTCCTCATCACCCCGCTCATGGGTGCCATGACCGCGGGCTATGACGCCACATTCGTTGAAGGCACCTCGATCCTGGATACCTCGACGGCTGGCTTTGCCGACGCAGTCGCGGTGGCAAAAGCGGCGGACGTTGTAGTATTTGCGGGCGGAATCGACGAGTCCGTGGAGGCGGAGGGGCTTGACCGCACGACTATCGTTTGGCCTGGGGCACAGCTCGACCTTATTAAGACCCTCGCCGGCGTCGGGAAGCCGTTCATCGTCGTACAGTTCGGTGCGGGCCAGGTCGACAACACCTGGTTGAAAGCCAGCAAAGCGGTATGCAACTTGAAAGCTTGGCTTCCTACTAGTCTCACTTCGTTTCGTAGGTAAATGGGATCATTTGGGCGGGTTATCCCGGCCAGAGTGGTGGAACCGCGATATTTGACGTTCTCAGCGGCAAGGTCGCCCCCGCAGGGCGCCTCCCGCTCATGCAGTACCCCGCCGACTACGTGACGCAAGTGCCGATGACCGACATGAATCTGCGCCCCAACAAAGCGACCGGCAACCCCGGCCGGACGTACAAATGGTATACCGGTACACCTGTGGTGGAATACGGCTTCGGCCTGCACTATACGACGTTCGCGCTGCAGTGGCATACGTCGCCTGCGACTGTGTACGACATTGCCAAGCTCGTCGCGAACGCGCGCCATGCTGCGCACCTCGACCTCGGCGAATTCGATACATTCGGCGTGACGGTACGCAACACGGGGCATACGACCTCGGACTTTGTGGCGCTGCTGTTTGTGAAAGGCACTGCAGGGCCCGCGCCTCACCCGAACAAGGCGCTCATTGGGTATACACGTGTGCACGCTGTGAACGCGGGTGCAGCGGCGACCGCGCAGATCAGTGTCGCGTTGGGCTCTATCGCGCGGACGGATAAGGGTGGGAGCGCATGGCTCTACCCGGGCGCGTATACTCTAAGCCTCGACGTCCCCGAGCGGCTCACGCACAACTTCGTGCTCACGGGTTCCCCCGTGCAGCTGACAGACTTCCCCGCACCACCGGCTAACCCGACGTCGTGAATATTCTTTATTTCGGTTCGCAGAAGAATGATTGATATGTGTGCTAGTTCCGTGCAGTCAGACGATGAGCATGAGCTTCCTGTAGCCCCTGAACGGGAGGCGGCCCTGGACGAAACGCGCGGGGCGCAAAAGGTCCTATGGCCGGGCGGTGAGTGCGCTTCGTTCGGCCGCTGCAGCTTCTTTACTTCTTGGACAGATGGGCCGAGGCTGAGGAGCGGCGCATGACAAGGTTTCGAAGGCGGCCAACATGTGCGCATACTTCGACGGTGAATCGAAGACGGCCCTAGTCGACAAGCGGTGATTATCATGCGACTGCTTGTCGCGCCTGACCCAACCATGCGGCGGTGGAGCCAAATGGCGATTGAAGGATAGCACGGTGGAATGCTGAAGCTTATGGCTAGTTATCATTATTGTATCATATGTATCTACAGATAGATAGAGAGATAAAGAGAAGGATGCAGCGTCCGACGAGGTATCGTTAAAGCACACCGGGACAAAATCCGTCACACTTGGGAAAGGAGGCATCTGATAGTGCTAGATTGCGAAGTGGGAAGACAATTAGTTGTATCGTCGATGTATAAGTTGTTCACGTCGGCAAGAAGCAGAGGGTCCATAGCGTCAACGAATTTCTTAACCATAGTGCCTGCCAGCAAGTTGCCCAAAATTTCTGTGGCCACATTGCCGCCCTCACCGAGCCACTGAGGCTGTGTTGGATGCCCGAGAACAGACTCTGTGTATTCTGATACTTTCTGGCCGAGCAAAGCTCCAGCCACGCTAGATGGTTCATCACTGCGCGAAGAATCCTGGAAGACCCATTCACCCTTGACAATGTTGTCCACGCCATCCGAGAAAAGTAATATCAGTGCGAGTCGATGTAGCGCGGGGCCGGGTTGGACACTGCGACGGCCCGCTTCAAGTTGGTCGCAGGGAACTGTGGGAGGAGATCCGTCAACCTGGAGCTAGAGCTCGCGATCGAATTCGGAGTTCCAGGGGTCGGTGCTGCTGAGCTTTGGTCCTAGTATTATTGGAAGAGGTGTTACTCATGGCGACAGGATTCAGAATTCTCGGTGGAGACTCAAGTTTTGAATCTCGTTTGAGAAATGAAGCAGGTTTTATAGACTTCCTTCATCTCAAGATGGCAAGTAAATGGTCCGACAATAATTAATCGGGCAAATCTCCAAGTCGTGGTTCAGTACAGGACTTGTGTGTACCGATAGAAGGAACTGGCGCCTGCCTTTGACTTGAACGACTCTAAAAGATAAAGGGTGCGCAATCTTGAAGTCCGGATGCGTGAAATTCTTCTCAACATCACCGCCGAGGTTAATGAATCATTCTGGCCGACTTGAGAATGCTCTCCTCTTGCTGCAAATCTTTCGCCGCTGACGTAGATAGGAGGGTGGGTCCTTTGCCAGAATAACGAAGGGTGCGCCGTGAGCGGACTTAAAACGCGGTTCCATCTTTCCATGTATTAGAAAATTCAAGTCAAGCAAGAATTCCCAGGTGGCTTGGGTGTGGGCGAGCCTCGGACCAGTGGGAAAGAAGATCACAAAGCAGTTCAGCACCTTCCAACTGCACCTGACTGCACCGATATGCCCTACAAAAGCTGTGGCGATGGCGTGCGACCGGAACGTTTTCAAGTGATGTTGACGCATAGTTGTTCAAGTTCTGAACGCGACGCGCGTCAATGGCTTTCTTCAATCCTACAAAGAGCTCGATACAGCTCACGGGCAAGACACTCATCGTCGTCTGTCTATCCACTAGCACACTCGCAATGCAGCCGATTTGACTCGGATTTCTCTTAGCCGGTCGTGTCCACCGCGAATGTTTCCCAATTAGCAGTGGACTTGCTCATAGCGTCCTTGTCTCTTGAACGAATTGGAATATTCGATTCAGCGTTCTTGGTGCCCGTTGTCGGCGGCCGTGAAGAGGGGTTAGGTGTGAGCACACCGCTTGAGCGTGAGTGGTGCCTTTCTTTTGCTCGCCTGATAATGTATGCGAGTAGTTTATGGCAAGGATGGTTTGGAAATAGTTGTGGTGCAGCAACGATCTCCCGCCCTCAAGGTACGTATTGACCACATATACTGTTACCTCCCTGATCAACGTCGCAGTCTCAAAAACATGAATTCATTCATGCGCTCCTCGAATTTATCCAGACATCCGGCGTGACTGCAGCTCTTTTTCTTTCTGGAGTGGATCTCTCGAACCGAACCGACTCCCAGATGGTGTAAGCTCTTCCAGACATATCTTGTTCACGAAATGATAAACGTAACTGGTGCAGGACGCCCACGTACCAAATCCACCCTCCCAGTGCTGTGCCTCTGTCGTCCACGCCGCTAGCCCGTTTGGCTACTCTCCCAATACCAGAGTATTCCTCGCCGGTGTCTCAGCACCCATTCCAAGCCACAGACGAGTCGGAAACAGATGTGCCATTTATTCCAGGGGGAAGCCTGACCCGCCGGATTCTGCAGACGCTCTCAAAATCTCAGTCGTCTGTGCCAACAGCAGCTATTCTCCAATTTGTCCTCGAAGGAGACAACCGGGCAGACGCGGCGTTACTCGCCAGTGTCGTCGTCGCAGTTCTGGGACTTAGCATCGGCGGTTTCAAGGAGCCCCGAAGCTGGAAGCAGGGTCTTTTCGGAGCACCTCCTGACCAGACATTGTATGGCTAATAAATGAATCAATTGTAATTTTAGCAACGAATCTGAGTGGCCGCGAAACCATGTTACATCAATTTACGGTGAAGGTTATAAGGCTGCTCCGACACGACTACTTTCCATCGTCCCGATAAACATATTTGGAAGCAGGACGACTTCCAAATCCATCCTGCAAAAGCGGCCTCGAAATCAACACAGTATGAGGAGCTCCGGAGTGGCATCACCTTGGCATAGATCTCCTCTATCCATTTCATGTTGTCGATCGTATCCTGGGGCTCAATCCAAGTTTGTGGTGTGCGCCCCTGGACCTTATCGACGAAAGCCTCTAATTGATACCTAAATCATCGAATCGGATGATAAACTGCTTGATTCGAGATTGTGCTGACCTGTATGTCGTCCACCAGTCTTCTCCTTTAGCCGTGCCATTGAACGAGTACGCTTTCTCAACGCGTCCCGGCTTTGCGGAGCCGGGCGTGACGGTGATATAGTGGTAATATGAGGGGACTAGGAAATTAAAGATCTCCACGGTCCCGCCCTCGCACCGGACAGTAGCCTTGAGCTTCGGGATACGAGGGATGATTCCGAATATCTTAGGCTCGCTGAGGTTCGAATGTAACTCGCCAATGATTTCATTTTCGAGCGCCAGCGTCGCGGTGAACATTTTGTCCACCTTCTTGTGTTGCGGACGAGAAGAGTACGGGATGGCTTTGGCGGTGAGAACGGCCGTGGGATTCGAGGACGCGAGGTAACGAAGGACATTGACGGTATAACCTGTCGTGAATGGTCATCAGGTCAGTGAGAGTGCAGCGGTCTTCAGCCACCCACATCCCGGATCCATCGTGGAGCCCCCACCTAGCTCGTAATTCCAGCGGATATCATCGTCCTTCGCTGTACCAGCAGGCGCTGTGAGCGAAGCCGTGACACTCTTGATGGCGCCCAACTCCATGCTTTCGAGAATGGCCTTGACACGTTGGATCGCAGGATGGAACCTATAGTGAAATGCCTCTAAAACGACAAGATTCTTGCTTGCGGCAAGAGAATAAATCTGGGCTGCTTCTGCGGCCGTGTCTGTCGCAGGTTTCTCAAGTAGAACATGTTTACCACCCTTGAGAGCCCTCATGGTCCACTCAAAATGTAGGCCGTTGGGCAGCGGGTTGTAAATGACGTCGACTTCGGGATCGTCTATCATGTCTGCAATGCGCGAAAAAAATGTCAAAAAGCCCTGGCACCTCCCATTAAAAAATTACCTTGATATCCAGTGTCGCCACCATAACTCTTGTAAAATCCGTGTTCTTTGGCAAATTCCTCGGCTCGTTTCGTATCCCGAGCAGCGACAGCATACAGGACAACCTCGAGATGTGTACGGGAGGGATTGATCAGGGCTCCCGGTGTAATTTTGGCTGCGCCGAGACATCCAAAGTTAAGAGTCTTGACTTCGCGGTCGCCCGAAGAGCCGGCGTCCACCGCTGCTTGCGGTGGGTTGGATATCTGCCGTTGGAAAAAGCCGATCAGGAGTGAAAGCGGAGACGACTGTCGACCTATATACGTACATGGTACAGGCGAGATAGGAGGGCAAACATCTCAAGTATTGCGCAAGAAACAGTGCGGTGCTGTCAAGTGTGTTTCGCTAACTAATTAGCTTTCTGTGTGGGCGCGTGGGCGCCGCCTGTCACTGGACATCAAGGGGACATCGGAGTCGGAGACGAGGCGATCTCCGTTCCAGAGACAGAGCCATCCGGCGGGAAGGTTCCTAGGCACAAGAACATGGGATTAGCGCAGCATTAGCGACACATAATTCCGAAGTCATACGATGCCAAACAACCTCATAAGGTTCCGGTCAAAGGTGAAAAGGTAGAAAATGAGACGCGGTTACATTGCGCAAGTGATCATGATTGCGTGTGTATGAATGAATTATGCGAAGGTACAATTGCGGGCGAGGAAAATGAACAACAGACATCAATGCGAACGATCGGACACTTCCAAAACGGGGTTCATAGCCACGCCTCTACTCCCAGACTTGCTGCTAACCACGGAGAGACGGTATCTGAAGCGGCCTCGAAAGAACGGTCAGAGTTCCCCCCTTTGGTCTTCTTGGTTCGGACCTTTTTTCTCGGCTTCCCATTTTCTTTCTCCCAAGTACTCTCACTGCCAGCACTCCCATCGTTCTTCGTAGAGCCTTCGCGGCTGTCCTGGGTATCTGAATTGGTGGTCTTCAGAGGAAGCTTTACAGTAGCCTTCGCTCGGGCAGCACTGGGCATTGTCCATCGAGACTCGTGCTCGAGCTCGGCAGCCGTCCTTGTCTGAGGTGCAAACCCGTCCCGAGCCGGACTGGGCGTTCTTGCATCGCGCTGGCGAGAACCGGGATGCGATCGGGATCGGAAGGAATCGGCAAGTGAAAACGAAGGGGGGCGGGGGAGACGAGTCATATTGGCCGCTTTGGGTGATGGCGGGGGAGAGTAAGGCTCCATATAGGGTCCTGACTCTTCTTCAGGAACGGAGGACAAACGCCGCTGAAGAAGGCGTGCAAAGGGGACGGATCGTGGCTGTCTAGTGAGATTGCGGTTCTGAACACGAGTATCCGGCGAGGTGGGAGAGGGCGGGGCAGCCATAAAGTTGCGCACGCGGTTCGTACGGGATGTAGGTATTGGAGGTAGTGGACTGTTCGGGGGCGGTCCAGGATGAGGGGGTGACATGTCGATCGTCGGTTTGCGATATTGGGAAGGGGGAGACACTACGTGGGGAGTAAGAGGCTGGTGTCGATCCATTAAGCCAGAGTCGTCGAAACTCATGCTCAGGTAATCGTGGTTCACATTCAAATCTGGTTTCCGCATGCGATCAAAAACAAATTGACGCAACTCCTGGGACGGATCCGAATGGGACTGCTGTAATTCTCGCATGAGTTGATGCTGAGGAACGTTCGTTGGTTGCTTATTAACAGGAAGCAGTCTGTGGAGATCCAGAGGCGGGAACGGGTCTGTATAATGAGACAAAAAAGGAGCCCACTGTGGCGAGGAAGATCCTGGAGGGGTGGGCAAAGAGCTCTGGGGATGGTGCTGGGCGCGATATTGATGAGCAATTTCGATTGCTGTCAAGCGTTGAGGGGGGTTGATAGTGTGTGGGATACGAGGCTCGACGAAGATGCGAGGATGTGCCGCCTGCTGACTTGCAGGCACAAAAATGGGTGCAGACGGCTTGAGAGCATTCGGGGACTTGGTTCTGATGGCCTGGGCGGTGACGCCGTGTTGGTGTTTTAGGGTTTCCTGCCAATCAAGTCCTAATCCTCGTTGCCCATCATATGCGCTAAGTTGATCTTGGGGTGATCCTAGCACGTCGTGCGCTCTGTAGATATCGGTCCAAGAATCTGAATTCTGAAGAGTGTTCAACCCATGTTCCGGCATTTGACCTCTAGCTGAATGGCGAGGGCCCAACGACTCTAATGCGCGCTGATGAAGGAGGATTTGGTTTCTGGTCTCGCTACCACCAACTGAAGGAGGGTGGGGACGATCATGGGGACGATCATGTGAGGTCTGGCGTTGATGACGAGGTAATATATTATGGTGCTGCTGAGTGGGAGTATTATATTGGGAATGGCGCTGAACCTGTTGACGCGGTGGAAAAAAGCTGGATTGAGGCGTTGATTTGTGGGAGAAATGGGCGGTATTAGTTCGGGAATGGCTGCTAGCGTCCTCTATTCCGAGACCCCAAATCATCCGAGACAAATCCTCGCCCTCAATGATAGTTCCCTCGGCCCCACTGAAAAAAGACCTATTTAGTACATGATTGGGCGCGCTATCGGATCACTCACGAAGGACAGCGAGCATAAGGAAGAGACAATGGACCGTGAAGAGCAGGGATTGGTTTGGGTGGAGAGCTGGCCCAAGAGATCCAGCCTGGGAAAACGTTACATCACATCGAGAAAGGCTTTGAACGCTACGCACCACCGTCGTCTTCATATACTTTGGACGCTTTTACTTTCTGGCGAAGAAATGAGATGGGGACTTGCATATCGTTACCGATGATCATCACAGATTCCGGGGAAGACGGCGGGGATGGAGTGTGAGGCATATCAGAGGAGGGGAAGGAGCGGCGAGCCCGGGACGATCCAGATCTATTCTCGGACAGAAATGAGGTTTCGGCAGAGCCAGAGGATTCGATGGTGTTATCTGAGAATGAAAGCGAGGCTCTTGGGCGTTCAGAAAGGGAAACTCCACGAGTCTCGCGAGGAAGCTGCGTTGAGTAGGGAGGAGAGGTCTCGGGTAGAGACAGAACACGCTGGGTAGTGCTATTTAACTGGGAGGGGCGGCTATAAGGTAGTTGTGGATGCTTGCGAGAAGTAGGTGGAGAACGAGTGGGACCTGCGGCATGGACAGGGATAGGGTGGCCGCCAGACGTTGGAGAGTGACTGTATGCGATGTTTAAACTAGGAGAATGAGAAGAAGAACCGGAGGTAAGTGCAGTAGGGGGGGTATGTGGAGCGGGAGGGTCATAGACGCGAGGATTTATGGGTTTTGAGGTGAAGGATTCAGGACGCGACAAACGTCGAGCCAAGTCTGTTTGAACGCCGCGGTCGACATAGTCCTTTTGTTCTACGGTTACCATACCGCGAAACATACTCCAGGCCGCGGAGGAGGGAGCGTTGGGGGTAGAGACGAGGAGGAGGAAGGAAGGAGGCGATATTTTATTTGATCCAGAGTGACGTAAGCATCCTCACTTTCTCACGTTAAAAGGTTATAGGCGCCAGCCCGCTTACGGATAGGCGTCCGGCGCCAAGCTTGATGTGGACACTCCGCTCGCAACTCAAAAAGGCAGAAATGGTCAATGCTCGTATACCGAAATTAAAAGGCGCTGAGATCTGTTTGTTGGACCCAATGGTGGCCAACTTGACGGCTTCACGGCTTCACCACGACATTTTCACTTGCTCTGACGTCGTACAGCGAGTCGGATTTCAATAAACTTGTGCAGTCATTTTCTGTAGCATGGGCATCACTGGCACCAGGGAACGCTACGGTCCGAGTCTGCCCGCCGGATAACGTGAATATCATGGACTATGAGAGTAAGGCACGGTTAAGTACAGAGACGATTTGTCGCTCGAAAAATGAGTGTCGCAAACATAACTTCTGACGAAATATTACATAGATATATACTTACAAAAGCTCCGTTAATACGAATAAATAGGACCTATGCTGGCACCTTTTTGGTGAAGAATGTAGATAGCTTGGCCATCCCCCCGGTTTTTGCCTTCTTCAACTTTTCAACGCCTTGAGACGTTCCAGGTTTACGTTTCTTGTCCACCGTCGTCGGCGCAGGTTTCGGTTTCACCGCTTTCTCGACGCGCAGGGCTGCATTCTCATCTTCGACCGATTTGAAGTATGCATCCAGAGGCGTGAAACTGGACATGCATTAGAATACAAACAGCGCAAAGAAATAATCACCAACTCGTATGACGCAACCAGCAAACTGCGTATGCCGGGAGGTGTATACTGAGCCACTAGATCACACGCCGCTCGGATACGTCCAACTGTCGTTGTAGATGGTTGAACGCCTAAACATGCAATCCCACCAATATTGACTGACCTTCAAGCAAGTTCTCCTGGCCATCTTCCATCAGGCCGTCTTTTGCGAGATTCCGGACCAGCGTCCGGGAAACTTCGACAGTCTCGGGAGTAGACAATCGCTGGACTTTGATTCGCAGGTATTCTACAACCTGTTCCGGAGAAAATCGGTATACGGTGATATCCTCGGTGATTTCTGGAAATATCATAATCAGCATAAGGGCAAGTTGAAATACAATCGCGTACCCTTTACGTCGCACACACGGTTTAGGGCGCTTTTACAGCACTCTAAGGCCGTGAACCGGAGCACATCCTCTTTCGATATAATTAAAGAGCCATCTTTGCCCGCTGTAGCCGTGGAGGACTGCTCCAAGTTGGCCGCGGCATCTTCGAATATCTCGTCTGCAGGCCGAAACATCCCTTGGTGGCTGTTTTCCTGCAATGAAATGGTTATTGGGGAATACTGGGCTTTCAGGGTTGGCAACGAACAGGATACACGGATTGGAGGATTGGGATAAGGAGGAATGCCGGGTCGATTGGAGTCATGACAAGGAGTTTTCCATCTTCTCTTTAGGATCAGTTCTTGAGAATGACGCCAGAGTTTGGAAACGTTACCGGCGACTACCTCTGGCCCGATGAACCAAGAACGAGCATTTGTCGGAGCAACCGCCTGGACTTCAAGTATCGCATCTCGCTCAGACCCATCATCCACGTGAGGCTTGTAGGGCAGGAATAGGGAAGCAAGTCCTATAAATCCGCACTTCAGGCTCATTTTCGTTGGCAGGAATGTTGGGCTCACCAGTTCGTGGATGTGGAAGTCGGAGGAATTGGCTGGCTGGCTTGAGGCCTGATGGAACGTCTATCGGAAGGTCCAACGCGTCTGAAAAGAGTCAACATCCAGCAGTTTAGACAAGAGAAGTGACGGATACCAGAGGGCAGAATAGCGACATGAGTGGCCATCGTAGAGCGTGTGTTGACGCGTTATGTACGCGCGTTTGGTTGGACCGTTCGAGACAAACCACTACTTTCCACTTGACTTGCAGCAATGGCGGAACTTGAGCGCCTTGTCCTCTCTGGCGAGCTTTTCAGAACTTCACGCTCATCATCCCCGGCGAGATCCCCTTCGCCCGACGCTGGATGGCACGACGAGCATCTCAATTTATCGGACGATGACAAGGATTACGACTCGGACACGGCTCGTCGCGCCGCCTTTGATAAACACCTAAAGGAACAAGAGAAGCAGGCAGATTCAATTGGGATGGGTCCCGGGCGAACAGGTGTCAAGGGCGTCATTCGGGATCGGGACGAGGCAGAGGGAATGGAGAGGGAGAAACGGGCAAGAGAATTGGCAAGTGTGATGGAGAAAATGGAAAAGAGCCACCTTGGAGGCAAGACGTATCTGGAGGAAGAGAGAGAGAAGGGCGAAGATGCCGACGAATTGGTTTTGAAAGAACGAGAGAGAGTAGAGGAGCGGCGGAATGTCTTTGGTCAAACACGGCAGGGCAAGTTCGGTCACTTACGAGAGGTCGGGGTCAAAGGGTTCCTGAGCGCCGTTGAAGGGGAAGCGAAAGGAACCTGGGTCGTTGTCCACCTTTACGAGCCGGTGAGTGCATTTCCCCTGATATATCTAGGTCTCATACTTCTTCAAGTCTCTGGATCGCTGCTACCTGCTCGATGATACACTAGCTCGCCTTGCTCGTGTCTACTCGGATACGAAATTTCTTCGAGCTCGAGCGTCTGCATTAGGATTCGCCTCCACCGGTACATCCTCGTCCCGCGGTGTGCCTCAGCTAGGACGCAATCGTCTACGTGAAGACGAAACAGATGATCCCTACGACGACGAAAAGGACATTGAAGATGACGAGGAAGAAGAGGAAGAAATCTACGACGACGACGTTGACCTTGATGTGCTCCCCACCATGCTGGTCTACCGTGACGGGGAACTTGTTCATAATTGGGTCCGCGTAGATTGGGAGGCAGGGAGTGCAGGCGTGGAGGAACTGCTTGACCAGTGCGTCTTCCACCCAGCTTGACTGTGCTACTGACACAATTTTGACACTGCCAGTCATCACATTCTTCCGCATACTGCACCACATTCGCGGAACCTCGGTCTTCCGAGCGACGACGAGGATGATTTGATCTGGAGCGATGACGAGGATGGACTCATATAGTTCGAACTCTGTACTCTTTCACATATATGTAACCTTATACTTATATAAACAGGATGATAGTGATACAAACTATTAGTATCAAGCCCGCCAGCTGCAAGAAAACATTCAAGAAATACTACTTCAGATAATTATACATGGTACTTGCGTGGTCAAGTTATTGCCCATTCAGAAAAGGCGCCCTGCCCGAACCGAAAAAAGCTGGTGCTCCCTGCATCAACAACTGCAACGATGACAGTCTTTTTGCCGGCCTTGATGGCCATGAATGGATGTGGAGGACGGACCGCCGTTGTTGGTCCGGGAGGCGGAGGACGGATCCGGTTTATAATTCGCCGCGCGAGCGACAGAGGGGGAGGCGAGGGCACAGCGTTGGTACCAGCTTTGGTACCAGCTTTGGTACCAGGGGCCGGTGGGTCGGTGCTTTTGAGCGGACGCCGCTGTCGGGGTAATGGCGGAAGCATCTCAGGCGAGATGTCGAACAAATCTGTCAACTCCCGGAGTGTAGGCATTGGAGTTGTTCGAGCACTAAATCATCTCAATTAACCGTTGCATGTGGATTGAAATCTTCGTACTTTATTACAACAATCTGATAGTCTGGGAGACAGGGCGCTGACTTGCGATAAGGTGTAGTGGGCTTGTGGACGTTGAAAAATATGTGGTAAGGTGATGGTTTGGCTGGAGGTTCCACCTTGACGGGGAGGAGGGGGACACTGTGCCCAGCGGGAATAAATCGTAAAGCACGAAATACAGAGCCTTTGGAGGAAGTTAGCACTAAAAGACCAACCAAAAGTCTTAAACGAACTGTAGTTTTTGTCGCGGAGCAACCACCGACTCATACGAAACGGTTTCCACCAGTTAAAACGGCCGCTGAACATACGAGAAAACCTCGAAATCCACAAAGGGAAGATGGAACAGATTCTGTTCAATACGGATGGAGTTTTCTGATTAAGCGGCGAAAGATCGAAAGGCGGAGGCATGGGATACAGAGAATTGGGTGCTGTTGCCCGAGTGACCACGTATCCTAAACGCTTTAGATATGCATAAACCTTGACTCAAATTATATCGTCATGAACCAGCAAAGACGCTAAGCACACACACCTGATATCGCTCCAACGTTAAATCCTCGGTTCCTATCATTTCACTGAAGGCCTGTTGCACACTCATAGGTGGTCCGAGGACTTCCTCCAATCCTTCCGCACTAGCAAGGTCTAAACTGGTCTCTTTCCAGCAGAAAACTGAACCTCTCTCAATGAGATAGAGAGCTTCTTCGGGAAGGAGTTCCAGTCTCTTGCGGTACTTTTCAGAACCATCAGCATCAACCACAAGCCGGGGGGCAGAATGGCCCAGCGATGTGAACAGAGTCCCGCGAGCGAGAATAACATGAGCCCTGGCCATGTCAGGATGCCACATTGCATAGCTGACGGCCTTGCTGTTGAAGAGTGAAAATTACGACGCTCAGATCGGGAAAACAACTCCATATGAGTTATCAGCACCTAGAGATGGTACGGGTCGCCCTTAAAGCATCGAACATGGCGTTTCGCGATCTATCGAGGACATGGACTTGTAAACCTGATCCGCCCCCGGGCTGTGGTTCAAACTCCTTTTCGCCGCGTCGCGGAATCACAGGACGCGCGGAGCTCGGCCTAGCGGTGTCAATGCGACGAAGAGGACATTGGGCCGAACTTACAAAAGTTTCGTCCAGTCGAGAACGACGTCTCCCTCGTCGTCGGAAGCCTGGTCGCCGTCCTCTGGTGAGATGCCATCGAGTGAGACCGTTGGCGGCTTGGCATCTGGCTGCTCCAGAGATTCGTCCATCGTACAAGAAGTCAAGGAGAAAACAAGTTTTCTGACTCGCGATCAGCTCGCGATGTTTGGATCCAAGGCGGCAGGCAGACAACCGTTAGGGCCAAGATCACATCAAAAAGCTTGGCCACCCTATCATTGTATATGTGCTAATTTCATCACTGCGCAAGCCTACTCGGCTATATACCCTTTGCTTCCACCCACCATGTCCGATGCTGAAATCCCTGTGCCAGGATCCAAGAAAAGACGATTGCAGGTGAATCCCCGTTCATATTTGGTGTGGTTCGGGAGCTCATGGCCCCAACGGGAGCGTGCGACCTATGTCGCAGTAAAAAAAGTAAATAACGACCTCCCTGTTCTCTGTCATTTGGTTAACTACTCTATCTCAGTACGATGTATGATCACCGGTTCAACTGATACATTAATTTTATGAGTTGCAGGCGACAGCGCGAAAATGCCCAATAATATATGTTCGAACTGTATAGCATTCGACTCTAAATGCACGCACTTGGCGTCGGCGGCCAACGTACGCACCCATTCCCCTCTGGCGCGTATTTCTCAACCTCTCCGTCAGAGACGTACAGGAACCAAAGCGCAACAGACGCCGTTAACAGATGAATTTCCCCGCACCGCGATTCCTACCCCTGCTCAAAGCCAAATCGCGGCTATTCTCTCGCAAACTTCTCCATATTCTCTGCCGCAAGATTCCTCGTCTGTGATGCGCATACTCGTTGATATATCCACATATGCAAGAAAGCTGGAGCAAGAATTGGCAGTCCTCAAGGGTACTGATACATCAATCGTCGACCCGAGCAGTGCATATACGAGACCTCCAACGCCCACCGACTTGTCCCTTACTGCAACTGATGGCTGCGTTCTCACTGGTAAAATGCATCGCCTCATCCAGTGACGTTCCCTAGAATTGTTCTAGACCTCAATGAACGCATGAAGGGGTTAATGGTTGGCTCGAGCCATAACCGCTTTTATGGGCAATCCAGCGACATAATGCTTCTCAAGACCGCTATGGACATCAAAGGGGCAAGTGGGGATGATAAACGGCTGGCGGACCACCTCATTGCGATAAAACGACCCGAATATTGGAATTCTCATCCTGTCAGCCTGTATCATCAGTTAATTCTACTCCCAACTCAACCATGGATCCACAGTGGCATCAACCGCCCCCGGAGGCACCAGACATATATATATTCCCCGAGAAAGATCTCATGGACAGTCTCATGAGTTGTGGGTCATTATCGTTCTTGATTCGACCCCATTTTCATCCTTTCAGTATACTTTTTTCATGTACATCCATTGATTCCCCTACTCCATCGAAATACGTTCGAGAGGTCCGTTGTCCTTTCTTTTGACAGACAACTCATCGGATCAAATTACGAACGTAGGTCGGTTGCGGAAGGATTACACCTTCGAAACAGTCGTTTTGGAGCGACATTGCTCTTAGTATGTTCCCTAGCTGCCCGGGTATGGTCCTGATTCCTATCGATCGCCTTTATCAACTGACCGAAAAGGTTCATAGTACTCCAGCGATCCACGAGTTTATCTTGAGGGAACGAACTCGGAGCACAGCTGTGGTTGGAAATGGATTGGTCAGATCAGGCTCGTACGGCAATCGTTCACGACGACACCGTCTCTGTACGATGTACAGATATGTTGTGTGCGTTGCTTCTTGCATTTAGTGTGCCTGTTGTAACATATTTCCTCAGCTTGCCGTCATTTTTCTGCAGGGAACCGGATGTCCCGAGTTGTGCTGGGTACTAACCTCGATCGGGATTCGGCTCGCGCAGGATGTCGGAGCTCATCGCCGCAGGCGGTACACCGGGGATAAACCGGCAGAGGATCAACTTTGGACAAGGGCGTTCTGTAGGCCATCTCTCCACTCTTCCCTTGTGGCTACTAAACCCGTGTAACAAGGGGTACTGGTTTGTATCGACATTCTCCTCAGTGCATCATTTGGGCGGCCTCGAGCTACTACGGCGGATGAGTATGTCACCCGCTTTGCGCAGTCCTATAATCTGACTGCTGAATTAGCTTCGATCTTGACTTGCCGATTGAATGCGATGATATTTACTGGGAGAGCTCTGAGCCCGGGATGGCATTTAAGCAACCCGACGGAGTACCGTCCATGCTGTCGTACTTGAACTGCTATATCAAGCTGCTTGATATTCTTGGGTTTGCTCAAAGAACCTTGGTACGAGATAAGAGCCGTGCTCTCGAAGTGGCACTGACCGACATGTAGTACACCTTGAAACGATCGAAGAAGCGCGGTGCAGAAGAGGAACAATGGAACCGCCAAGTGGTGGCCGAATTAGAGTATGTCGAAGCGCTGTGCCTCTGGGAATTGGACTGATCCCTTTTGTCAGTTCTGCGATGGTTGGCTTTCTATGCTTATCCTCCATATTTGAGCTAGTCTTATTATTGTCCAGAACGGCTGGATCGACTCCTTGCCAAATCACCGTGGGTGTCCTAACTCTGATATTTGACCGCAGCTCTGAGGTTTTGTTTAGTGCGATGGGACCCACACAGGGAAAACCACATATTCTCTCAGCAATCTGCCTCCCTTCATGCCTCGTATTATCACGTTCAAATCCAGATCCACAGACCTTTCATTCCAGCGCCGGGCCGTTCCTCACCACTGTGAGTATTCCGTCGCTGTATTCGGCCGGTAACTACCCCCTTTTTAGATCGTATTCATCCCTTGCTGTATGCGCCAACTCTGCGCGATCTTGCAGCCATGTTATGAACGTGGTATATTGCCCCTTTCACACATCGAGGCATATTGTTTCTCAACAAATAAATGCAGCAATCGCGGCGCGGTATATTGCCACTAGCCCACGTCAAGGTATTTTCAAATCTACAAATAAATGTAACAACGAGTGATTTTGAACCTCGAGATGGCGCTCTTTGATTCCGCCGTCATTTTGCTCTTGATTGTTTGGTCTAGGAAGCAGACGGGGATGGTGATCGATGCGAGCAAGGAAATACGAGATGTGCACGCCTGTCTGAACGTCCTGCGTAGTTTCGAACGACGGTAACAGCACTCTACGTTTGCAGAGACCTTTTACAGTACTAACATGTAGCGCTGCAGATGGCAGATCGCCGGGAGATTATGGTGCGCTTTAGATACACTGGCCGATGTTGGTGTTAATACCCTCTGTGTAGGGACACCATCTATGCTATGCTTAGCGCCGGCGACCTCCTCTCCGAGCCCACTCTGCCGTCGCTAAAACGAGACAGGGATGCCGACGCACGTTCGAGCTTAAGCCCGGGCGCCGCCTCGACCAGCAGTTCCGAGAACTCCTCTATCCAACCCCGCAGCATCGCAGGCTCGCGCCGTGCCTCGCAAGTCCCGCTCTTCCAGCCCCCGACGCAGGACGAACCCCTGCACGTTCTGCCGGTCCACTCCGCTGAGCTGGGCCGCCTCCCGGTACAGCAGTTCGAGATCACGAACCCTTTCGTGCCGAGCGGTGCTCGAGGATATCTGGCCCCGGAAAATGAGGGATTCGCCGGATGGTCGGCTCCCTTCGCGGAGTCGCAGGATGGACCTGAGAAGGTTCTGCCGTCCGATTTTTTCACCTCCTTGTTGGATAATACTACATTCGGTGAGCTTTACGCTTAGACTTGCTGCCTGGGCATTAACGCGCATCGCAGGCACCGGTGAGGGACCTCCCGAGTGGGCATACAGTCCGGGAACTGGCGCAAAGTGCGTAGTGTCAACAGTCCCTTTTGCGTCGCTCATCCTCTTCAGCTGGACGGACTGGGACCACCAATATAGCCAGGGGCACATGAACAACACGACCCCATGATAACTCTAATGAACCAGTGACTAATCTATCTACAAAAGTCCATTGGTCTCCAAGAGCAGCACGATGCCTGTATCCCTGTTAATATTCTGTCCGAACGCAATAAATGCATGGGCTCACTGTGTACAATTTCGGGGATGCTCTGCGTGGCCGTGTCCACCGTCAGGTCCGCCTTCTTTGGCACCTCATACGGGTCGTCGACGCCGGTGAATCCCTTGATCTCCCCGCGACGCGCTTTTGCGTAGATGCCCTTGCGGTCGCGCTTCTCGCAGTGCTCGAGAGGCGTCGCGACGTGGATGAGGAAGAAGTTGCCGCCCGCGCCCCCGGACGAGAGTACCGTTTCGCGTGCCGCCTCGCGCGAGTGCTCGTGCGGCGCGATAGGCGCCGCGATGACACCTGCGCCCGCCCGCGTAAGTTCGGCGGCGACGAACGCTATCCGCTGCGTGTTCGTGTGGCGGTCCTCCCTCGAGAATCCGAGCTCTGAGGCGAGGTAACGTTAGCACTGAATAAGCGAATGATCGTGGCGAGTTGTTTACCGGCAGACAGCTCCTGACGGACAGTTTCCCCGAGCAGTAGTGTTACACTACGACCACCCTGCTCGTTGAGAGTGACCTGCAGCGCCTTGGCGATGGTATCTTTCCCGGAGTTGTACAAGCCCGTCAGGAACAGCACGAAACCCTGCTTGTTACGCGGGGGATAGCTTTCGCGCAAGGTTTTAACCACGGCGCTGTAAGAAGCCGTCATCAGGGCATGCTTTTCGACCGATCCTTCACAGACTCACTCGTAGCTGAACCAGTCAGGAATCGGCGCGCCCGTCTTGAGGCGCCGGCGAAGCTCCGTGCCCGAGATGTCGAGCGTCTGCACACCCTGGAGGATCTCGTCCGCGGGCTGGTACTCGTCCGTCGCGGGGATGTAGCTCATCTGCTGGAACGGCACCATCTCGATCTGCAGCTCATCGTGGTACTTTGTGACGAGCTCCTGCGCGTCGTAAGGGCCATAAAAGTCCTTGCCTTGGGAATTCTTCCCGGGCCCGGCGTGGTCGCGCCCGACGATGAAGTGCGTCGCGCCAAAGTTCTTGCGGATGATCGCGTGCCAGACGGCTTCCCTGGGACCCGCCATGCGCATGGCCTGCGTGGCGGATTAACTCGGGGAAAAAAAGCGGGCAGCGACGGGCATACCAGAGGGAGGAGGGCGAGATGACCCATACCGTTGGGGTACTTTTCCATGATGCTTTGGTACACACGCACGCGGGTGAACGCATCGACGTCGCCGGGCTTGGTGAGTCCGACCACGGGGTGGATGAGCACATTCTAAGCCGACTTTTATTAGGACTACGCGTCGTGAGGGCACGGAAGAACGCACTGCGTGGCGCTGACGGGCCGCTCGCACGGTGAGTTCGCGGTGCGCGCGGTGCATGGGGTTGCGCGTCTGGAATGCGACGACCTTGCGCCAGGCGAGCTTCTTGAAGTGCGAGCGCAGCTCGGCGGGCGTGTCTAGACGCGTTGAGAAAGGGCGTACATCGGAGAGGATCGGCTTACAGCGAAGCGCGACATAGTCAAAGTGGGTTGGCGCCTGGATGGCCTGCAGCTTCCCGCCGACGTAGAAGCCGTGGATGTGGTTGCGGAGGTAGGCGACGGCGGGGTGGGCGGGGTCGTCCGCACCAAAGACCTGGACCGCCTCCTTCACCTGGTCGGGCTTGTATATGTCCTCGACTGGGCATAAATTCAGCACAAGAGATGGAGCGAGGCTGGAAACGCACCGGTGAGGATGGCGAGGGGCTCGTCGTCGCGCGGATCGCGCAGCGCAATGCGAGCACCGGGCGTGATGGACAGCGCATCGATGCTCTCCTGCGAGACGTCGAGGGTGATGGGCATCGGGAACAGCACACCATCGGCGAGCCGCAGGTTGTCGACGACGCTGTAGATCTGGGCTCAGGATCCAGGCCAAGTAAGGGCGAGGAAACGCGCCTGGTGTAATCGGCTTCGTTCATAAAGCCTTCCAATGGGCTAAAGCCGCCATTCGTGAGCAGCTCGAGGTCGCACAGTTGACGCTGAGGGTCATTCAGCACATACAGGCAAAGGTGGTCGTGAATCGCGTACCTCGGTCAACACAATGTCGGGGAGAGTCTCTGCCTCCTCACGAAGCTTGTCCGAGATGTATTCGTCGCGTGCGAGCAGATCCTAGAGATCAAGTCAGGAAAAGAAAAGGACAGACGAGCAATGTGTATACCTTGAGGACACCGCCGTGGGGGGGATTGCCTGCGTAGCGCCGGAGCTGGGACATGGTAAGATGGGTCGATACCGCCACTCAGAAGGGTACCTCTGCCGGATAGGGGCTTGTTGATGACGTAGTCGCTACAAGTCCGCTCATTTTTTTTGGTGTGCAGTGAGAAACGGGCGACGCAAATGTTTGGAATTCGTTGCTCGGGTATGCGCTTTTCCAGCCTTATAACGACATGCTACAGTGGCGATTGTGAAGAATCACGCAAAGTCATCACGCAATAGCACATCAATGCTTACTGTCTGCCTTCTGAGCCTGAATAATTCCGCCGCAAGACTCCCAGTGTCAGAAAAGTACAGAGATACAGTATCAACCAGACGGACTGGCGCCAATTAGTGTAGAATAAACCGTTACGGACCCACCCGCAGTACTACCGGGCTCAGAGACGACACGACCGAGACCTTGCCATCCGTCGCCGGGTCCCAGTACTGCGGCCGCGGCCCCCATCCCACCCACCCTCGTGTCGATGATGTCGAGTTCGAGTCGACATCTAGATGCCAGGACTGTCCGTCGCCGTTACGGTGACTTATCGACTCCGGGGCATCCAGTCCCGCCGCCGCGAGCTTCGTGCGCAGGTCAAACGCGCCCGTGAACTTGGAGTCCACCGTGACCATCGATGGCGCCTGGTTGTTGTCGACCTGTAGATCGAGCGACGCAGCCGGCGTCCCAGCTGCGTGCACGACGTTCAACGACAGCGAGCCGTTGAATGTCTTGACTTGCGCAATGTACTTGGGCAGTCGGGAGTTTGCAGGAGCGACCATGGTGACGTCCGCGACAATGTCGCTGCGTTACATCAGCACAAGCCGAAACATAACATGTGCTGCATACCTATTGCCCGTATCCAACGACAAAAATGTGGGCAATCCCAGAGGATCGTTGTAGAGGGTCGCATTGGTATATAGGGATCTGCAGAAGAAAAACCATGAGAAGGGCGACAATGGAAGGACGAGAAACGAATGGTTACCCTCCAATACTGTCCAGTTTAAGCGACTGGGAGACATTAAAGGTGCCTGATATGGAAGCAAACGAGGTCCTGACGGCAATTTTATTTGCTCGTAAAGACTGGAAGAACCCGTTAAAACAAGGTCGGCGAAACCAGATATTAGACACGCACGTCGCAGATGATGTCTAGCCCGGCACCGGCAATGTTGACACTCTGAAAGCAGACTGCTGGACTGAGGTATCCAAACGATTGGTGAAACATGGGAAGATAGGTTATGAAATTTGAAACCATGATGGGTCGTGAGCTTTGAGGGAAAAGGAGGCGGATATCGAACGCCAAGAGGTCAGTCGGGCCCAAATCTTGCGGGATCTGCAACGCCGTCAGAGCGGTATAATGTGCAGCAGGGGAACGTACATAGACAGAAACACCACGGCTGTCGCCCGAGGACGAAAAACACATGTGGGCTTGATCACGCAGGTGGGGGGTTGACGCCGTGATTGTAACGGAGAGCACGACCTGTTTGGCCGACGCATCGTCGTTAATGTCCACGGTGAGGTTGTGCTTCCCGCCGGGGCGGGGGACGACCTCGTCCGTGGCATTCGAGCGGACTGTAAACAGGCCATTGGGGGTCAGGGTGTGTTGGGCGCTGGAAGACCCGGTAAAGTGAGCAGCTGCGCGGCGTGCATAGGGGATCACGTACGTCGCCGTAAATAATGCCCCCAAGGTGCCCATCGAGTCCCAGCGATCGCACTCCGTCGACTCGGCCATCATTATCCCGCCGGCAGCAGCGGGGAGAGGGGTCGCGGCCTGGTCGCCGTCGTCAATGAACAGGCTCTGGAAATTGGGAGGGGGGCGGGTCTTTCGCGCCGCTATTCGCTGCGAGGGGCTGTGCATGAGGGGTAGATCTCCCGACGAAGTGAGATCAACGCACAGTAACGATTACCGGAACGCAGATTACGACCGAGAGGAATACATAGATAGCTAGAGCAAAGAAGGTAGCTCTCCAGAAGCGAGAATCAAAACGGTTGGGAAAGGATGGTTTTCGAAAGATGACGCTGTGTTGGGCTTCAAGTTGGGAGGTTTCGTAGTCGGGGAGAGGTGAAGCGCGGCCTGCCACTGGTTCCGGGAGACGAAGGGCGGGGACCGGGGCGGCGGCGAGCTTGGATGAACCCGGCTCTGGTTCTTCGATTATCATGACCGAGAGCTCATCGACCGGCGCGGCGGGGGAGAGAGGAAAGTGAAGGGAATGCCAAACACTTGTCAATATCCATTACTACATCCTAAATTACGTGCAACTAACAACACGGTCAACAGCCTTCAATGTTTCGATGCCGACTCCCATCGGAGCCTCGAAAGACGTTGGACTGGTGCCAAATAAATTACAATCTAGAGCTCGAACCCCCCCGGTCCGCGTTCTTTACCCGACGGAGCAAACAGAGATGCGAGGGCTCGCACTCCCCGTTGCCACATTGCCACGACCAATCCCATGCACCCCGCGGTGCTCTCCTTGCACACCCGCAACCACCGCGCAATTACAACCTCGAACCGCTTGTCGTTCGGTTCCCGTCCTGCAACAGGGGAAGGTCTCGGCTGAACCATGATCATTAGCAACCATACATGAAACTCGATGAAACCAAATTCTCACCCTACTGGTGGCCGCCGCTGCGCGTTCCGCCTCAACAATCAGCTTCTCGCCCTCGGCGTCACTCGTTGCCTTCCACATCTCCCGGAAGTCCTCCACCGCTTCGAGGCTCTCGCTGAATCGATGCAGCGTGTTGATCAGCGCGACAACCTCCGATCGCTGCAGCAAGTTGTGGTTTTTCGCCGGGTCTAGCGCCTTTTCGTCGAGCTCAAACAGGATCTTCAGGGCGGTCGCGACGCCCGTCGTCTGAATCTTCCCCCACAGCCGACACTTGTCGCACCCGACGCAGTCCATTATCCGCGTCACGTTGCGGAAGTGCGCTTTAAACTCCTCCTTGACGATCTGCCCTGTGGCTCAGTATACCGCGCGCACAACAAAGGCTGGCACGTACGTTGGCGTTCTCCCCGCGGAAGAGCACAGTCTCGTCAAACCGGCCGGCATTCTGCGCGATGGAGATGACGTTCGACAGCTTGGCGAGGGTCTCCGCGTCGTCTTCGTGGTTCCCAGTCGAGCAGTAGTCGAACGCCGAGAGGTACGGTCCGATGCGCGCAACGGCACGCAGGAGTAGCACGGTATTGAAATAGATGTATTGTAGTCGCTCGGGGTGCGACGCAACCCGGTTGATAAAGCATTGTAGATTCGGACCCTATGTTCTGTGAGTATCAACCGCACACATGAAACGAAAGACTTGCCCATTCTCCAGTAGTTTGATTGAGATATTCCTGGCATATATGGGTAGATATAGATGCGTGGAGGCCTGATGCGATGAGTTTTGAGAGACCCGCCAAGAGAACGCGCTCACCTGAAATGACCTTGTAGTAGACGCGCTTTTCTAGGCACTGTCCACCCTCGTCCGCATCGTTACGGAACGCCTCGGACATGGTATCGGGCATGCTGACGAGGGCTGGGTTGGGCCCGCTCAGAAGATTGAGCTCGGAGATCCCGAAACAATTCTCCTCGTAAATCGAACGCCATATCCGCGCTGTATCGGGACCGGCGTATCCAGTGTACCGCTCTGGTATGAGGGAAAGATCATAATAGTCTCCCTCTATAAATGCGTGTGAGAATTGATACGTAGAAGCGAGTCCGGATCGACGTGCCTGTGTTGTCATCGAGGAAGCAAAAGTCCGAGTCGCGGTAGTAGCAGCCTGGAAGCTCATGTCTCTGCAGCACGTCGGTACACGTAAATAGTATTAAAGAAGTGGACGCACATCGTCTATCTTGGACGTCTCGAGTCGGCTGAGCGCGGACGCGCGCCATTTCTCGGGTATTTCGCTCTGACATGCCGGTTAGCAGGGAGAAATATCGGAAACCGGGTACGGACTTCGTCTACGCTGGTTATTGCACACCCGGGGTCGCTGCACGAGCCGTCATCGGACCAGAACGGACACTCTCGGTACAAGTCGACCTGGAGAATGTCAGGAGAGCGGTAACGTCACCCGACGCGCTTACCTGAAAGTACTTGAAGAACGGCATTTGCACGAGGTCGTGCAGGTTGGAATATAGCTTGTCGTTGACACTCTCGACGGTCTCATAGTCGCAGAGCGTTGTGTCGATCGGGCCTGTCGGCTTTGCGTGCGCGTCATTGAATGGAGCGCGGGGATGAGCGGGGGACGCACGTTAGAGTTCTTGCAGTCGACGTTGCGGGCAGGCTGGTGGTCGAGGACATTGTGGATAGGATTCTTGCGGAGGAGAGACTCGGAGAGAAAGGAGTCTGCGTGGGCAGCTTGAAACCAGCAAAGCTGGAGAATGAGGGCTGCTCTACACAGCGGGGATGAGCGCATTGAGATGCGGGTAAGGGCTTAGAGAGTAGTAGTATGTGGGATTACGGAGGTAAGCATTATTATTACTTATATTTCCGAAACGGCCGATCCCCGAGTCCAGCGAGCCATTGACACGTCGCGAGAAACGGGGCTGCGTCACGTGCAAACGGAATTGGCTAGACTTTGTCAATTTTTGCTCGAAGTCGGAATCTGGGTCAGTCTCAGCAAGTCTGGTCAGCGGAGATGCGGCCAGACCAGCTGAGGCCATCTCATCCTCGGGGTAAAGAGAGTATAAATCAACGAGGCCCATAAGTACACGCCGACGCAGCTACTTCTACTTCTTTCCTTCTTCGAATTGCGTCCGCGCCTAAAACAGATATAGCGGTGTAGACAATCCTTCTGTATTCATGTCCTCCTACGTGTCTCCTGAGCAAGAGTGTGAGACAAGCATGCGTGTCACGAAAATATAGAGCTGGTCACAGGAATAACAGCTCTTCTTCCCAACTTCCATCATCCCCGGTCTATTTCGCTGGTCGATTCATCGTAATCGTATAGGTCTTTCTCTCGTCAAAGGCTCATCGCTTCTCGGACACCCGCAATGGCCCTCTCAGCCGCAGACCTCCAACGGAGGCATAATCTCGAGGGTGCCCCCGACCCTTTCCCCAGTCTAACCGAGACATCCCAGCCAAAGGCCCGTCACACCCCGCAGTCCTTCTCGGAGCTCGACACAGACTCCCAGTCCGCGTTCCCCTCCCTCGCCTCGGCTGCTCCCCCGGCTTCCGCAGCGCCCAAGGCCGCCTGGGCTGCTGCTCGTCCCAAGCCAGCTGTGAAGCAGACCCCGGTCTTCGCCGACTCGTTCACCATCGGCTCTATCGACCTCTCCAACACCGGCAAGGATGGCAAGCATGCAACCCTGGGCGAAGTCATGAAACAGGTCATAGCAAAGTACAAGGTCAAGCTGGAGGCATCCGCCAACCAGAAGACCCGTCAGACCACCTTCCACCTCAAGGCCGATACCCAGAAGGAACTCGAGAAGGCTAAAAGGAGTCTCCTGGCTCTCCTCAGTCCGGTGGTACGTTGTCTTGTACTACATTTCCAGCTTGTGGTCTCATTTTGCTTCCAGATCACCCTTACCATCAACGCTCCGGCTTCGACTATTGCGTCTATCATTGGACCCAAAGGTCGTCTAACTTTTTTAACGACTTAACTTCCGCTGACAACATTGTGATTAGGTGCTACGCTCAAGCAAATCCGCGACCAGACCGGCGTGCGAGTCGATATTCCCCCCAGGAACACCCTCGCCCCCAATGGCAACGGTCACGTCAATGGCAAGGTCACCCCCTCCCAGGACGACGAGGAGGAGGAAATTACCGTCCCCGTCACTCTGACTGGCCCGCAGCCCCTCGCCTACGAGGCTCAAGCGATGCTCAACCAGATCATCTCGTCCAGGACCTCAAAGTCCACTCAGCGTGTGCGCGACATCCCTGCTCACATTCTGCCGTACGTCGTTGCCCGCAAGGCCGTCTTCCAGGCTGCCGCGGGGTCCGACGACATCAATCTCGCCCTGAATGCTGTGGAGCGTGAGGTCACCGTCACCGGCGAGCGCGAGGCCGTCGGCCGCGTGATCGAATCCATCAAGAGCACCATCGAGCACTACACGAACAATATAACTTCGCTCAAGATCCAGTTGCCCAAGCGCCAGCACCGTCTTCTTGTTGGCAAGGCCGTCGACGAGATCGTGACCAAAACGCAGTGCGTTGTCGTTGTCGCCAAGGCTGACGAGCCCAGCGACGAGGTCACCGTCTGGGGGCAAAGCAATGATCTCGCTGGTGGACTGACCGCGGTCATGGAGAAGGCGAACTCGCAGTACATCCACGAGTTCCCGCTCCCTGGGCCGATCGGGCTCTCGAAGCAGCTGCTCACGTACATGGTGCGCATCCAGTACCCGAAGACCCTCAGCGTTGCGCACCCGGGCGTTGCTGTGTACGCGCCCGAGCCCAGCGTCGTGGAGAAGGCGTCGATTTTGAACATTGACATCATCGGTGACAAGGGGGACGTCGACGGCGTCGTCCGTCAAGTATCGGAACTCATCGGCAAGCTCATTGGTGCCACCAAGGAGGTCTCGGTTGACTGGCTCGTTCACCGCTTCATCACGGGCAAGAACGCCAAGAAGTGCGTGTCCTCATTTGCGTTTATTATTATTATTCTAATCGTATTCCATAGGCTGAAGCAATTCCACGAAGTCCACAACGTCCAGGTGTTCTTCCCCGCCGAGTCCGCTGAACAATCCACGGTTTTACTCGTCTATGATCCCTTGTCCGCGAACGCTTCGCCCTCCCCAGATGAGAAGAACAAGCACCTTGAAGAGGTTGCGAAGGAGATTCTGAAACTCGCAAAGGACGCTGCGGATGTCAAGAGCGAGACCATCGCTGTGGAGAAACGCTGGCACGACGCGGTCGTCGGCAAAGGCGGAACCACCCTCAATGCGTGAGTATTGGGGCATCTTTATAAAAGAAAGTCAAAGTCTCAGCGCGTTTATCAGGATCATTGGTGAGGACAAGACGCTCTCCATCAAGGTCGGAGCAGAGGCCAACGACCCCTCGGGCGAGGATGTTATCATTGTACGCGGCGCGAGTGGCGATGTCGACCGGGCCGTCAAGGAGGTCCTCAATATCGTCGAGAACGCCAAGAACGACGAGATCGTCAACAGCTATGTACGTATACCGCACTGTTTATAAGCCGTGGCTCAATTGCCGCAGTCCACGGAGTTTGACATTGACCGGGAGTTCGTCGGCCGCATCGTCGGTGCTCAAGGCGCGGGCGTGAACAAGCTTCGCGACCAGCTCGGCGTCAGGGTCGATGTTTCGGACGAGGTGGACGAGAAGGAGAAGGACAACGGCAAAAAGAAAAAGGCGGTCCACCAGAAATCTAAGGTCAAAGTAAGTCAGTTATATAACACGTCGATTACTTGGCTCATCACATTCAGATTACCGGCAGGAAGGAAAACGTCGAGGACGCTAAAAAAAGGATCTTGGCGCAAATCGAGAGACTCGTGAGTAGTTTTGCCGGTCGGATCCGCGATTCTCTTTTTACCGACACGGTATTCTTCAGGCCGACGAGATCTCCGAGGTGCTCAAGATCCCCAGCCAGTATCACTCTTCGCTTATCGGACAGAGCGGCAAATACGCCATCCGTCTGGAGGACAAGTACTCGGTCAAAATCACTTTCCCTCGCCAGTCGGCGGAGAATGGCGAGGGCAAAACGCGCGAGGTGCTCAAGGCGGACGAGGTCCTCGTGAAGGGTGGCAAAAAGGGTGTTGCCGGTGCCAAGTCCGAGTTGCTCGAGGTGTGCAACCTCACTATTACCCATAACCCGCTCATCCTCATGCTCCATGTGCAGGCTGTCGAGTTTGAGAAAGAGTCCAACAATATTCTCAAGTTCACGGTGCCTAACCGCGCTGTTGCGCGCATCCTCGGTCGCGGTGGTGCGTCGATCAACGAGATCAAGGACGCGACGGACGCCCAGATCGACGTGGATAAGGCTACGGATGACTCCACACTGACCAACATCAGCGTGCGCGGGACGAAGAAGGCTGTGGCCGCAGCCAAGGCCGCCATTATGGCCATCGCGGACCAGGTTTCTGAGGAGACTACGGCGACGGTAACGGTCGAGAGCAAATTCCACCGCAACTTGATTGGTGCTGGTGGACAAGGCCTCAAGGATCTCGTCAAGCGCTGCGGCGGGCCCTCGGACCCCAAGTTGCAGGCGGGCTTGATCAGATTGTACGTGGATTGTAATTGCGGCCGGTATTTGCGTGCTGACTGTACGACAGCCCCCGGCAGGGAGACGCTGCTATCGACGAAGTTCGCCTCCGCGGCGAGCCCAAGCTCGTCGCGAAGCTCAAGGCTGAGCTGGAGAAGACTGTCGCGGATCTGCGCGACCGCGTCGTCCTGGCCATCGAGATTCCCGCTGGGCAGCACCGTGCCCTCATTGGGCGTGGTGGACAGCATCTGAACGATCTGCAGGACCGCAATGGCGTGCAGGTGCAGTTCCCCGGTTCCCGCTCATACAACCAGGTCGGCGAGGCCGAGAACGCAGCGGACTTCAAGGACGTGGACGCCGCCAACATTGTTAAGGTCTCCGGCCCTCGCGCTGCGTGCGCCAAGGCCATGGAGGAGTTGAAGGTAATGAATTCTTCGCGCTGGAATCCATATGATCCTCATGGACGTTCTGTCAGGCCCAAGTCAAACCAGCGGCCGTTGAGGGTCCCACGGGCACGGTCACCGTTCCTCTCAAGTATCACCACGTCATCTCCCAGCAAGGCGGTAAGCGCGTCCGCCTAGTGTGTTGAGCCGCGACTCACGACTGAGCAGCCTTCTTCCGTACCTTGCGGGCGTTTGGCGTACACGTCGACCAGTCAGCCCAACCCCAGAAGTCGGCCGTGCCTCCCCAGCCCACTGCGAACGGCACTGCCACCGCCCGTATTGACGAAGCTGAGGATGAGGCCCCGGCAGTCAAATGGGAGATCACGGCCAACTACCAGGACGCCGAAGAAGGCGAATCGACTTGGACTTTGAAGGCAAAGGACCAAGCTGGTTTGGACCGCGCCGAAAAGCTGATCAAGGAGGCCATTGAGCATGCTGAACGCATGTCCCACGTGGGCTTCTTGACCATGCCCGACCGTACCATGTTCCCTCGCATCGTCGGCTCGAAAGGCGCGAATGTTGCTCGTCTCCGCAACGAGACTGGAGCGGACATCACCGTCAGCCGGGAAAACAGCACTATCGTTATTATCGGTACGCCATTGTTTACTAGAACGAAAGGTGTAGTACTGACCCAACCCACAGGGAGCGAGAAAGACATTTTGGCTGCTAAAGACGCGATTACACGGATGACTTCCGCCCCCGGAAGTCGTCCCCAACGCCGGTCTCAGGACTGAAACTAACATAGCACTAATGAGACACGTGGAAGGAGGATTCGTGCTTTGCATTCTACATATATCGCTATCAGCTGGAGATCATTACTTATGGAACATAAAAATACAATTGATAAATCGGGGACACATCAAAAAAAAAGCGTGAGCCAAAAGTAGGATATATGGTCAATCTCCAAGCTTCAAGCTTCGAGTTCCATCGGTGCTCCGTCCAAGTCTTCGTCGAATGGCACCCCGTCGACATTATCGTCTAACGGTGCGCCGTCAACGTCATCTTCCATCGGAGCGCCGTCGACATCGTCCATCGGAACCCCGTCCAGGTCGTCGACGGGCTCTCCATCGACATCGTCCATCTGCTCTCCGTCGAGGTCGTCAACCGGTTCACCGTCGACATCATCGATGACTTCGCCGTCCAGATCAGCACTGGGAGCCGTATCAACAGGGTCTGCAGCAAGCTGGAAGGTGCTGGTCTTGAAACGAGACGGAGCCACGGTTGTATCGACTTTGACGGCCTCCACCTTCTCCTGTGACTTTTCCTCCTCCTCCATGGTCGCTCCCTCCAATCTCGACCGGAGTTCAGTTGTAAAATCAGGGGGGAACACAATCCAGTCTTCCCAAATGTCCACGACGGCAGTGATTTGTTTCTTGAAAGTCTCGGCAGTGATTCTGCCGGGGAAAGAGTGGTAGATGTTCGCTAGATGGTCAAAGACGACTCCAAGCCTCGCTTGGAATTCCTGACGGAATTTCCATGCACTGGGAACGGAAGCAGCGGAGTTGTGGAGGATATCACAGATGAGGTGGAGCCGGGCGACTTTCCGGGGAACCGCTGTACTATCGACAAGTAGTGATGCGACAATTATTTCTGCCACCTGAACATGAAGCATGCTTGCTTAGCTACGAGCGACGAATGTAGCATGTGGCTTACTTCATGCGCAGCCTCCGCATGTTCAAGACTGAATGCCATGCACCGCGCCATTTCTCCTCTTTTGCCAGACAACGCCCGGAGCATGGCCTCGAACCGCTTTCGCGCCAACTTTCCTAGGAGGTTTTTGCGAACTCTTTCCCGCTCCGAGTCTTCTGCTGAATCACTGGAATACACGGAGTTGTAGCCCTGGGGAAAGTCAGTATTCAACACTGGGCGCATCAGACTGTATACATACATCATCATCGAATTCTGGCCCAAGAGGCACTTCAGATTCAATCAAGCCGCGGTAGAAAGCGTGTCGCCGGTGCTACAAATGGATTCAGATATGAAACAAATACTCAACAATCAACCTACATCTTTCCGAAGCAAGAACGCAAACTTGGGATTATTGCGCTCTCGTTCCCGCAAATTCTGCTCATACTTGGAGCCATGGCCCTTAATTTCCGCAGCAACAGCTCGAATGAAGGTATCTGTAACAACCTCCTCTTCTTCGTCGCGGATGTGGGTGCGGCGGGGTGAAAGACTCCGGGAACCATCACGGCGATGGGAATGGCTGTAAGATCGTCGCCGGGGCGAAGGGGAGCGGCTGCGACTCCACGGACTTGGAGAGCGTCGAGAGGAACGGCCATGATGTCTTTCTCGGGGAGGAGATCGTGATCGACTCCGACTACGTTGTCCCAAATCGGTGGCTTTGGTCAATACAGAGGCTATATATGTTCAGTTTCAGACTAATCACCCGGGCCAAACTTCTTACTGTACATTGGCTTTTGAGCAATGGGGACAGCTTTGCTCCAGCCTACACGGAGGATCGAACCTCCCCAGTCGAAACCGTCCAGTTCACGAAGAGCTTGTTCAGCATCTTTTCGTTTCATGAAAGATACGAAGCCACTCAGGCCCGTGCTCTTCGTTCGTCTGGAGTTGGTCATGTCCGCCCCAGGACCGGCGGTAATATCTGTGCGGGGCCACATGATTTTGACCTGAACAACAGAGTTTCAGGGGTGGAGAATCTTGGCTCCAAAGAAAACTTACGGATCCAACAGGGCCACAGCGAGCGAAGAAGACGCCCAGACTCTGTTCCGTTACATGAGGAGGTAGATTTGCAACAAAGATGTTGGATGTCTGGAATTTGCTGTTCGCAATGAGCGCGAAATGTTGGGATAGGAAAACGCACTTGAGGATCTCCCCGATCCTTGCTCCCACTCTGTCCCTCGTACGCTGCTGCTTTATTATAAACCGTGCGCTCGAGAACTCAGGTGGACAAACCTGCTAAAGCCGTCACGGATCGCCCGTGGCCAGAAGCTGAGCGAGGTATTAGCGAAAGTAAAACCAAAACAAGTCGTCAACACCATGTCGAGAGTACTTGGCTTCACGTTCAGCTTGATCCCTAAACCGAGTTACAAAAAGTGACAGAAAATTCAATCAGACACACACCTTTTTATTTCCTCAAGGAACGCATCCATGGCTCGCTTTCCTTTTGGTTTAGGGGCACTTTCTACAGGAGAAGGCGACTTTGCAAGTCGCGCGTCAGGGGAAGCAACACACCAAAAAAAATGCTCGCACCCTAGCCTTCCCACTAGTCAGACGTGACGATCCTTCTGACAGATTTTTCGAGGCTGGAACATATGCTGATTTGGAGTTGGCCTTTACGAAGTTTGAACCAGACTTTTTGCTGGTATCATCAGTGTCGAAGGCATCAAGAAACTCTGCGTAGGCCTTTGCAGCACTGGCTTCCTCTTCGCGTTTCTTTGCTTCAGCAGCCTCCTAGAAGCCACAGTCATCATTAGGCCGGATGATATTTTAAAACCATCGAACCTGTTCTTTCTCCCTGCGGGATTTCCGGACGGTTCCCGCAGTTAGATATTGGGAAAGCTTGGCGTCGTCCACCGTCTTTTGCTAATCGGATCCATTGGTAAGTGTGGAGGGAAGAGAAAGTGGCTCTATCCATCGCACTGAGAACGAAGATTCGTCATCGTCATTGTCGAAGAAGGCAGCGAGCTTGGTAGATGCTAGTTTAGCCTTGGTTTTGTCCATTTCTCCGCGTGAATTGATTATAAGCTGACGGTATGAACGGCTGAGGTAAAACTGGTAAAATGGATCCGGAAATGCGTGAATGTGACAGTTTGTCTGTGACGTGTTGTCACAGCAGCTTCCTCTACTTGCACCAAACAAGCACGATCCTCGCGGAATAAAGGTGTTTTACATTCAATATGTTCATATTCACGTCGCCCTCGGAAGATGGAGTAACCTAGCGATTCAGATGCAGCACCTCTATTGCCAACCCCCGCTTCAACGCCAGCAAATCTTCGCTGTTCATCGACTCCGTGAGGCCATTCAACCACGCTTCGCCATCATCCATGGATACGTAGGGGTAATCCACCTGTGAGCAATATAGTCAACGAAGCAGGACTAGGACTCAATCAGCCGATTTACCGAGTACATGATTCTGTTCAAGCCAATTTGGTTCACATGAAAATCAAACAGTTCCGTCGCGAAATTTCCAGACACCGTTTCAAACAAGTTGGTTTGCCAGTATGATGACAAGTTCCTGAGCATTGGCATACCCTCGGGCAACTGCCGGGCTAATTCTGAAGCCAAAAGATATGACATTGAATTGCTAAGGGAACAAGAAATACTGGACTCACGCTGGTCGATGCGGAGCAAATCCGAAGTTATGCGTTCTCCTACGCATAGATTTAAGCGCCGGTTATTTCCAGGAAGAAAGGGAACCAACCTAGATGGCCAACGATGATACTGAGCTTGGGAAACCGGCTAAACATACTTAGAATCGTACAGGTCCAGACCTGTGATGATCTTACTCAAAGACTCCATTGGTGCAGAGACCCATCACATGGGTAGAAAGAGTATCTGCAAATTCCTGAGTCAAAAGGTTAGCGTCTGATCCAGATCCATTTTGCATGGACGTCTTACCTGTCCCGGTCCTTCAAGCCAGGGCGCATGCCCATACAACTGGTTCTGAATCTGCGGAATATTTGTCCGGGGGTGGAGGTACACAGGCACATTGAGCTCTGTCACCATTTCCCAGAAAATATCGTACTCCGGCTGATCATAGAAAAGTAACGTCGCTGCGTTCATCATGGGTCAGTAACACATAAATCTTTGCCAATAGCAGAATTAGAACCATTATCAGGCCCGGACTGCTCTGTAAAGGAACAATTGAGCACCTCAGAAGTATAGACAGATGACACTAACGATAATCATTAATCAATGCCCCAAGAAACCCGAGTTCGACAACAGTTCTGTTCAGTTCCTGCGCTGCCGTGGTTGCGTTGTGCATCGCCAGAGACGCGAACCCCCCGAAGCGAACAGTGTTGTTGGAGATGGACGCTGCCAGTTGATCGTTCACGTTTCTAGCCATAGCCTCAGCAGCTACTGGGTCGGAAATACCCTGGACGATTTCAGTCAATTCTGAAGCTCAAAGGAAAATCTCGTTGACCTGTATGCAGGGCTGTGTGCACGATATCACCATCTTAAAGAAGAGTCAATTTCAAGCTTGAAAGATTATCCGGAACTTCATACATAGTCGACACCGTTAACGTCCATGCTGGCGAGGCGCTGGTTGTGAATATCCAGTATATTTGCTCGCAGTTCTGCGCTCGTTTGGCCTGTGGCTCGATAAACAACAGCATCGAAGGCAAACTTGAAAATCATTTACCTACAGGAGGAGCACCTCCCCTGTTCACCGGCGTCAGTTTAGAATGGCCCAGCTTCAGCATTCAGTATACATACGCTCCCGGTTTAAAGAGTTCCGGGATAGACCAGGCCTCCTCGAAAATTATTGTACCCTTGCCTGTGTCATTCCACTGCCGTCCACAAACAGCCTGCAGAATGGACGAAATCCCGAAGAAAACCACAAGTCGCGCGGAAATCATGGTTGTGTGCAAGTCAAACGTGCAACTTGAAGTCGAAGCAAGCTGCATATATAGTGTGTGGATCCCTACGGATCTGGCCGGCCGAGCTCATCGTTGAGAAACAGGGCAAATCCACTCGTTGTGCCGTGTGCGTGAGGTCTCGGGCCTTGCAGTCTGATGGGCACAGAAAATCACCAATCGGAACCTTGTCGGGAAGTGGTGGAGCTTCTGCAGCTATCAACTATTTTTAAGAGAGAACATCTGATGAGGGCTTCAAGATAATTGCGAAGGGATAGGGGAAGGGATGTCGGTTATTTTAAGATATGGTTTTTTTTACACCGATGAAATTATCACCAGGATTCGGCCGAAATACGACATGGGATCGTTTAGCTCGGCCGCCTTCATGGATGGGACAGCCTGATTCAGATGCAACGCCCGCTTCAACAGCGGCGACGCGCGGAGGATCAGCAATTCTTCTATTCAGAATTAATGCACAACAAACATATATTAGCGCTGGTTCACTCGTATACAGGTGCGAACTCAGCCGCTACATCATCATACTTCCCAATCCGCCTTGTATATATGCCATGGGCTTCATTGGCGGGTGCGGCGTCGCTTCGAATTGCGTGTATTTTTGCGTGCCCTCGGAATCGATCCGAATCTAACGAAGACGCGGTTAAGATGGAGCGAAAAAAGACCACGCTGTCCACTCACGAAAGCGCCCTTATTTCCGCCCTGATCTACATAGTTGGGTGCAGAAAAGACCTGGACGACGGGAGTAATGAGCGCGCGCCCCGATGAAAATGGGAATCACCCCTACCGTAGTACACAACCCATCGTGTTCGATTTGGTATCCATCTATGTAGCGCGGCGAGTTTTCAGTACCGAGACCATTACCTCGAAAATGGGACTCACCTTGCCGAACCTCGTGGCTGCGGATGATGCCTGTGACACCGTTAAGGGTGCACCATCTCCGGGTTACGTCTGGTCCGAAGGCAATCCCGACGCCCTACAAGAACATGCTTATCAGTGCCAGCGGGGTCGGACGGTGAAGGTTCCGCACCCGTTTGCTCGGCCCCCGGCCCGGCATTGTTTGTGGGTCTGTCCAAAGGAGCTGGACATTCGATGTTAGCTCACTATATGTTATCCCAAGAGGATTCCAAGCGCACTTCACACATCAGACCTTCCTGTCCAGGCTGCCGACCTATACGGTCTATTTTCCGGATATCTTCTAGCGTCACGCCGTCCTTACTGAAGAGACCGCCATGCACGACAAAGTACCGCTTCAGTCCTTGCGACGATAGAATCGGAGTGCCGATTTTATTCGGCGGCGGTTTTGTCGCACTTATAAGAGTGGACAGCGGCACTAGACGAACTTCAGATTCAGAACAACAACTGAGTGAAGAACAGCCAACGCACAGGTCGTGAAAACGTGCGCGAAAAGCTGCGCAGATCAAGTCAGTCAAGTAAGCGCCGGTAGAGAAAAGGGAGAACACGCCTTGTAGGTCTGTTCACCGTGTTTGTGTTTCGCTTCACCCTCGAAACCATACGATCGGTTCATGTCCTTTGCCTACGGGGAAGTCAATTCCAGAACGAAGCAAACATGAGGGGCCGCACCTCATGGTTTCCTCTGTTAATGTACATGAACCTGGGATACAGCCCTGTAGATCCGAGTCAGGATTAAAAATACAGAGATCGGGCAAAGACGTACATTTAAATGCGAAGGCCGTGAGGATGACCTCTATCGACCACGACCCGCGGTCCACGAGGTCGCCGTTCATCAGTAAATAATGCTTCTCGCTTGGCTCGCCCGTGAGCGAGTAGAGATGCAGCATATCGTAGAATTGGCCTGACACAATCGTCAACAGTAAGTAAAGTGCACAAATGAACACGAGAGGGCGGGAACCGTACCGTGAACGTCGCCAATGACATCGCATGTCACGCCCTCCTCCAAATCGACGTTCACCAAGCTCTCTTCTTTCGAAAAGTGCTCGTGGGCGCCAAGGATGATCTCCCACACGTACCGCTTGGGCAGCGCCTTGCCGTCCTTGAACCACTGAATCATGCTCGTCACAAACTCGTGCGTAATGCTGTATTTTCCGTCCGCTAGCGGGAGCGTTGGGCCCGCGTAAGTCTTTTCGACGTCGCACCCCCCTGCATCACTCTCAGCAGCGATCCGACACTCGAACGAGATGGCGCACCTTCTGTTATTATTTCTTGACACCTCAGAACCGCGCTCTTCTCGCCCTCAACCTCGATGGCCTGTCGTGACACTTTAGCGAAAATCCAGCACAGCGCCCCGGCGCGCACCGACCTTCTCGAACTCGATCTTCCGTATGAGCTTCTGCGTCGCGACCATCTGCGCGCGCACGGTCTCATTTTTTGGCTCGAGCGCGAGCACCTTGCGAAAGTCCGCGATGGCCGACTGCGGCTTCAGGATCTGCATGTAGCATGTCGCGCGCCTGCGTCCAAAATGCATAAGCGACCTGCGTGTGTGCGCCGACGCCGACGCCCCGCGCTCGGATGTACATACCGGTAGTACGCCTTGGCGTATTTTGGATCCACCTGGATTGCCTGACCTGCGCCGTATGCGTGCAGTGAGCGGGGCGCGCATGTGCCGTGCCGAAAGCAACTCACTGGCGTCAGTGAGAGCGTAGCCGAACTCCTCGAGCTTCATGCGCGTGTACGCCCGGTTGCACCAGATAGTCGCGTCCGCCGGGTTCTTCTCGATGGCCTCGGAGTAGAGACGCGCGGCGGTGGGGAAGTCATGGCCTGGCCACCGCCCATTAGTCTAGGTGTCTGTGTCGCCAAAACGGTGTGCGCACCGGAGAATGCCTTGTTAGCTTCGGCCTTGAGGGTGAGCGCGGCAGCCTTGTCTGCAGCAGAGACCTCGATGGAGAGAGCCTCGAGCTGCGGGGACGGCACGGACGATGGCGGGGTGGAGGCGGAGAGGGCGGGCGAGTTAGGCTGGGAAGAGGCGTCGGACATGGTACCAGGTAATTATGAGGCGCGTCCTACTCGTGATAAAATATTTGATCGGGTCGGTGGCTTCCCACGCTTGCGAACCAAATATTCCGCACAACTACATAGTGTGTTACAGGCTGTATACTATAGTATACTAAAGGACGGGTAGAAGACTATACTAGGTTGGGTATCGCGCGCCAGGCTACAAAGATTCCGGTGTGTCGGTGCAGTGGACTTATACGTTAGGTATGTTGCTCGGGGTCATGAAGCTCGTTTACTTAATCTGTCTCTCCGCAGACATCCAGATTGTGGTACTTGCCGAGGTTCATAGAATAGGCGTTGACGTTCTGAACCCAGCCGTTCATGAACTGGTGCAGGTAGTCGAGATTGTTCTGGCAGCGGCAGCAGTTGGTCCACCGTGCAGCAGTGGCCTGGCCCTGAAATGGAATGTGTCAAGGTCTGGTCTCGAGGTCGGGCAGCAGAATACTGACGACAGTGAGACCTTGGCTCCAACCATTATACATGCCGATGGAAAGCAGCAAATTACCACCGTTGTCCGAGAGGGTCTGGGAAAAGTACTTGGCGCCGGTCCTGATGTTGAAGTCCTGCAAAGAGATAAGCCAAGCGATGCTGGGAGGCGCGGCGGACTCACAGGGTCCCTGCAGTTGCCGCCAGGGGCTCCGCCGCATTTGTCCTTGGTCAGTTGCATAAGACCCTGCTCGCCCGCTCCACCAATCTAGTCTCCGCAGTCAGACTTTTACGACGGTCAATAAAATCATTATATGGACACCAACCGTGTTTTCATTACAACTCGACTCTTGCATGGCGAAGGAGGCCAGCATGATAGCCTTGAGACCGTACTGGTCGGCATACTTCTCGAACATGCCGACGTAACTTGGCAGCAATGTCAGTTTCGCCAAGACCCTCAAATATTGGAAACGGACTTGGAGCAGGCGGAGAAGGGTGTGCCCGGGGATTTGAGCGCCTGAGAAAGATCCACAGCGACAATGTCGCCGACAGTCATGTAGGGAGGGTTCCATCCCGCGCCTGGACAACGATTGGAAGGCGGAAAAAGGCGCAATGCAAGACTTGCCTGTTATACCGCAGTTGAGCCAGTCGAGACTACCGTTGGGACCGGCGGTCGACGTAATCTTCTCTTGAGAAAAGGTCAGATTTGGGGCAAGCTGAGCTCAAGCAAGGCAAACTCACTTGAAGCACCATTCCAACCGCATCGGTCTACAGTGACCTTGATGAGGCCGGCGACAGATGTAACGGCTTGGACTACGTTCTCGACCGCCTTGGTCGGCTTCGCCGCCGCCGCGGTTGTCTTCTTGGTCGTGGCGGTAGTGTGATGGGTGGTCGAAGTTGAAGTCTTGGTAGTGGTGGCCTTGGTGGTGGTGGCCTTGGTGGTGGTGGCCTTGGACGACTTGGTGTTCTAAGACTTTTGAGCAAAGTGGGGGCGTCGAGAGGGACAGAGCATACGCGGGCCTGGCAGGATTTGCGCCGTTTCAATTGCGGGGCTTCGAGGGGTTTCGGAACTGAAATTCGGGCATGGTGACGAGCGACTGGGTGGGCGCCGTGGGCGATGTTGGCCTGCGCCGCGAGGGCTGCGCTGAGAACAAGGAGAGGAAGGGCCAGGAGCATGCTGGCTGGAAGAAGGAAAGACGAAGACAGAGGAGACAAGAGGCAATGTCAGATCCAGAGTGACCCGCGCGGCGGCTTGGGACCGCGCATCTTGGCATGTGGTTCTGATCGCCAATGGCACATCCAAGGCGACCACCCATCCGTACTTGTGATCCCATCTCTGGGCGTAAAAGGAGGAGGATACTCAAGGAGGACTGCTATCAGTACATGGCAATTATAGCACTTACCGGCTTAGCGCGACGCGTTTTACGTTACTGAGCACTCCGTCGTTGGCAGTTGGGGATATTCCAATTCGTATCAAATTATTTGTGGAATACAACAATCTAGTCAGGCGTAAATACTGGGCCGACTTGTCGACTCGAAGAGGCTCATCGGAGCTCGCCCCGCGTCGATCCTCAAGCCGCTCGATCGTAATCGAAAGCTGTACGCATGGCGCCTAACGGAGAGGCGCTGCTTTGGTCGGTACATCATCGTGGGGTACAACAGATGGGCCGGGTAGAGCCGTAAGAGAAGGGACCGTGTGAGCCAAGTAACTTGTCCATTTCGAGGAGCACTGCAATCTTGCCGCAAGCAGAAATGATATCAGCGAGTCAGACCCCGGAGCCTGGACAACAATGGCGTGCGCAAACGAGTCACTTGCAGTGAACGAGATCCGATGGACAGGGCGGGGCCAGCGTCGGTCGAGGCGGTGGCCTGGGAACGGCTGGGAACCGGTCGGACTCGGACTCGGCTCCAGTCCCACGGATCATACAGAGGTCGAGAACCACCCGAAAGACATGCACAGGACGCAAGACGGGAACGGCCAAGGTGTGAACGGCTGCGGACTAGACCTGGCATGGTGATTACACTCCGAGCGAGGTGGACAGCCTTCTGGTGCGAAGTATCGTAAAGGACAAGAAAAAACGTAGGAAAAGGGAGGAAAAAAAGAGCAAATGCTGAGGGTGGCTAGAACCAGAGTCAGGGATGTACACGCGGCCTTTTTGACTTGGTTGCGCGCCTATTGTGCACCATGATTCGGATGTGATTCATTTGCCTGGTTCGAGTCATGGTTGAGGGGGATAAACAAACAAGCGCACACACACCGCATAGCAGCCCACTCATCTTTAAACGACTCAGAACCCGCCGTTCTGAACCCTCCTCCTCGCCGCTAGCCCTCCCGAGACCCCCCTTACTTGTCTTTGTCCCCCGCTTTTTTTTGCAGGCCTTTGTCACTCGACAGAGCTCCCTGTAATCGGATCGTCCTCAGGTCTCCGACTTGAGACGTCCGACCTGACTTAACCAGTCGAAATGTGCTTCTCCATACAGTGTCGTTACCCCCACCCGAACCTCCCGCTTTCCCGCCCGTTCATGTCCATCTCCTTCTCGGTTTCTTCTAAATACACTATCACCACCCCCACCTCCTCCGATGCGCGGTCTAGTACTATCTGAACACCTATAATCCCTACCGCCTCTATAATCGCTTCGCCAACTTAGCACCACCACAACTCAATCAACCCCAAATATGCACTCGTCGATTCATTCTCTCGCTCACAGGGCCCCCCCGGCTACCCGCGCCAGGGTCCGGTGGCAGCCCTATAATGCTCTTGCTTCCGTATCCTCTTCGTCTCGTTCTCCCTCTCTCAGTTACCTCAGTACCCCGGCCACTTCTGTATCATCATCCCCACCACCACCAAAGGCTCCGCCATTATGCGAAACAGACCGTCTCAGGGCCCAATCCTCTATGCCGCAAACCCCGAGGGATCCCTCGAACCCGCTTCGAGAAACCCCCAAGAACAAATATGCAACCGGCTTAGTCGGTATGTCTCCCCCGCGCTCATCCCTCCCCCGTTGCCGAATTCGCTCTCCGCAGATCAAGCCGTAAAGTCGCTATGCGAGATATGGCGTCCTCAAGACATTCCCACTGTATTTTTGACATCCTCGCGGGCCAGTGTTGGCTCGTGCAGTGAACCTCCCCCCCCACCCCCGAAATCCCGCAGACGCAACACACAGTTGCCGTCCCCCGTTTCCCCCCACACCCAACCCTCCCCTCCCTCCCCTCCATCCTCGAGCTCTCCAGCTTATTCGCGCGCAGGGCAAACGCCCCTTCACGGAGAAGAACTAGCGACCTTCAACAGAACCAATCTTGTTCCGATCAAGGGTTTTGTGCACGAGGTCCTTAGGCGCTCGCGAACCTCCGGTTCCGTGCTGCAAACGGCCCTCTGCTACTTGGAGGCGATACGCCCCCGGGTGCCAGAACTCATCCGAAAGGAGCAATCTGGCGAAGGCGCCCGCGGCGAGCCTGACTCGGAATGCCGCGTCATGCCTGCCACTCCGGCCGAGCTAGAGCTCGAGGCACAGCTGTCGTCGATGAACTTCGATTTCCCACTAGGGGATCTCCGCAGCGACGAAGATGTGATGGATACAGTGCGCGTCTGTGATGAGGATATAGCCTGCACGGCTACCCCATCGTCGACGTCTTCCGGTTCGGAAGACAAGACTGCGCTGAGCAAACAGAAACCTGCCGCGTCCGGCGGTCCTCTGGCCCCCCTCACCCCCCTTCCTTCTCCGCTCCTCTGCCCCAGGCGGGCATTCCTCGCGTCGTTGATCTTGGCCTCCAAGTTCACGCAGGACAAGTGTTATTCGAATCGCGCTTGGGCGAAACTTTCCGGTCTTCCGGCCAGAGAGATAGGCCGCTGTGAGCGTGCCCTCGGCGACGCCTTAGATTGGCGTCTCTGGGTCGGCAAAACGCCCGTGGTCTCCCAAGCATCCTCATCGACGACACCTACTCCTGCGCCCGTCACGACCGGCAGACCCGTGGTCCGCTGTCAGAGCGAATCGACCCTTGCCATCGGCAAAGGATCATTCCTCGCGCGCAACGACAAGAAAGAGAGCGCGAACGTATTGCCCGCTAGCTCCCCTCTTCCGACGAGGCCCGCACAACGTGGGCTGCGGAGATGCTCCACCCTGCCTGCCGACGCGTTCGCAAGCGAGCCTTCTCCCGCGACGAGCAGCGGATCTCAGTACGAGTCGACTTGGAATGGTGAAGGGCACCAGCTGTCGTTCTCCAATATTGCTCAGCAAGATCAATTAATGGGTTCCCCCGAGTTCAGCCAGGTGAGCTCTACCGTCGCCCTGACATACTTTATTTTCTCACAATATTTCCTTCTCGCAGGCGAGTTCGCCTTCGACGCCCAGTTCAACGTACTCCAGTTCGTTTTACGCAAGCCAACAGTATCCGAGCCCCATCCCATCGACGCCGAGCCTCACCTATTCGCCGTCGTCCACCGAGTCATCGTCCGGCGACCGGACCATCCAGATGTCGAGCTTTATGGACGATACCATGGCACCGGCTTCCCACGACGTCGGCATCGCGTCTTGCAGCAACAGCAGCAACGACATTTCCTCGCACTGGGGTGCCCCTCATTCATCGCCTATGCTGTCCGGTGTCGCGTTCGAGGCCGCCCTGGGTCCGGATCACAAGTATGCTACATCGGTGTTCCTCGGAGTACCGTCCGCCAAGTTCGGCCCTGCCTCAAATAGCGTCAACGCTTGGCCGTGGTCGGATCCGGCCGACGATTACTCACCCTCGCCGCTGGAGTACGGGCTCGGCTCCGCGAACGCGGTTCCGGCATTTCCCGCCAAATTCCCTGGCATGCCGGGGGCGCGGACTATTACCACCGTCGGTCCCGACATGGCGCGGATACCGGCGAGTGTTTTTCCGGAGCGCGATCTGGATCGATCGTATCCCGCTTACCCTATTCATTGACTCATTGACGATTTCCCTTCTCTCCCCTGTGTACTGCATTCCTGTTTTGTTTTTTCCCTCTCTCTCGAATGTTTTCTTCTTTACTCCTACGATAAAATCATAAACCTCCTGCGTACCCACTTCCTATATATGCCAACTTTCCTGGATCCTGTCTCGGTCTGTTTTATGCCATGCCCGCCCTCCATGTATGTTTCTCTGCCTCTCATTTGGCGTTCTGTACTGCGTAGTGGGTTACTCATTTGTATATACCCCTCAATAGATCCTGTGGCCGGGGTCTTCACAACGCGGGCTAGGCGCGACGCGCGACCGGGAGCAAGCATACCATGAAGCAAATCATGTGTAGCGTATTACACGTAATCCCCTGAAGATCTCAAGACCCAGAACGTGCGGGTACAGTGGTAAGTCCCTTCTATACTGCTTCCTTTGCAATCGTTGTCCCTGGTCGTCAGCAGCCACGCGAAACGTGTTGCAAGCAACACGATCTTCAATGCCGAGCGCGTTTGAATGCTTGGATCGACAGAATCAAGTAATCAGCTAGATCTCTTCGTCGTCCTGGCCGTGGGCGATCCCACGCGGAAGCGGACCCACCTTCCTCATTGCGCTGGGTTAAGAAACGGATCCGGCTTCCTTATGGCAATTCAGGGCGCTAGTCCAGACGCAGGAATCGTGCCGGAGTTAACCCCTGAAACCATGTCGCGGGTCACTACTTTTTGGGCGCTTCCGGCATTGGACGTGGTCTTCAGATTCATGTTCAAGCTTGGAAGTAGCGCACGGGCCCGAAGAACCTCGACCGGAGAACGTGGCAGTTCATAATGAGCAGCGGTGCCATGTTTTTGCCAACTGCTTCTGAGTTTTCGTGGATCCTTCCCCGACATCGTAGCACCGAACAAAAGGGACTCCACGAGTGCTGGAAAGCGTTTGCATCGCCCCCGGCGGCCGTTATTAAACTGGTAAACTCCAATATTGTGCATGCGATCCCACGCGAGGGGAGCAGAAAGCGCTCAAAAACAAGTTGCCATGTCGTCCATTCAGTTTGCTGCGGGTGTTCTGATATGGGTTAGTTACCGAAATGCGCGTGCAGTCCGGATATGGTAAGTTAGTTCGCTTAGGCAAAAGTTGTCCGTCCTTGTACCTTCTGACCTTGTCGTCCCTCGATTTTTTTCCCCCGGTGCTGAGGGAGCGATAGGCAGTCTTTTGTCATCGATTTCATATACAAAATCAGAGATATGCATCATTCTTTGGAGCGCCAGTGTTTCGTCCAGACTATGCGGTGGGAATACATTTATTTAGGCTACGCTCACCATATAATTTTTAATAGGCCCCGGAATATACGGACCAGTATCGTGCAGATGTTCTGTTGGTTCGAGGCGTGAAATTCCGCAACGGAGACACCTCCTCAACTCCATTTCTGGGGATGTGGAGAGATGTGGAGCTGATTTTACGACAGACTTTCGCCGGAATATATGGCTTGCTATTTGTGCCGTGGACGAATGTATATGGGTTTGTTCATCACAAACAAAACGATGCAATGTTTCCGCTCACAGACGGTTGTAGTGAACTGAAAGTAGACTTGAGCGCTACGGTGACTCGAAGCGTACGAATACATCAATGTTTCAAGTTCAACCGGGACGCCCATTTACGACGTCAATTCAGTTCAATTTAAACGAGGCTCCCGCGGCCACCGTTGTGGAGCGAATGGCGGCATTGCAAGAACAACCAGCCCAGCAGCTCAATCGTATAAGTAGGGCCACAAAAAAACATATTTCTCATACCACCTCTCATACAACCTCTCATACCACCTCCCATCCCATCCAAAAAACATTTATCATCTCTTATCTACAATGATCCCTTCCTTCGTCAGTGCCTCTCTATTTTTCCAAGTTCTTTAACCGACCTATATTGTACAGGCAACCATTATCGCCGTAGCTCTTGCTGCCTTCGCGCCGTCGGTGTCTGCGGTCGGCTGCTTCAGCGGCGGGTCAGTTTTAATCCCGCGACATCTCGACTGGTTCTGAACCCACTTTTTCTGCGACTAGACAAGCCGGGGACTGCTCCGCTGCAATCGGCGGCATCTGTGGCCAAGTTAACGGCTTCGTCGTAGGTGGACTACCAATAGAAAGCGAAGAAAGGCTGAATAAACCGTTTTACAGTTCGGAGCTGGCCAGACCATTTCCACTTGCGTCGACGTCAACGGCTTCCGTTGCAAGTCAGTCACAGGCTTTCCAACATGTTGATTTTTGTCGGTGCTGAATGATTTTTTGTAGCATGGCCGTCCAGAACACCGGCGGCGGTGGCGCCCAGATCGGAACGCAGGAGTGCATCGACGACATGACGGCGACCAACAACGGTTGCGACAGCCACGGCGGTATTCGCGCTGACGGGAACTTCCAGCTCACGCTTGACCCCAACACGGGCGCCTGCTGAAAGCGAAGACGTAGACGAATATAATAAAGCCTGAAGGCTAAAGGAGTCTGTTTGTTTATTGTATAGTTTTGAACCTGTGTTATTTTGAGACCAAACCTCAGTACAAGGCGACTATAAGGTGCTAAGTTCAAATCGTTTCAAAACAAGTAGGCCTATGCTGTTGAGTTGTGCAGGAAAATGAGAACGAGAGTGATAATCCGAGTCGGATCGCTTCTAAGGTCGTGGCCAAGTATGCGACCTCAATGCGTCGCACTCAATCAAACTGGAGTCGCACCATGTCGCACCTGGACCAGCTCAGGATCGGCCCTGAGTGATACAACTTGAGGGCTGGGTGGAGTGAAGACCGGAGAGAGGCTAATGTAATGGCCAGGTGGGCAAATCGAATTGAAATCGAGCACCAGCGGCTCAGAAGCAGGATTGACCTTGGATAGACCAGTCACGGAACTTTGATTCTTAGCTGTGGTGTAGAAATTTTCTTAAAATTTACAAGCGCCAAGAAATTCTCTCACAACGGGACCGACATTCTCCTGAAGGCCGCCTCCTTGTAATTCCGGCAGTATCTGACGAACCCCTCGCGCGTCATCACGCGGCGCGGGACAGCGCCGTCGCCGAAAAGATCGTGGAGGTGATCGTCGTACATCCATATCGTCTCAATGAACTGGCGGGTAAGAGGCTTACCGTCCTGGCGCATAACCGGCACCTGTATGTCCGCATTTTCGGCATCAGTGTTAACAGATACATGAGGGAGACGAAAGGCTTCAAATGGGCCCATGGACACGTACAGAGCCGACGCACATCTGCCATCTATCTTGATTTATAAATGCTCTGAGACCGTGTAATCCACAAACTCACTGGAAGGAAGGAAGTGTATTTTAACCGCAGCGGTCCCATTAAGGAACATAGCGGGGCCCGTAACTACATACACGACGTCAATTGTATGCTACGGACACCCTCCACTTTACCGCTGTGACCGGTTCCCTCTTGTCAAACTCTTGCTTGTCCTGGTCTGAGCCGGGGTACCAACTTGAAAATATTTATATTGGCATCTCACATGCAAGTAGCGCAAGGAGTCCCGTCTCACGGATTCCATAGTAGGGTGTGACACGGAGGGCAATTGATTAGCCATTCAACAAGGCTGTATGTTGCCCATGGGGTTCTAATTCCCCTTAAGCATAGGATACTGCGAGAGTGGAACTGGGGAGGTGCAAAGCCGGATTCCGGGTCAACCATCAAGAACATATTAGCTCGCTGGTTGTCTAGCCCGGGATCCCGATCCATGGAGAGTGGGTCCTCCTGGAGATGACGGTATATAACTATCGGGAGCCCAACTTGGGCGGAGACGGGGCAGACGATGCCGCGCGTGTGGATGGGGTGCGCCGCGTCGATATCGATCTCGTTGAAGATGCCGTTCTGGCGGTCGGACTCGCATCCAAGGATTATTCCACGGACGATGCCTTCTGGAAGCGCAGGTGCGTACTGGATTTTGTGCGACTTCCAGTCGGCTCGTTGACAATCTACGGACTGGCGCAGTCAGGCTTGACACTGTGTAAGTACTAGGGATTGGACATACACAATATATTGTCTTTTACATCTTGAGCACTGCTTAAACGATTCCGCGTCGTCTTGCTTCGAGTACTTGCCCACTTCAAGTTCCTATATATGCCAACTTTCCTGGATCTTGTCTCGGTCTGCTTTATGCCATGCCCGCCCTCCATGTATGTTTCTCTGCCTCTCATTTGGCGTTCTGTACTGCGTAGTGGGTTACTCATTTGTATATACCCCTCAATAGATCCTGTGGCCGGGGTCTTCACAATGCGGGCTAGGCGCGGCGCGAGACCGGGAGCAAGCATACCATGAAGCAAATCATGTGTAGCGTATTACACGTGAGTCCCCTGAAGATCTCAAGACCCAGAACGTGCGGGTACAGTGGTAAGTCCCTTCTATACTGCTTCCTTTGCAATCGTTGTCCCTGGTCGTCAGCAGCCACGCGAAACGTGTTGCAAGCAACACGATCTTCAATGCCGAGCGCGTTTAAATGCTTGGGGCGACAGAATCAAGTAATCAGCTATGTAGATCTCTTCGTCGTCCTGGCCGTGGGTGATCCCGCGCGGAAGCGGACCCACCTTCCTCATTGCGCTAGGTTGAGAAACGAACCCTGTGGCAAATCAGGACACTAGTCCAGACGCAGGAATCGTGCCGGAATCAACCCCTGAAACCGTGTGGCGGGTCACTACTTTTTAGGCGCTTCAACCGGCATTGGACGTGGTCTTCAGATTCATGTTCGAGCATGGAAGTAGCGCACGGGCCCGAAGAACCTCAACCGGAGAACGTGGCAGTTCACAATGAGCAGCGGTGCCATGTTTTTGCCAACTGCTTCTGAGTTCTCGCGGATCCTTCCCCGACGTCGTACTAGTAGCACCGAACAAAAGGGACTCAACGAGTGCTGGAAAACGTTTGCATCGCCCCCGGCATAGGGCTTCAACCCGCCCGTTAAACGGGACGGCCGTCCAAAAGACGGCCGTCTTTTTTGACGGGACGGGTCAGCCCGTCCCGTCCTCTTGATTCTAGACCTCTCAGGACGGGCGGGTCCCGCCCGTCCCGCCCGTGACGGCCGCTTCGACGGGTTCAATGAGGCTTCTGGCGGCGTCATAGTGATGAGTAAATATAATACTGGGTGAGGGTATTCAAAACTCAACTCGAGTTCTTTGCTCCTCAAACCGATTTTGGTGGCCTCCAGACGACGGAGAAAAGGCTTTGAGGTCGTCTGGATGGTCAAAGCGGTCAACATTGATCGCATCAACCTTATCAATCACCTTGCTTTTGACTCGATTTTTGCCCCAAGTAGTGAGTTCATGTGGAAATGTGATGAATGATCCAGATTTCACCATAGAGTCATCCAAATCCGACTAGATTCGAGCGGTCTTGCCCAAATTTGCGTCGATCCCGGGTACACCCGTCCAACCCGTCAAACGGGCGGGGACGGGTACCCCGTCGACGGGTCGACCCGTCCCGCACCCGTCCCGTCTAGGTCTTCGGGCCAAGCTCAGGACGGGCGGGTTCAAACCCGTCCGTCCCGCCCGTCGACCCGTCAAGAACGGGGACGGGTTGAAGCCCTACATACAGGGGCCCGGCAGCCGTTATTAAACTGGTAAGCTCCAATATTGTGCATGCGATCCAACGCGAGGGGAGCAGAAAGCGCTCAAAAACAAGTTGCCATGTCGTCCATTCAGTTTGCTGCGGGTGTTCTGATATGGGTTAGTTACCGAAATGCGCGTGCAGTCCGAATATGGTAAGTTAGTTCGCTTAGGCGAAAGTTGTCCGTCCTTGTACCTTCTGACCTTCTCGCCCCTCGATTTTTTCCCCCGGTACTGAGGGAGCGACATACAGTCTTTTGTCATCGACGTCACATACAAAATCAGAGATATGTATCATTCTTTGGAGCGCGAGTGTTTCGTCCAGACTATGCGGTGGGAATACACTTATTTAGGCTACCCTCACCATTTAATTTTTAATAGGCCCGGAATATATGGACCAGTATCGTGCAGATGTTCTGTTGGTTCGAGGCGTGGAATTCCGCAACGGAGACACCTCCTTAACTCCATTTCTGGGGATGTGGAGAGATGTGGAGCTGATTTTACGACAGACTTTCGCCGGAATATATGGCTTGCTATTTGTGCCGTGGACGAATTTATATGGGTTTGTGCATCACAGACAAAACGATGCAATGTTCCCGCTCACAGACGGTTGTAGTGAACTGAAAGTAGACTTGAGCGCTACGGTGACTCGAAGCGTACGAATACATCAATGTTTCAAGTTCAACCGGGACGCCCATTTACGACGTCAATTCAGTTCAATTTAAACGAGGCTCCCGCGGCCACCGTTGTGGAGCGAATGGCGGCATTGCAAGAACAACCAGCCCAGCAGCTCAATCGTATAAGTAGGGCCACAAAAAAACATATCTCTCATACCACCTCTCATACAACCTCTCATACCACCTCCCATCCCATCCAAAAAACATTTATCATCTCTTATCTACAATGATCCCTTCCTTCGTCAGTGCCTCTCTATTTTTCCAAGTTCTTTAACCGACCTATATTGTACAGGCAACCATTATCGCCGTAGCTCTTGCTGCCTTCGCGCCGTCGGTGTCTGCGGTCGGCTGCTTCAGCGGCGGGTCAGTTTTAATCCCGCGACATCTCGACTGGTTCTGAACCCACTTTTTCTGCGACTAGACAAACCGGGGACTGCTCTGCTGCAATCGGCGGCATCTGTAGCCAAGTTAACGGCTTCGTCGTAGGTGGACTACCAATAAAAAGCGAAGAAAGGCTGAATAAACCGTTTTACAGTTCGGAGCTGGCCAGACCATTTCCACTTGCGTCGACGTCAACGGCTTCCGTTGCAAGTCAGTCACAGGCTTTCTAACATGTTGATTTTTGTCGGTGCTGAATGATTTTTTGTAGCATGGCCGTCCAGAACACCGGCGGCGGTGGTGCCCAGATCGGAACGCAGGAGTGCATCGACGACATGACGGCGACCAACAACGGTTGCGACAGCCACGGCGGTATTCGCGCTGACGGGAACTTCCAGCTCACGCTTGACCCCAACACGGGCGCCTGCTGAAAGCGAAGACGTAGACGAATATAATAAAGCCCGAAGGCTAAAGGAGTCTGTTTGTTTATTGTATAGTTTTGAACCTGTGTTATTTTGAGACCAAACCTTAGTACAAGGTCGCTATAAGGTGCTAAGTTCAAATCGTTTCAAAACAGGTAGGCCTACGCTGTGAGTTATGCAGGAAAACGATTGAAAGAAAGAACGAGAGTGATAATCCGAGTCAGATCACTTCTAAGGTCGTGGCCAAGTATGCGACCTCAACGCGTCGCGCTCAGTCAAATTAGAGTTGCACCGTGTCGCACCTGGACCAGCTCAGGCCCATCGACCCTGAGAGATGCAACTTGAGGGCTGGGTGGAGTGAGACCGGAGAGAGACTAATGTAATGGCCAGGTGGGCAATCGAATTGAATCGAGCAACAGCGGCTCAGAAGCAGGATTGACCTTGGATAGACCAGTCACGGAACTTTGATTCTTCGCCGTGGTGTAGAAAAATTCTCAAAATTTACAAGCCCCAAGAAATTCTCTCACAACGGGACCGGCATGCTCCTGAAGGCCGCCCCTCCATTCTCCTTGTAATTCCGGCAGTATCTGACGAACCCCTCGCGCGTCATCACGCGGCGCGGGACAGCGCCGTCGCCGAAAAGATCGAGGAGGTGATCGTGGTACATCCATATCGTCTCAATGGACTGGCGGGTAAGAGGCTTACCGTCCTGGCGCATAACCGTCACCTATATGTCCGCATTTTCGGCATCAGTGTTAACAGACACATGGGGGAGACGAAAGGTTTCAAATGGGATGGACACGTACAGAGCCGACGCACATCTGCCATCTATCTTGATTTAGAAATACTCTGAGACCGTCTAATCCACAAACTCACTGGGGAGGTGCAAAGCCGGATTCCGGGTCAATCATCAAGAACGTAGCTCGCTGGTTGTCTAGCCCGGGATCCCGATCCATGGAGAGTGGGTCCTCCTGGAGATGACGGTATATAACTATCGGGAGCCCAACTTGGGCGGAGACGGGGCAGACGATGCCGCGCGTGTGGATGGGGTGCGCCGCGTCGATATCGATCTCGTTGAAGATGCCGTTCTGGCGGTCGGACTCACATCCGAGGATCATTCCACGGACGATGCCTTCTGCAAGCGCAGGTGCGCACTGGGTTTTGTGTGACTTCCAGTCAGCGCGTTGACAATCTACGGACTGGCGCAGTCAGGCTTGACACTGTGTAAGTATGGATTGGACATACACAATATATTGTCTTTTTACATCTTGAGCACTGCTTAAACGATTCCGCGTCGTCTTGCTTCGAGCACTTGGCGCATTGGGTAGACTCGGACATGGTGGTCCTCAGCAAAGAGTGACCGGCGACCAAACACGCGCCGACAACACGCATCCTGTGCACTTTATACAACCTAAGCGTGGTCTAACTCTGGTACTAAGATCCTCCCGAACCCAGTCTTTCGAATCGCATTGAAATCGGAGGTACATCCACCGGAATCCACCCAATTATTTACCAATTTCAAGGACGCGGCGAGCGTCGAACAACTACGCGTTACGAGAGCGATATTTCCTCAAGAGCAGATTATAGAAAATCTACGCCGCCTTTGACCTCATAACAATAGCACCCGACGAGCATTTGACGCGAGAATCGCGTGGCCGCGACGCGTCTCATTAGCTAAACATTGAGTGCTTGTCTCTATGTCCGCTCGATGCACAGATAAATTTATTTGAACTTTACAGAGAGTACATTCCAAGTTTGAGCCCATTTACAATTTCACTCGTTGAAGAATTCGAATGGGGTGGAGTTCGTCTGTATCGCACGATATACACCATTGCTGTTTCCATCCTTGTCTTTCCCCTCGTCGGTAAACAAAGAATGAAACCTGACATTCTCGATGCCCTGAAACGGTGTCAAAATCAAGCCAGGATGTGAGATGAATGTTCTCACGTCGCCAGGAGGGTCATGGATCCTTCAGGTATTATAAGTCGCAGGAAAATGGATTGGAATGTAGTATTTGCAGACCTGACAAAGATGAAGCCGGAGCTATCGTCGTCGGCGGCCTTGCCAGGGACGCGTTCCCCGGAAGAATTGATCTTGATCGCCTTGATTCTAATCTTGCCGAGGATTATGGGGCCGTACGAGGTGACAGCGCTGCGTATGACAACCAGGTCGTCCTCAAGTTGACAGGTGAGCGCCGGGGCCAAGACCACGATATCTGCTCCACTGTACCTTGATAGTGAAGTTAACCAGCTCAGCGTCGGAGATTTCACTGGCCAACGACCACATCTTGGGCTCATGCTTGTCCCAGTCACGGCGCGAGGCGAGGATGGCCGCCTTTATTTCTGCCTCGACATGTTCAAACGCCTCGATTGCGTGTCCCTTGGGCGCGTGGGGCGGGGAGAGGTCCAGCTGGTCTATAGTGGCTGAGGGGAGTGTTATCGGGGCTCATTGTCGAAATCCAGGCTAGAGCGCTCACCCATGGTGGATGTTCGAGGTCAAGATGCTAATGAAATTAGAGCGCCCAGCACCGGCCCGCAATTCCGTACCACCTATTTAGGAAACTGCACTTGACTCTCGCCACCAACCAAGCTGAACCAATGTTCAACCAAGTTCAACCAAAACTATGCTTCGCTCAACAGCGATCGACATTCTGCCTCCATTTCTTCCTCCAGGGGCACAGTCTGAGACATACTCCGAGAATGCAAGACATTTGCTTCCGCTCGGTCATCGCGGCGGAATGCACTCTCCTGACTTTTGATATATACACCATTCCACCTACCCCATAGCCTATTGCTATCATGATTACCTCCGTATCTGACCCTCACATCAATTTCTATGCCTCAAGGGCCGACTCAGTCCATCGATTCAGCCAAATCAAACGAAAACCTCCCCCAAAGGAACCGATTTCTTTTCGATACTCGGCAGCGGACCTCCAGGATCCTCTGGCACCCATCTGGGAAATACGAAACCATTTTGGAGATAATCTAGAACTCTCCAACAACCACGTCTTACCGCGTCCCCCAACCCCGTCCGACGATGGGCATGACTTTTGGAGTAGCCTGCACAATTCTGATTCAGAGTCAGAAGGAAAGCTCCCACCGCCCAAGGCTCTTCGACAGCGACCTCGAGCCCATACCGTTCCATCGAAGCGGTTCTCCAGGCTCATTCGCGTGCCCCCACCTCCCGTGGATATAGATCTGCTGACGGCGCGCAGCTCGGGCGCCTTGCGGCCAGCCAGTTTGCCTGGGCAGACCATAATCTACCCAGATACAGCGCCGACCGTCTTTGTGGACAGCGTGGATGATGATGTGCCCCCTCCTCATCCAGCAGTCGCCGAGAATGACATCCTTCCTGCGTCATCCTTGGACCCGGCTCACAAGTTGAAGACGAAGAAGTCGTTCAGAAAGAGCACTTTTGGCTTCATGGAGAAACGGAAGAGCACCGCTGGGCGATCCAGGAATGTTTCCGTCTCCTCTATATCGGCCCCGATCATCCAACCCCCCTCGCCGCGGAAATATTCTGTCGTATCGATGGCTTCCACCAACAACGCTTCTATGATCTCTCTCTCCGCATTTCCCCAACCCCCCGAAAACGTTCCGCCCGTCCCTCATTTGCCTGATTCTTACAACCCTCCAAAGTTGGATTTGCCTTCGCTGCGGTCTTACATTCTCCATGCCGACCCCGTCCCGACTTCAGAAATTTCCGATGTCGCCCAGGTAGCCAAGGTCGAGGTTGTTACGAATTCCGAGTTAGACAATCTTCAGGGCGGTCTATCCGAGCAGCAGCCACCCGAGGTTGAGGGGGCCGGAACACTTCAGGGGTTGGCCCCGCAATCCACCTCCTCACGCCCAGCTCTTGCGCAGGCCACCAGCTCGCACACTCTTCAGGTGGATCCTCCTCTGAATCCGTCTGGCTCAGGTTCGCTGGCCCTTGTCCCGAAGGGAAAGTCTGCCATGCGAAGTTCAGTCTCGCAACCCAAAGGGGGGAGCCGAGCGGTGCACTTCGATTTCGGCGAGCCGCCCGACTTCGACGGGTTCGACGAAACGCAGCTGCCTAACCAGCGACAACTAGAAGAGGCCGCGGCGCTGCCGGTCATTTCAGAAAGCGGTGTGAGGGTCGCATTTGGAAGTCTATGGCAAGGGCAGAAAACGATCGTTTGTTTCATTCGGCATTTCTGGTGTGTTCTATTCATTCCTTATATTTTATTGTCTGAATCGCTGCGCGCATAGGTGCCCGCTCTGCCAGGACTACATGTTTTCGATATCCCAAAACGTATCGCCCGAAGTCCTCCGTAGCGCTGGCATTGAACTGGTGATAATTAGCAATGGCTCATACGAAATGATCAAGTCTTACCGACGTGAGTCCGCATACCTTTCAAAGTGGATTTCGTTCTGAGATATGTTCCCAGGAATATTTCGTACGCCGTTCGCGCTTTACACAGACCCGACTCACAAAGTGTACAATGCGCTCGGGATGACGCTTCAAACGATGGACAAAGGTCCCAAGGGGAATTATGTCCGACATGGTTTAATGAGCGGGATCGGCATGGTTGTAGTCAATGCGGTCAAGGTTGGGATGCCGGTGTGGAAGGAAGGAGGCGACATTTCTCAATTGGGCGGCGAATTCATTTTCGGGCCAGGGTATGTCTTTCTATCGCCGTCAGTGCCAATGATCTCAAGCTATTTTCAGAATGACATGTTCATGGGTTCATCGAATGCGATACACTCGTTCGCACGTTCCGATATTGCAGGTCATCGAGGCGGCAGGAGTGGACATGTACTCCCCGCTGCATCGCGCCGCGAGCTTATCAGGGGGTTCCTTTCTAGGCATGTCTTCCGAGGAGGAATCCAAGTGGATGGAGCGGCGTCGGAAAGTGCTCAAGAAACTGAGGGGAAAGAAGATGAGCCGGAGGGGAGGGACGCAATGGATCGACACTGCCTCCACTACGACCGCGAGCAGCAGTAACAGGTCGAGTGTGGGAAGCGAAGTCGCAGGCAGCTTGTGCTCGTGGGATCCGTCCACAGAACAGGCGATCAACGTTGGCTTGATGGGGTACGAGACCGCTATTATCGAGGAGGCGGAAGAAGAGGAGGCAACCGAGGCTGGATCTGATATCAAAGTCGAAGCCGAAGCGGAAGCGGAAGAGCAACCTCATCCCGTCGACGACATTCCGGAAATCGAGAGCGACCCGCCCCTCAAGGTTCTGGACGACACCAAGTCAGAATTGTCCGACTCCCAGGACACCGACTCTTTCGTTTCGCGGGACTACGATCCCAGCGAGCTTGGGATGTCCTCAGCAACTGACGTCGAGAGCACCGTCGACGGCCACTCGGAGGTCGACGTCCATTTCGACCAAATTCATTTCGACAAATTGATCAGCGAAGATAGTTCGAGGCCGAACTTTTCGGACCGTGGCAGCTACTCGAGCATCGGCAGCGGCTTCGAGCTCGTCGTCGAACACCACGGAGCCCGATTTTTCGGCCTAGCCGATAAGAGGGTTGCCATGATGTCTGAAGCGTCCATGTCAGAGTCATCGCTGGAGAGTTTCTAGGGAAAGATTGAATGCTTTATCTGTATTAGTCAGCTTGTAGTATACGCCACCGTGACCTTGCACGCTTCGCTTGCTTCGTTCATCTGTCTTCCCCACTCTTGTCCCCGCCGGCAATTGAAACCGGATCTGTGCATTGTGGGAGGTAACACCCTCTATCCTTCGAGTTGTATAAATTTGTACGCTGTCCATGCGTTCCCTCTGAGTCCATGCGTGGTCGTCGCTTCTTCGCATACGTTACTTGGAACTGGTGATCCTTGGCGGTTGTCTGCCTTATAATAAGCCCCTCTTTCGCAACATGCCCTCGTCCATTCAAGATGCTCCGACTTCTGGGTCTCTCCTTGTTGCTGTCAGCCTATGATACCCTTGTCGCCGGCCAAGCCGTTCCTCAGACCATCCACCTCCAATCACGCGTTGCGCCTGTTGCAGCTACTCTGAGGCGGAGGGCACTGAACCCCGTAACCGCTCCTCTCGCGGATTTCTTCCTGGGGACCGATCTCCAGTATGCATTCGCATTCGCCTTCTTTGTGGCGTTGTGATATCGAGACGAACTTTTTTCCCAGGTGGTTCGGGAACCTCAGTGTGGGAACCCCGCCACAGGTAATTGGCGGGACCAATCGCCAAACTGCTGCTGACGTCGCACTTATCAGACAGTATCTGTCGTTTTCGATACCGGAAGCAGTAGCTTAGAATTTGCTTCGACGCTATGCGGAGCGTCTTGCGCTAACCAGGTCAAGTTCGACTCCACCAAGAGCTCGACGTTCGTCGACGGAGGAACCACTAGGTACGCGCTCTCGACCTTATTCTACTCCCCCCGACTCACGTATTAACTAGCTCGATCACTTTCTCGACTGGTTCGTAGCGCCGTTTTACAATTTCCGCGTCTATTCATACTTTATTTCAGGAGTGGGCGTGGATCCAGTTCAGTTCAATGCAAATTCTCCAGTGACTCTTACTTACAGCCCTATAGGTGGTCGGTGCGAATTATCGGTGAGCTTGGCTAGTGTTCGTACGGTGCCACAGAGGCTCACTAACTCGGTACAGCCTCACCCTTCGTTCAGCTACGGACACCGTGTCTATCGGGAATCTTACTGCACCCGCAACCCGACTCTTCCTTATCACGAACCAGACTGCGAAGTTCGGGATTGACCCATTCAGTGGAATTCAAGGTTAGTTTAAAAACATCCCTAGCAACTTGAATTGATGTTCGTATAGGAATGGGTGCCAGGGCTGCGGGCCTTTTCGCTAGCCTGGTCAGCCAAGGGTTGCCATGTCGGTTGATTCTACACAGTTGTATGTTTCCTATGCTGATTGCCTGAAACCAGCGCTATTCAGCATGCTTTTGACCCCGAACGCGGTCGGACATGCCGAGATGACCGTCGGCGGAATTGATACCACGAAATTCACGGGTAGGCTTTTTCAGTTTTAGTGTTTCTGAGCTCAAAGTGACTCTGGCCAGGCAACCTGACGTTTGCGTCCCTGCCCGCGGGTTCCAGTTCCACTTGGACGTTAGTTTCCCATGATGGTTACCAGTTAGACTTGTGGCACTGATACTTTGTATGTAGGCTCAACTCCCCTCAACTGTCGGTCAATGGCAAAACGACTACGGTCCTGAAAGCTACTCGGAACGTCATCTTCGACAGCGGCACGTCCAACATCCTCTTCCCCACCGCCACGGCGTAAAACAATTTCCTTGTTATTGCTCCCTCGATACTAAAACGAAGTGTAGAAATGCGATGTACGCCCTCATCTCGCCAGACATCGTGCCCCACACCGCGGAACCGGGCGCATACGGCATCGCGTGCAATAAAATCTCGACCCTGCCCGCGGTAATCGACATCACGTTCACAGCGCAGAATGGCTCGCCCTTCAATCTTACAATCCCCAGCAGCGAGCTGAACGTCGGTCCGTTCGCGGACAATCCTGCCATTTGCCAAACGCTCATCAACGCGTTTGACGGCCTGAGTCTTGTCGGTGGAAGGTTTGATTTATTTCGGAACCGATCGTTCAATGTACCTGACGCGTTCGTTCCTTCTCAGCGTGTTGAAGCACTACTACAGGCATGTTTCCCTTCATTTTATTGGCCTCCTGTATGCTCATATATCATTTTTTAGCGTTTGGGATGTCGGAGGTCAACGGATGGGATTCGCGGCCGTCTAAATCAGTAGTAGTCAAATTTTTTGTACGGTTCCTTAACACACACATCCGCGCCCGTAGGCGCCCGCCCACGTTTCATCGCAAATTATCGCATCAGGTGGTCATCTTCCGCCGCCCCAAACTAGACCCATCACGTAGCCTAACACCGGGGAACAAATCCCGAACGAAGCTACTGAAGTGGCGTAAGGTGATTTTCGAACCCACGCCATGCCGTTATTGGATTCCTCTGATTGATGTGGGTAGGCACGTCGATCGATGCGAGTGATAGGACTCCAAGAATCATTCGTTCTCCACAATTTAATATTTATTTCCACTCCGCAGCGTGCGCTGCATTGACAGAAAGGGGGATATGTCATCTGCGTGCGCCGGACCCGATATGCATGGGCCAACGATAATGGTAATAATGCATTCGACAAGGACATTTGCAACTATAGAAAGCGTAAAGCGACAGAAGAAAATGATACGAGACACATGCATGGACTGCTTTTAAACAACGATACGACGAGCTTTATGCTCAATGGTATCGGGGGATTTGGTCGCCGGAATGAACAAGAGTCCTCTCGGGATGGTACTGGATAAAAGAAGGACAAGGTCAGGCCGTGGCCGGGGCGACGAGGTAGCTAGCACGCACGTATGGCTCCGGAGAGATGATAGGCGGCGGGCTCCACTGTTGTTGCATGTTCGGGTGGCCCATGGTGCTGCGAACGCTGGATGCTGCTATTGTGTGACGAGACGAGGGCACATGGGACGCGTGGTGGCCGTTGCTGTACGGTTGCTCGTAATTACGAGATTGTGGGTATGGGGAGATGTCAGGGATCATCATGGAGTGGGAGCTTGCAGAGTCGGGTGGAGAGTAGCGCCCACGGTCGCGTGAGCTGGGTAAAATGATTAGAATGATACGCGGGGCGGGCGGGAGAAACGACGAACTATTCGCGGCGTGGAGGGTCGAGGTCGAGTTCGGAGGGGTGCTGCATGCGAGGGAGGTAGGTCGGTTCCCTGTGCTACGAGTTAGACGGGAGGTGCGAAAACATAGGCGTGAAAAACATACTGCCGGCGGCTTGTTAACAGTGGGGGCAGGTTCAACTCGATGGGAGTGCGTTGGGGCGGGGAGTGGCCGCGGGTCGAGGAGGGCGAGGACGTGCCGGGGGATGCGGTCGACGACGCGGTCGAGGGCCTGGCACTGCCATCCGGCGAGTCCTTCACGGACGAGGCTCTCTTCCGTGCAGGCACGCCTTCGGGCCACGTACACTATTGTGCCGGCGATCAGCAGTGGCACAGGGCGACTCGGACAAAAGACATACGTCTCTCTGCCCATGTGTGCAGCGCATGCAGCTGGGCTTTGCCTCGTCGCACTAGAAAGATATTCAGGGGGTGTGGCACGGGCGTCAAAGAGAGGCGCGGACCTTTATTTTCTTTACGCGACAGGTGAGGCAGCCGGTCTTGCTGCGGGTATATTTAGGCCGCTTGCGCGTTGTCGGCTCCTGGCGCGGCTGGGGCGAGACTTCATGCGAGTGGGGGCCATGGTGCATTTGCGGCGAGGGATAATAGGAACTTTGGGACATGTAGCTGCCGGACGAGCTATTGGAAAAACGGGTGAGCTGCGGGATGGTTCGGAGGCGGGACGCGTACTAGGACATGCTGTCTGTCATTTGTGGAGGGTAGGGCGGCGGAGGGGGGATTTCGTGGTCGGACATGTCTAGTTTATAAATGATTTAGGAAGGAATAAAGACCGGTGTGTTGTTCCGCCAATGTTGCGGGCCGTCCGCAATCGGGGACAAATCAAAGAATATCAGATGGATCTAGGGTCGCGTTGTGGTGAGTAAGTTAGCTCCAAGATTACCTGGAGGACCAACCAAAGGTACCGAGGACTTGTCACCATACGTTCTTTGGGGTACTGATAGCCCCGCGCACAGAGAATTGGCAGCAAAAAAGAAATAAGCTTGAGCGGGTGAAAGTCTAGATCTGCGAGTGGCCTGTTTGGGACTTTTCTGATCCACGATTGGTTATTTTTGATGCGCCATATGATTAACATCACTTCTCCTTCGCCGACACTGATCTGTTGTTCAAGTTGAAACAGTGAACTGCAGACTGGGGAAGTCATCTGGGGCAGATCGTGTTCACGGCAGGCACATGAAGGCACATGTATCCGCTGGAACCCGGTCCCGAACTTGGATCCTGAACCTTCCAACTGTTCCAGCCATCACGGGGGACAAAGGCGGACCCATATGTTCCAACACCCTTGTTCTCCACAGAACAAAAAACAGGCATCAACGGCTAGGCCATTTACGTCCTCCCTTCATTCTATAACCCTGAATATCAACAGAGTAATTAGGCACACATCAGACAGGGCGCACCACCGGCGGATTTATGAGATAAAACAAAAAACATTCCCGAGGGATTAACAACGGTGTTCCTGCTCTGGGCTGCTCTCGCGATCGCCAGAGCAGGTGGCGGCGCGGCGTCTATCAGCCCAGTTATTTCGTATTCGCCCAGCATCTCCGTACCGCAAACCACATCCATGACGGCGGCCTGGCTGTCGAATTTTCTGCGTCCCATCAATTCCGTCTGCGGCCCAGACTCCCCTGCCAATCACTGCACATATATTCATATGCCCCACGACTGAAGGAACCCAGCGGATTGAGACAGGCATGGGAACGCCTAACTGCAGAAACCCCGCTGCGAGTCGTTCCGACCGCGCGAAAGCCATGTTTAAATGGAGATTCACAAATCCCTAGTACAACATATCCTCCCGTGTCTGTGTCCGCGTTCGTGTCTATCCCCTTGCGGCGCCCGCCGTCTCTGATGCCGTGTTAAAAAAATCAGATGTGCATCTGTGCTTCGAGCGGGGACCACGACGATCCGCCGCACGGTGACGCTGTGGCGCGCTTGGTTGACAGGGCGCGTCGCACTTTGAGCGCGCAGGCCCGTCGGACCGGGTTCATTAACGTTAGCGCGAGCGGAAGCAAACAACGTGGCGATTTTCAAATGTTCAACCGGTCCCCGATTGCGACACCCGAACGCGTAGAACGCGTAGCGCGTAGCCGCCCACGCCTAACGCAGATCCGAAAACAGTGGCAGTGAAAGATTCGCCTCTACGCGCTTTCCCATGCGCTTTTTCTGCCTACGCGTCTCTCTCTCAACCGGGGCGGAATTAAGGTTCCCCCCCCAACAGCTTTTGCGTTTTGATCTGCGTTGCGTTTTGACTTCAGACTTCCTGTCGAGCTGGGGCCGACCGCATTCAAATTCAGAAGAAGTTTGATTTCCATGCTATTTTCTCAAGAAATTACAGCAGCGTCGCCGTCACCAACTCACCATCCGCGGCGAGGATCAGGACATGTCAGGCCCACCCAGTCACTCTGATCAAAGAAGCACCCTCTGAGGTCGTAATACGGCTTCTCTCCGAAGTTCCAAGTCCTGATGGCAGCGTGCTAGCGGCCAGCCTTTCGTGGGAATCGCCCCCCGGCCGCGTTCTACCGCCGTCAGGGTGCAAATACCAGCACCTCCGTGCAGCAACACAAGAATACCAGCAGCTTCGTGCAGGGTAACCCTTATTCCCTGCACCCTCCGTTCCAGAAACGATAATTGAAAATGTCAATGTACTTATAGCCAGTGTATACGATGTGTGCATATATGTTATGTATTTCAGCTCCGTGCATGTCAGTCAGTGGGAGAAAAAACGGAAACGCGAGACAGTGCGTGCTGGCGAGATACACAAAAAAACCGAATTGGATAGAAAGGCACAGTGCGGACAGAAGGGGATTAGGATTGGACCCGCGCGCACCCTTATGTCTGCGGCGGCGTATCGGACGTGGGTTTCGGGGACTCTGTCCGCTGGCCATGCCCTTGCCCTTGCCCCGATCCAGATCCCGCCCCCGACGACGGCGGCGATGAATCATGGCGGGAGAGGCTCGTGCTGCAAAAACAAAAATGTTCATCAGCACGGGAGGGGATAACCGGGACCAACAACCACCCACTTGTCCCGGGACCGCCGGCTCGTCTTGGGCCAGCCCCAGACCTGCCGGATCCACCGCGCCATATGGACTTCCTGCTTCATGGCGTTGACTACCCAGGGATGTGCCAGCATGTCCTTTGGCGTGGGCCGTGTCAGAGCATCAACCGTCAACCTGACGCACAGTGCATAAATAGACGGCCGGCAGAAAGATCGCAGCTGCGCGGCTCACGTTTGCTTTATAAAGTCCTTCATCTCGACGGGCCACTGCACGCCGGGCTCGTCGTCGAGCCGGGGGGGCTACGGATCGTCAGTATCAGGGAGGCTGCGTTATAAAAACAATGATGGTTGGACGTACCTCGCCGGCCGTGATGTACATCATCAGCTCGATCGGCGGGAGGTCGTTGGGGAAGGGGAAGCGGTTCTGGACGAGCTCCAATAGAGAGATACCTGTCGACCAAACATCTGATCGAATGGTATAGTTTTGGCCGCAGATCCTCTCGGGCTGTGTTGAGAAGAGAGTTGGCGACAGGAAAAGGAAAGAAAATATAGACACTGACGGCCATATAGAAGCTCGTTCCCGTAAATGTGCCCGCTATCGACTCGACAAGTTCGCCGGACACACCGAAATCGCAGAGCTTGACAACGCCTTCGCGCGACAGCAGGATGTTGGACGGCTTAATGTCGCGGTGGATGGTCCGCTTCGTGTGGAGATACGCGAGACCTTGCAGGATCTGGGGAGGATGTTATTCAGGCGCAAAAGTGAATATATATATATAATTGACGCACGCCCTCGGCGAGACGACCGGCAATCTTCTCTCCGACGATGGCGTTGCGCTCCTTGATTCGGCGGCCGACGGCCTCCAAGCTGCCGCCCTCGCTAAACTCCATGAGGATCTTGACCTCGCTGGAGGACGGGGACATGTAGGCGCCGTAGAAGAGGATGATGTTGATGTGCTCGGTGGACGAGATGATGGAGAGCTCGCGGAGGAGCTGCTTCATGGGGGCCTCGCGGGTGGTAATGGTCTTGCGGGCCATGATCTTGCCGGTGCGCGTGTCCTTGACCTTGTGGACTGCTCCGCCTGCACCCTCGCCGAGCCGAGAGAGCTCTTCGAGGACATCGTCGCTCCAGGGAAGCTTGGGCGTCGCGGAGGCTGCGGGGACGGCGTCGTCCTCTGCGTCGCTGGAGGGGAGCGAACGGGCGGCAGAGGACTTGCCCTCCAGGACACCAAGCAGCTCACGGATGTCGGAAAGCGGCTCTGGCTTGACAATTGCGATGTCGGGGCGGATTGTGAGCTCGTCGTGGGGGTCTGGGGACTGGAGATTGAGCGCCGAGTTGAGAGGACCGCCGTAGTAGCCGCCGAGCGGAGAGTCACCGCCCTCTCCCTTGGGCGGGGGCTTGGGTGCGGTGTTGAGACGGGGGATCGCGATGCCAAGGGAAAGCTTTGGGGTGACTGGGCGTGGCCTGGAGCCGGAGCCGGGGATGGCAAGGGAGAGGGTCGGGGTGGGGGATCGGGCGGGGGATGCGGCGGGAGGCGAGAGGGACGGGCGCGGGGGTTGCTTGCGGATTGTGAGGGGGGCGGTGGGCGCGATGGGAGCAGGCAGCGAGGCGGGGTTGGGCGACGAGATTGCACGCGGGCCCATAGGCCGGGCGGTGGTCTGCATGGTGGTAGGACGTAGAAACGGTAGCGCGTCAATTCTATCATCTACGCACGTGCAACTCGTATCCATGAATTTCTACAGAGTCTATTGTAACAAAATTGCTTCAATAATCCAGAGGGGTTACCAGCGACCCTCAACGTCAATCCGTTAGTATGGTCAACAGAATACATTCGGTGCTGTACAAAATATGTCGATCAGAAATCCCGAGCGGGAGTCCCGCGGCGACAACCGTCCGCAGCGTTACTAGGTCCGGGGAAGGGATTCGGGGAAGGGATTCACGGCAGGACTGCGGTGGGATATTGAAGCGCACCGCGCGTCTTTCGGCAAGAAGGTTGTGCCACAAGTTCTTCCACCATCTGTGTTATCAGCTCCATGGTTGCGATAAGTACTGCGTCAGACCGCGCCACGGCAGATATTCCGCCAAGTCAATACGTTCGTTCTTCACCCGCGATGGGAAACACGCAGGGGTCGGTCAGAGCAGGTCTAGTTAGTGCTGGCACCAATTACAGAGATCCAAGTGACGCCGTTCAGAACTAGACGCCCAAGGACTTGACCCGGGTGTTAACGCCAAGTGGAAAAGGCAACATGTTTGAATCGAGCCAACGGACTTGAACGTCGCCGACGCGCAGATAGAGATCTTATTTAAACGGAAGGGTGGCTGCGAGTTACTTTGAAGTGGTCGGCGGACAGATAAGCAACCTGATTTGAGGATAGTATTTAACCAGCGGTTGTACGATTGCGTTGTACAATGTTGGTTCAACTTGGTTGAGTAAAGAGGTTGAGTAAATTGAAACTCCGCCTGAGCGCGTCAGTACAAAGTCGGGTAACGTCGGCCGGGCCATAGCTTGCAACTGACCATCCATGGCCACGGCGGGTACGTCGTCTCCCTCGTCGTCCTCGCCGCCAACCTCCCCCGTATCCCGTCCCCGTCCCCCACCACTCCGCCTCGACCATCTCGGGTCAGTCGCACATAGCACTTGCCTAACCCCGTCTCATTATCCCCAGGATAAACCCCGCAGACCTCGTCGGCAAAGTCCTCAAATCCGTGCGCCGCTCAACCACCCACCCCTCCCTCACCCTCGCCTTCGCAGACGGCGCGCGCGTCCAAATCATGGTCGACGGCTACGACCCCGTGCACAAGGGCGTTCCCAAGAACCTCGAGATGGACCCCTCGCTCGACGCGCTCTTTGCGGGCGCAGCCGTGGACCTCACCGTCGCCGACTGCGCCCTCATCACGCTCTCCGACAAGGCCTTTGCGCGCAGAGGCCCCGGCGACGAGCAGTGGGACCAGCACCACCTCGGCGTCGCGTTCAAGTTTGCTGCAGCCGACGCGGAGGGCGGGGGCGGCTGGCACTGCGTGTGGGCCATCCTCCAGGACCACGACGCCGCGACGGGCGAGTGCGTCTTCCGCACGTACGACGACGTCTACCTCGAGCACATCCAGCGCTCCCCGCGCAAGCCAAAACACCGCAGGAAGAGCGGTCCACCGTCCGCCCTCGTCTAGTCTAGTAAGCACCCCTGCCCCCGCCCAGCCCCCCCTCGCTTTCCGCCTTGTTTTCTCAGTTCAGTTCCGCTCTCGCATCATCCGCATCCGCATACGTACCTCGCTCTCATGTGTCCCGCTCTGCTGCTCTGCTATCTATCTACCGCTATCAACCATTTACGCTACCGACCATCTACGCTACTCATCCCGCACCGGCTCAATCCACCATCCACCCCATAAGCATCCACCCATACGCATACGCATCGCGCATCCTCTGTACCTGTACTTGTACCTCCGCGTCGAACTCTGTTGTGTCACCAAGCCCACTTGCATGCATGTCGCTCCGGATCCTAGTACTTATCTCAACCAATCCCAGACCAAACCAATCAGGTTCGAATCACCAGATCCTGATTAATATTTCGTGAGTCTCCATTTCGTCCTATGCACGTACATACCCATCCACGCTATCCCCCAACCGGCCGCCTTGACATAAGTCTCCGCCGCGGACGTGGATTTATACTCCAAACAAACACTAGCCCCAGCACTAGTGTCGCCTTGTTCGTGAACGCACTGTCCACTGCCGACATGCGCGATTGTCACTCGCTGCCCCACCTCCAATCCGACGCGATGACAAATGTACGCCTTCACCGCAACGGAGTCCGGACGTGGGCGCGCGTTCAAATTTCAAAACACCAGCCCTAGTGTCACCTTGTTCGAGAACCCGACTGGCGACATGCGCGATTGTCCAATGTCCACGCAAAGAGCCTCCAGCGCGATTCGGATTCCCATTCGTATTAATACGAGTACGGCTCAGAGGGTACGGCAGCGACATTCTGTTCCAAGTTCCGTATGATAGAGTTCCGTTCTACCTCGGTTCTGTAACTTCTGTTGATGACATTGTTGGCGATGGCGATGGCAGCGCTTGAACGCAGGTACGTTCGTTGATCAACGATGACGATATGCGCGTATTTTCGTACTGTATTGCGAGTACATACACAACGGCAGAGCCGACGTCCATCGCGAAACGGAAACGAGCCATCAGCGCACACGAACGCCAAATCATAATTATTACGACCTGCGAGTGTCCGCGCGGTCCCGGTGGTCGTGTGCCCCACCCTGCCCGGCGTGCGTGCGGGCTGTATCACATCATGGACGCGATTTCTGCATGACATCGTGGAGCCTGGACACGATTTTCAGTAACAAGAGGCAAGTTAAATTGTCGTGCGAGCACAACAAACTTTACCTACAGGTAGCACGGAGCGCCGGCGTCCGAGACGTGCGAGTGCGACCGGGACGCGCGAGTGTGACCGAGACGTACGAGTGCGAGACGTCATATGCGTGTCAGGCTGCGAAAAAAAAAGAAGGAAGGAAGAGAAAGATGCCGCCGCCGTGCGATGGCGGGCACGTAGATCCGGATCCAGAGTAGGATGGAAGCACGTCGGCGCACAGCAGGAAGCACGTATCGAGTCACACAGGTAGCACGCACAACGCAACATTCGAATCCAGCGGAAGCATGTTCGCGGTTCGCGGGTCGCCGTTCCCAGAACAAGAAGGTTCGCTGCAAGTAGCCAAATTAGGACCGCAGCCAAATCACTTGTCAGGCGGTGCGATGTGCGAACATTGACATCGAAATAGAAATCAATCTAGAACTAAATTGGGGTCCGAGTTGGAGTTGGACTGTTGGACTGTTGGGTTCGGAGTGGAGGGGGCAGGGCGGAAAGGCTACTGTATCAACAGGTACAAAGTTCGAGAGCGCGCAATGTATCATATTAATATTATCGCGCCCACTGCTGTTTCACTGCCAAGGGTGCGGTACAAACGCGTCTGATCGTCCGTTTTTCGAGAGTCAATTAATCTGGGTTCGACGTAAAAAAACAGGGCGGGAAGGATATCAATAGCGCACGGCGTCCTGTGTTGCTGCGCAGTTGCAGGACGGAGTCGAAGGTTATCGACAGGTTGCAGGGACGGGGGGACAGGGGAACGCGCGGGGTCGTGGCCCTGGACAGCCCTGGACGCAGCAATGCTTCCGTTTTTTCGTTTTTGAAGCCCGGCGGGGAGCCAAGTTCACATCACATCAAAAATAGCAGGGGTACGTACAGTTAACATTACATGTTCGTGCGCGGTGCCATAGGGGGTTCCAGTTCTCGACATGCGGGCCCCGAGCGAGAAGGAGCGCGCATTTAACGAGGTGCAGGCAGGGTCCGTCTCTGTCATATCTACATGTTCTGAATCTGACTTGAGTGCAGGGCGGGAAGATTATTAAAACGGCGTTTTCGTCGCGAGAAGGTAGACTACCAGATCAGTGAGCGGTGCAAACGGGGTCTATCTATGTATCTGAATCGATCTGATTCCGAGGGCAGAACGGGCTGCGGGAATCAACAAGGAGCGCGATCGTGAACTGGACCTACAGCCGCCTCGAGACGTGACTCGTTTTGCGTTTCTTTTCTTGCAACCCGTCGGGGAGTCAGGGCGAGTCAGGGCGAGTCACGTCGCGGGAAAAGGTATGGCACTCGGCGCCAGCGGGATAGGAGTTTTAAAAAAATCGTCCGGCGCAAATTAAAAAAGTCGCGCAGCACAGTGTTTTGTCTTGGGTCCGCAAAGGCTATTTGCCGTTTGATTTGACGCGGGGGGTAACGTGTTCCTTTTTGGTTGAAACGCAGAGGGTCACATCAGCAAAAGGTCCCCAAAGGTACATGACGGTCTGCCATGCCATGCGTGCTTTCGACACACGGGATCCGAAAATTCCGGTCGAGATGTTTGACCAGCGTCCCGGATTCCGTTTTGACCCCCCCGAAAAGCCAGCCCCGCAGTATAGTCGCCAGATGGATTCCGCGTTGTCCCCCCGTCGCAAGTCCGCGCGGAAACGACGCCGAATAGGGCGGGATTCGGGCGTCGACTGAGACGCTCGGGCCCGCGAACTAGCCGACGGTTTCCGCAACGGGACATAATTAGCACTTTCAGAGAAGAGATGTGATGGGCCGTGGGAGCGCGGCTGCTAGCAGATTCCATCCATCATGGGGTTGTCGAGCGATCGCGATTCGGCGCCCAGGCGCCTGGATTCCCAAGACATAGCCCAATCGCCCGCACGTGCGGAGGCCGATGCGGGTCGCTGAATTTTCGCTGAATTTTCGCGGTGTATGAGCACCGCAACGGGCGCGCGCATCCCACGGGCGGAGCATACTCGTGTTATATGTGTCGTGCAAGGGACTGCGGTCAAAAGTGTGTGAACTCGGCGCGCGAAAACGAATAGGTCTAGTAGTTATAGCCTGAGATAGAGTATCCATCGGAGGATCTAATTCATGTTGATGGGAAGGAGAAAAGCCGCGGCAGCAACGAAATATGAATAGCGAGAACTCGGGGTCTCGCTCGAGATTCCTGCGGTCTGACCGGGTTCACAGGCGGGGATGAACGAAGCATAGCAACTGCACAGACATCTCGATTAACTCCATTGAAAACGCCAGGAAAGTGCGGGACGTTCCGCGAGACTTGAATTGAACGTCGTCCAGAGACACCGGGAGGTCGGGTACCTGCGGAAACGCGAGGAGAGTGGCTGCATGAGGCAAGAGAGAGAGCAAAGAAAGGGTCCACGTGATCAATTCGGACTTGGTCTTCCCCATGTCAAGCTCAAATTTACCCAACCGGGGCGCCTCTTCGTTTGCCTCACTGACGCCCAACAACCTCGGCACTGTTCGCAAGCTGAATTCCGTACTATTCCCAATCAAGTACAGCGAAAAATTCTACACAGACATCCTACTCCCCGAGGTGGAGGACTTCTGCAAACTCGGTCTGGCCCATCTCCCCGTTCCACGGCACTGACTCAACGCGGACCCCACTCTAGTATACTATAACGATGTTCCTGGTTCGTCGTGAATAACATTTTCAAGCTCCCGTTTCGAACCATGCGGTAGTGGGAACCATCTGCTGCAGACTCGAGAATAAAGACGGTCAGGTGTCGCTGTACTTGATGACGATGGGGATACTCGCGGTAAGCCGGCATGTATTCGTGCTATTCCAGCTCGTATTTAAATCAGTCCGGGCATAGCCGTATCGTTCCAGACAGTTAGGATCAGCTAGCCTCAAACTTATCCTAGATGCGGCAACGGCTCACACCAAACCCAAAATCGATCGTATATATTTGCATGTGCAAACCTCGAATGCGGAGGCCAAGCGTTTCTATGAACGACACGGTTTTACGCAAGTCGGCGTTCATGAAAACTATTACAAGAAGATCGTCCCTCACGACGCGTGGATTCTGGAAAAGCGAATGACTGAGAAGGATCCAGCGTAGATTGTACATTTATTTGTGGGCGAAGGTGCGCGAAATATTATCTTAGGAGGTATTAGAGAACTGAGCGGTCTACTCTAGGTTGTAGCAATGTACACATTATTTGCCTTGATTTAAACATTGTCCACTGAAGTGAGCGGTTCGCACGTCAGCGTCGAAACAGGCCCAGCAGGATAATTGGTACCTTTGTGGGTGGGACCTGACTACGGCCACGAGTCGTCGACTTTGCCACAACCCTTCACAAGCTGAGAGCAAGTCAGAAGACGCGTCAAAACCTCGATAGACAGCTTGCCTGATGTCGTTTGAGCGCGTCCTTTCGCGTGAATGTCTTGCCGCATCCCCCATTACACAGGTACGGTTTCTCGCCGGTGTGCGTCTCCCGATGGCGCTTCAAGTCGTGCTGCCGATTGAACGACAGGGCGCACATGTCGCATGTAAACGGTCTGGCCCCAGACGAGGGATAATCACTGTAGTGGCCACCCGGGGACTGCGGGAGCGGAACTTGTTGTGGGTATTGCGGGTGAGGTGCCATTATCGGGGGTACTTGCTGAGGCACGTATACAGAATGCGACCGCGGCCGCGAGTGAGAAGTTGGCGAAGTCGGTGAATGTGCGTAGGGTTGCGCATAACCCGGCGCGTGGGGTTGGGAGTGTGAATGTGACGACTGTGGCGCCTGCGCGTACGAATACGAGCTCTGGTGGTACGGTGGCCGAGATCCGGAACCACTTCCAGACGCATACATTGACTGTGAATGCACAGGCGATGCCGCGGCTGGATAATATCCGTCCTGGTACGCCGCGTTCGCCACTTGCGCGTCGGCGCGGTATGGCGTCATTGGTGGCTGCGCGGACGCAGGATACGGTGATGCGTAGTTGCTCATGGAGGTGTGTGGCTGAGCAGCACTATTCCACTGAGCGGGAGGATATGGAGTAGCCTGCAGGGACATTCGACGGCGGTCAGTCATTTGAGGAAGGCCAAACTCACTCTGAATCTTATAACAGGCGATCTGCACCCCTCACCGAATCGGAAGGAGACTCCAAGGAGGAATGACAGTCCCATTATTGACCCCAACTTTAAGTTAGCCCGGAAACAGCGACATCAAGCTGTTCCTGAGGATTGGAATTCCATGTTTGATGCGTGCCCGTGATAAATACATCTGTGCGTTCGCCATTTAACCCCAAAATGAGTTAGCCTCCGTAAGAGAGCGAGTATCCGTGACAGGTTTATAAAATTGGTTAACGGGATCTTAGATCTTTGGCATCAAGACGAGCAGCCGCGATCAGGGCCAGAATAGGAAAACCTCTGAATGCTGTTCGTTATCATTCGGCTACTTGTCGCCCGCTCACATTTGGCATATGTGTTGACTTGAGACTCAGTGAGGATTTAGTATCCTGCTCACCCTGCTTGCTATATGTACAGTTGGCCGACATCTGCCAAATTCCTCCATACGGTAAGGCTCGGCTATTATCGTCTAGCGAACCTGCTGAACAGTGAAGAGTTGCCATGACAGACGCTTTAAATGAAGACACAAGCAGAAAACACTTTTGAAAGCTCACGGTCTGACGCAGTCTGACGCTTCAATTATCAACCCTGGGGCAGACCGAGGGTGATCCGCTGCACTCGGATAATTCCTCACAAGACAGGCATTCACCTCCTCCACAACTCACCACACTGGGGGACAATTTGATGCGCGTATTGCGGGTTTCCGTCCGTGAATTCTGCTTTCTGAAATTCGGGTGTCCGTTTTGCTGCGGCCACCATGATCCCAGCAGGTAGAGTACTTACTTGAAGCATTCCAACTTCGACTGGAGACTCGGATCGCGAAGTGGGAGTGTCAATGCAGACGGCTGAGAACAAAACGCCGCCTCCTAAGTAATTAATGCCTTGTTTCACATCTGTCAACGGCGAACTTTGGAATTGCTGGTATTTCATGGAGGCACAACAGGCCAAGAACAGGCACAGCTGGGATCGGCAGCCAGGATCCTCCATCGGGATGGCACCGGCCATCAAACAGATCAAGTCGGCCGGTACCGGCGGAAAGTTTGTGCTGCCTGGATTGGCTGTGGATAATATTTAGAGTTTTTTTGGTTAGGATAACAACTCGGAACCCATCCGCAAAGACACGGCGGAGAACGGGATATTTTATTTGCAGCTGCGGTAACGGTCAACTCGTGTCCAGGAAATCGGTAAGCTGGGCAAAACCCAGGCACTCAGGTCCGTAGGGCCGTAATTGCCGATATATATGTGCGCATAATAATATTGCCTATGAGGAGGTGGGTACGCAGTCCCGATTCAGAATTGAGTGTTCTCGGAGTTCCCATCCAACGAACAAGCGATCATCGGCGTCGTCTCCATCAAGCTGTGCTGCCAGTAGATAAGAATACTCTAAATAAGTATAGTAAGATAAAGTTAAAGCCAACCGATGATCACCCTCGAAAGAAACGACAGGGGCCCTTGTTTTGTATGTCGCAAAGGATAGCATTGGTATGTAAGTTCAAAATCAGTAAATGTTCAAGATGGTTTCTAGCAAAATCCGATAGGTCCCGCCATCTCCTGCAGCCGTACCTTTGCACCCAAAAGCCGCATCCAGTGTCTTTGCCATCGTGCCGTTGCGCAGCAGATTGGGCCACTCTGGATCTTTATCCGCCGTCGCAGCGTCTGTCTGAAAAGCGTTATACGAAACCAGCAGTTCGTACTTGATCCTGAACGGCGTCGCGGTTGAATTGACTGATGTCGATGTCTTCGCGTCCATGAGCCGCAAGATCTCCGCAGAGCTGGGTGCGCGATACTTGTTCACAAGAGAAACTGGCTGTGCAGGATCCGGGAGTTTAATGGGCAACGGCCCTTTCGGCTGAGCACGGGCTTGTGGCCGGGGACGCACGGCCGTCCTGGACACACCGTGACTGTCGCTTAAATATCTTTGATACAGCGCAATCTTGAACTTGGATACTGCAGGCGACGGGCTGAGATTGGACAGCAGCGACGAGATGTCGTCCAGTGACGACGTCGACAGGCGGTTAAATACAGAGACGACCAGCATGGGAAAGTCAAGCTGGGTCGTGGACGAGAGATTGATCAACTAAAATAATTAAGCGGCTGAAAGATGGAAACGCGGTTGGTCAGTACCAAGTTTATTAGACGCGAGCCCATCATGCGCCGGCGCTGGTCGGACTGCTGTAGACAGTGCAGAACGATAGCCAACGGCGTGTCGGTTTCCCTTCTGGCTGGCGATCCAAGTTGTTCCAAGAGGAGGGGAGAGTGCCGAGCTACCAAACTCGAGCTCAATACCATGAATGAGACCGATTTGTGTATCTTACGAGAGGTGGGATTTTCCTGTTCGTCTTTTTCGAATAAAAGCAAAAGCCAATCCAGGACTGGCCATGCAGTTTCACCAACAGGCGCACGAACCTCGGAGATGGACAGGTCGGTGAAGGACACATCCGTATCCCGCTGCTTGCCCTTTCCCTTCGGTGTCAGGAAAATCGGCTGATGGCGATCGAGAAATCCTTCCGCTAAGATTTGCCAACAGTTTTTGCAGCGACTGATGCACATTGACTCGGTGGCAACGAAACACTCGTTGTCGTCCTGCGGCTCTGGATCACTTGGACGCAGGGTTCTGATGACAGCGGCAGGGGAATTTGTAGTTGCGAATGATACAAGTAGCTGCTGTGAGGCCAGGGTGGCAGCCAGAGATGGAAGGAGATGTGATTTCTTTTGTCTCTTGCTAGGGGACGAAGATGGGTCGACGCGAACTTTATCTTGGCCTCTGTCACTGGCAGAGTATAGTGCCATGAACAGAAGCTGGCGGATATGGGCCCTTGGAAGGAGTCAGCCAGACAAGTTGAGTGGTATCGTTGCCCGTAGACGCTTACGCCGACGGTTTATGATGTGGGGAGCGAAGCTGGCCAAGGACATCTATCGCGGACTCGTATTGACCCTCTTCGAGACAGAGATCCACGAGATTGCGTTGGTGTTGGCTCATCTCTGATTCGACGCGCTGATTCATCGCGTCCATCGCGTTGGTGGGTGGTTGGCGCGTAGCTCGCGTAAATGATGGACGCTGCTTTGCCTATGTTTGGTTCTGGCCATTCAAAGGGCCACGCGCGATTAATTTAGATTGAACGTCCACGCGGGGATTCCCGCTACCTGCTTACCTCGAGACGCGGGATTTTCAGGGCAGTTTATAACCTCGGGATTTATTTACCAAAGGCAATACAATGTTTGAATTTAAAAAACGGGAGCGCAGCAGTTCGACCCATCTACAGAACATACGCCCTGATCGCTGCTGATCGACGACGACAACCAACTCTGCGCAACTCGACCGATTCTCCACAACGCGCTTATTCAATCAGTTTGCTTTACACTCGGATGAATCGGCTGAGATCCTCCGTACACCTTCTCAAAAAGGTCCCATATGCGTTCTCTATGGCTACCACAACAGCCGTATCACAGCCTACCGCGGGCCCAGTGGAGACAGCTATCCGTGAAAAGGTGGGTTCCCGATCTACCATGCTGTCCATGAGGGCTCACATCGACTCTAGCTCACTGTCCAGTTCAGTCCCAAAGTGTTGCGAATCTCCAATGATTCACATTCACACCGTCACCATGGCCCCATGAGAGCACAAGGCGGCGGAAATGGCGAAACTCGTGCGGCTTGCGACCTTACTACCCGACGTTGCGCTGACATTTCCCGAGTAGATTTTTCGGTGCAAATCGTTTCAGACGTCTTCGAGTCCAAGGTGATCATTTTTTGGTGCGAATGTGATTCGCAGATCCTCACCGTCGTAGACAAGGATGCAAAGACATCGGCTAGTCTACGCAGCACTGAGAGAGGAGTTGGATGCCGGGCTACATTCGTTGTCCCTGCAGACCAAGACAGAGGAGGAGGCGGTGGAGGAGAATCCGGAGTCCTAAACAGGATCAGTAGGAGTTTGAATTCAATTCTTATCTTCCTCCTTGGTGTACACTCTATGGGCTCTATGCAGCATGCTATGGTTGACCGAGTTACTGTTTTGCAATTGCCGTGGATGGATACCGGTCAAATCCATCTGGCCGAGAATCTACAAGATCTACACCTCTGTTACGCGGTAGCTCGCCCTCGTTGCCTCCGTCCTAAATCCTGATCTTGCAGTGCGTATCTCTGCCGAGCTACACCGCCTACCGCGCGTAGAGACCAAATCCTCTTCATAAACCCGTTCTCAGGACCCATATGCGGTTCACCTTTTCTGCAACTTGATTCTGGGTCTACCTTATAATATAGATAGGCCTCTGAAGATGATAGCCTGCTCCGTCGCTTCTTCTCCGCTTCCTCCTCTCGCGATGTCTTCTTCGTCTGACAGTAGTCGTAGTCGGCGTTCTCACGACCGCCCAATCTTGCCTCCGATCCGTGATTTGTTCAGAGGTCAGTCAACCACCATTAGTGGTTGCTCACTGGCCCTGATGGTCCCTTGCAGAACTCTCATCTTCAAGAGCTCCTCCCGAATCTCCTGCACTCACGCTTGCGCGTCTACGTGTCAGCGACGAAGACGATCGACCTCGTCATGCGTATGGCTCATCATCGCCCCGGCCAACCAGCTCTCGAGTGGGTCAACCGCTTTCGCCACATTCTTTTAAACTAATTACTTATATTTAGCCTCCATCCCGTTCACATCAGCCTGACCCTTCTACGTTCGTTTACCCTCAACAGCCGCGGTTCAATACCATGCCAGCCACGGTCTACGAAAAGCCGAGATCTTATTCGCATGACACCTTTGCTCCTAGAGGAGCCTACCCAACACCACAGAATGTACCCCCTCGATCAATGTCCTACGACCACCCTCCACCGCCAGCGGCGTACCCTGTTGCCCGAAATGCCTATGATCCACGACATGATTCGAGAGGGCCACGACCGCCGTTCGACTACAATAATGCGATGATGGGACAGCCCCCACCCCAGGCAATCCCTTCCTACTACGCGCGCACGCAGCCGCCGAACGCTGTGATGCCTCCGATTTCAACCAGCATTCGAGGTTCTCGAGGAGAAGACGAAGACCGGACGCCCATTGCTCGCTATCAGTCGTCTGGAATGGCTGGATACGCGCCTCCCGACGCGTCAACGGGCATTGGGGGCCCTTCAAAGTATGAATGTCCTTACTGCGGGAAAGGCTTCAGTCGTCCCAGCAGTCTCAAGGTTCGTTCTTCCTCCTCAGCTATTTAAGTAACAACTGAACATCCCCTCTTTTCAACTCAGATTCATCTCAACAGTCACACAGGAGAGAAACGTGGGTCGATGATCTGCGCTTCTGACAATGGATACTGACGTGTCTCCAGCGTTCGTTTGCCCTGTTGACGGTTGCGGGCGAAGCTTCAGTGTGCTTAGCAACATGCGCCGACACGCCAGAGTCCACGTTACCCCCTTGATGCCCGGGGATGGCGGGAGTGAGCACACTTCGCCTCTTGCCGGCTCCTCTCAGGCCGCCACGTCTCCCTCGACAAAGTGGAAACATCACCGGCGGGAGAGCAGCGCCTCTGCCTCGAGCTCGAGCTCCCGCCGGAGTCGCAGCGTATCCTCCGAGGAAGAGGAGGACTACGACCGCCCCGAGAAACGCACTCGCCATCAACGCAAATAGATTTGCCTGCCCATCTTTTCATTTCAGCACGCTATCATTATCTCACTCTCAAGCACTATCCACGGACCTTGCATCCATATTTATTCCCCTCGCAGTTGTATGTGTAACTTATTCTCCCTGGATCCTATTTATTCCTTCAACCTCCGGTATGTAGAAGATAGAAATAAGATGTATCCCCCTGTATAGTTGTAAACACACCCTGTAACCGTCGTGTATTTTTTAAAGCAATGTTCAAGACATGTATCTTTATTGTGCAGTAGCCAATCGCAGCAGTTACATTGCGTACATACAGTCCTATGAATAGATAATATTAGCATTAAGAGTCCGAGTTGGATCCGGCCAAGCTAATAGTAGTTGGCATACGGACAAGGAGATGAGTGAAATTGGGGGTATGTTGTGAGTGTGATCGGGTGTGCGTCCTAAATTACATGGAAATCGCGCGGCCTTTGCCGACGTCTTGAGGCTCGCGCAGTGCCGAGCGCCCTCGAACAGTTCCCTGGCCATATGATGGCTCGGGCGGGGTTTGTCCATATGTGTCTGGTTGGGAGTCAAACGCCTTGTCCGCTCGCACGTAGCTTATGACTCGAGGACTCTTGTGCGTGAAGCCTGCGAAAGCCAAGGCCTTGCGCACGTCCATGATCTCGGCGCCATGAATTTCATGGCGAAGCAAGGGGTCCCGGGTAGCATCCGCAGGTGCGCCGTTGGCAGGGGCAAGGGGCTGAAACATCCGAGTCAGTTTGCCGCGAGGCCAGAGAGTTTGACACGCACCTCCGCAGGGATATCGGGGTCAAAGTGCCTTGTGTCCTCCGGCGCACGAAGCTCGGGATGATATGGGGCAGGATAACGGTGGATGTTAAGCCAGTCAATACCTCTAAAAAACGGATGGGTCTGTGGGTCAAGGTCAGCCAGGGTGATACTAAAAAAATAAAATTAGGAAGGGTTACTTTGATGAAGCTTGCGCCATCCGCCGAGCCGCTCTGGGCCATAAAGCCGCTCCTGCGGGCTTGTACGACCATGGAGTTGGGCCGTGAGACGGATGCGGATGCTTGAGAGCCCAGGCGATCCTCGGGCTCACAAAGGAGCTGTTGCATCAGATTGACTCCTTCGTGCGATACCTGCGGACGAGCTGGGAATCGCAAGGCTTGTTTCCAATTCAAAATCTTCTGACGGGTTACATGCCGCTGATTCCGAATCGTCAGGGAAGGAGAGCACTTAGCAGCGGCGTACTTACGGAATTGCTGACGAACGGCGGGAATCTGCCAAGCAGTGAGTTGGAGCAGAAGCGGGCGGCATGCGAATACAGACCCGTATAAGCATTCATACATGATCACGCCCAAACTCCACCAATCACAAGAGTAAGAATAACCGTGGCCGCGAATTACCTCCGGGGACACTGAGGAAAGGTGAGGTAAGATTTTAATCTTGCAAATTGACAACGATACGTACTGTACGAGTTGGTCCCACATCTGCCGATCTGTTAGTACGCACAATATCTGCAAATTTGAGTACTAACACTGAGTATGCAAGCTACAAAACAGATAGGATTGAGCATAAAACTCGGGATGAGACCAAAAAGCAGGTTTACCTTGCGGCGGTTTTTCTCTCTCCAGGTGAAGACACCTCCCTGCCCTTCCCCGCCGCCCATCAGTAATTCGACCTCTTTGCGGTCCATCCGTTTCGTCTTGCGACCATCTGCAATGCCGTTAGAATCCTCGAGATCAATACCATGCTTGTGCAGCAAATGGAGACGTTGTTGTTCGTAATCTAGGTGATTCGATGTCAGCGCGAGATAACAAAGAGGTTATGTATCCAAACATGAAGTGTCATGAGCCCAGTGAAGGTCGGTTCTATTTAAACCTCGGTTAATGACAAGACCAGAACCTCAGGAAGGATCAAAGCTCACGCTAGACCGAAATCACTTAGTTTGATGTGACCCGAGGGATCGAATAAGAAATTCTACAGGAATAATTGCTGTCAGCTGAAAAGAAGTAAGATATATGAACTGGTGGCAGACGTCAGGCTTGATGTCCCGGTGTATGAAGCCGTGTTTATGGCATGATTCAATGGCAAGGATCATCTACGCCCGTCAGTGGAAATAGGTGGAGGAAAGAAGAAAAAAACACACTTCAGCTACGTAGAATCGTGTGAAACCCTCGTCAAAGACGTCCCGTTCTATCAGAAGATTGAGAAGGTCGCCCCCTCCCATGTATTCGAGGACCTGGGTTAAAATGGTCAGACGTGAAGTAGACGTTAGATAAACAGCTGTTACCAAGTACAAGTTATCACGATCTTGGAAACTGTAATACAAGCGGACTATCCACTCAGCTCCCCCGGCGGAGTTAACGAGCGAGGCGGATTTGAGAATATCACGTTCAGCGCGAACATGGCCCTCCTGTCCTTTGCGAAGCATATCGGTTTTTCTCAGCTGCCAGAAAATCAGATACCGCCGGCGAAAAAGGCGGGCTGTCTCACCTGTTTCATGGCGTATAGATGGCCGGTGCTTTGCTCCTTGACGAGGGAGACAACACCGAATGCGCCTGGGGATTACGGGAGAGGTGTGAGTGATTAGAGCATGAAGATTCAAGAAGTTTGCGATCTAACCATGTCCTATTGTCTTGAGCTTCCTGAATGCGGTTACGTCGATCCTGCGTCTCCGATCGCGAAGATAGTCAGTTTCATTCTGGCGCCATCGAGCCCGAAGGTTCTCCTTCTGCATCTGATTGAGCTGCATTTCCGCCATATCCCGTTCCATTGCCAGTCTACGCTGCTCGCGAGAGGGAGGATGACGAAACAACGGGAAATACAAGTTCTCGAAATATATGCGGGCAGAAACTGCCTTCTCCAACGTCGCGAGGGACGGAGTTATAGGTTTCCGGGGAGGTGGCAACTCGGGTGGCTCAGAGGTATCCAACAAGTGTTCCTCGTCTTCAGGATGGACCTGAAGACCGCCGCCCCAGCGAATAGTAGAGTTTCCAGGCCGACCGGGAAAACCCTCAGGGGCAGATGTCAAGAAATTTTCTCGGGCAGCTGTCGTCAATGTTGAGGAACTAGTCGTGGTGCTCATGCCATTGACTACACGCAGGGGGCCTGGGGTTCGGCCATCGAATTTGCTGCCTTGCGACGGTTTGAGAGCATTCACAACTTCGTTGACCGCCTTGGCCTGGTTCGTCTGGCGCACGCGATCCTTAATGGGGTTTGCCCATCGGGGATCTAGGAGTTGGATGAGAAACCGACGATAGCACGATGCCCGAAGCTAACCTCCCAATTTCCCCATACCGTCCGGGCCCCAACGATCGAGAAGGGCTTCAAACTGGTCGGCATCCGAAGCATGCACGAGGTGCCTGATACGTATTAGGAACAGGAATTAATGGGCGTTGCAAAAACAACGAACACAAATCCGGTCGGCCGTGAAACCATGTCTTTGCTGATCCTTCGTCCCTTCCGGACAGGAGAAGGAGTAGATGGTGGCGACAGTTGTCTTGCTGGTGGTCCGCTGGCCGGAGGAGCGGCAGACCTGATCTGGTCGTACCTAGGACCTGCTAATAGACCGGGCTCCTCTACGGCCGGAGCTCCCCAAATTAAGCGAGAAGGGGAAGGGGTCGGAATCATGGAGAGCAGATCGTAGAAGCCCTTGTGAAGTAGAGTCCCCCCGGGCAAGGTGGTGGGAAGCTGAGGGGTCTGAGGATAAGCGGATGGTGCAAAATAGGGGCCTGAGAAGGGATATCCATCGGCTCTGTAGTCGCGGTAATCATCTCTGTACTCTGCGCGCGAGCCCGACGTGGGCGGCGTCGGGAGAGGCCTTCGGTTTGCCATACCGGTAAGCGGTCAAGCGATATTGATCGACGACATAGGGAGAGACGACATGTTGCCCGATCCGGCCATTACATAAGCCCTGCTAAGTATGTTCCTAGAATCTCGCTTCAGCAAACGCCGTTCATGATCTACATCTAGCCCAACCCCGAGGCCACCAGGCGCGACCCTTCACCACGGAACCCCCACCCTCGGGATGTACTGATTATCGCTAATCGTACGTACAGGTCGCTTGTGTGCCTCGTGCATTTTTCATCCACCTCAAATCAGAATCGTTGCATTCGGCCCTCTAGGAATCTACTGTAGTCGTCTCTAGACAACGTATTATACTTTCCCGGGCCACATCCATATCGAGATTGAGTTGCACGTTTTCATTCACCTCAAAAGCGATGAAAACGAGATGCAATCTCGGTGTTTGCAGATCCAGGGAGGCTTTCTCATCACGACGAGGCGTGGTGTGTAAGTGTTCTTTTGCATAGCGTTGCATTCCAACCCTGACGCGTTTGTCTTCGGATTTTCTCAGATAATATATCTGATGCCCGTAACCTGCATCTGGCACACACGAGGCGAACCGCTCCGAGTCACTTAATGACAAGCGTAATGAACTCGTGTCCGGCGCTGCTTTTTTCGAACAAGGTTTTTATTATTATTGAGCTCCGGGCAGATGGTTGGCTCCTCGTAACCCCGCACGAAGCTTGTTTCGAGTTACCTCCTTCGACCAAAACAATAACAAGCTTATTGGTTAATAGGCCAGCCATAAACCTGCTCTCTTTTGCTCCCTGCTGCGCACCCACCTGTCTCTTTACGCGTTCGCCGACCCTTTGCCTTGCTCAACTGCCAACTACCTCGTGCCCCTCTACATGCCTTCCTCGTTTCCCACCTGTTCCTGATTTGCCATCGTTCCGTCGCAAGCGCCTCGAGTCACGACGTCGAATGCGAATTCCGCGTGTTTCCTAATACTTAAATCCTTACGACTTACAATTGGCTACATAATATTCCCATTCCTCTTCTTCCATTTAACTACTATCTACTTCACTAACTATGTCGCACCGGGATGATCGTTATTACAATACTCATCGAGCAAGAAGTCCCGCTGCGGACCAGAGCGGGGGTTTTTTTCAGACGGGACAGGGTGGGCGGACTCTTCTCCCGCCTATTTCTTCGGCGTTTCCAATCTCACATTTTCCAGGTCTGTTTTTCTACTTAGTACTATACCGCAGCACTCAATTTGCTAGATACAACGTACAGTTCCCCCCCATTCTAACCAGTACACGCAACCCCGGGCTTCTCCAGGGCGATTCGACTACAACCAGTCGTACAATAATAATCAATGGCAGCCCAACAATACCCGTGAGTTCGAGCTGCGCAGGAATGCTTTGAATGACTGACCCCACCTGCTCCAAGCCGTGACAGCTCCCCAGCCTGCGTTTGGGTATTACGATGACACTCGCTATCCCGTACAGCCCGCCTACCCTGCTGCCTACCCGCGATCTGCTACTGTGGCACCAGGGCACCAATCTGATCTCCGGAAACTACCGCCGCTGAGCACCACTCCAGGCCCGGGACGAGATGAACGATGGTATCCGGCCCCGGCTTTTAATGCGTCCCCCAACCACCACATTCGCTCTCCCACTGCTTCTTACCCGGCCTCGTACACGACGGCATACCCTGCTACCAACGCATATGGTTATCACGTCAGCGACCCGCGATACGTCCCCGCCCTCAGTCCGCAGATGATGGCAAACGATCCGCGCGCCGTATCGCCCTACGGTCACCGGGGCCAACACGCATCTCCTCCGACACCTCCCCCGGTCTCCCCCATCGGTTCTGACGAACCCGCCGTGAAAAAGAAACGGAAACGCGCGGATGCCGCTCAATTGCGCGTGCTTAATGAGACCTATGCGCGCACGGCATTCCCCTCGACGGAAGAACGGCTTGCGCTGGCGAAAGCTCTAGACATGTCACCGAGGAGCGTACAGATATGGTGAGTGTCCATTCCTCTCTGTAAATTTTGGCTAACGACCTCAAAAGGTTCCAGAATAAACGGCAATCGATGCGGCAAACGAACCGACAATCCTCCACCACCCACCAGTCATTTTCGCTGTCGCCCGAGGAACAGCTCGATGACATGGACTACGAGAGCACGATGGGCGTCCCCGGTACATCGCGCTCGTCTGTCCCTCAAATGCCTTCATCCTCACATCGCCGCGCGCGAAGTCAAGAAGAGGTCATTGATCCTCGAAAATGGCCTCGCGGATACTGAAGCGACCGCCATTGCTCTCGGTTGCTAACAGGGCGCTTCTTGGTCCATCTTGATGGTTTCATATCCTAGACTCTTCTTGACTTCTAACTTACGTGCCTTAATTTCATTCTAATTACATCCCAGATCTCAATATTGTATTATCCGTCACGGACGTACTTCTTCTTATTACTTACAGTACATACATTATTCTAGTCTTGTTAACCTTGGACTTCACATACCACATACAATAGACATCTATAGACATAGATCAAATGAGAATTGTCCGACTCTGTTTTCCCGCGGTGTGGTCTGCCATTGGTTCCAGAAGACACTAGGATATTTCCGCGGTGCTCTGGACTCTGAAGAGGATAGGGTTCAGCCTCGAAAAAGGTACGGAACGGACGAGATTCGAGCCTCTAGTGATGCCCGATTTTTCTCTCCGGTGCGCAACGCTAACGTCGCGGATGCTGCCCTGGCGGATGGTGCTGTACGTAGTCAGGGATAGGTACAGAAAGAATGCAAGATGGCTCGGGCGATATCGAGGTGATGCGTTACCAACTCGGAGCTGAAAGTTAATGTGGTTCACCGCAAGAATGCGTCACCAGCGGTTCTGACCGGCTTGGCAGGTACGATGATGTTCGCCGCTAAGTAAAATGAACCGGCAACCATTATTCTTAATTAATTTCGGTCAGAGCCCATGGAGTTGATGACCGTCGGATACAGACCGGACTTGAGACGGACGGTACTTGCACCCGGCGGTGACGCATGGTGAAGAACATGGAGCGCCGTAATGTTATCACACGCTAAATGCTTTGTCCGTCGCAAAACCGGGTCGAGTCGGCACTCGAGTAGAAAAGCTCCCGATTAGGCAGTAGACGTTGTTTGCAATGCAGGCGGTCACCAAACAAAGTGACGATAGATACAACTCTAAACTCTATTAACGGACATGAAAGAGAAATACACTACACGAGGGCCTGGAAATCACCGAAAGTCATCACGGGTCAACGTCGCTGTCTGTGTCCTCGGGTTTAGGACCGCCGTGAGTTAACCAATGCAGCTTCCTCAAACGCCGACGCTCCTCCTGCGCCTTCATCTGATTACGAGTCATCTTCTTCTTCCTCCTGACGGGCCTGGGGGAGCCGGTGTCTTCTTCCCCACTGCCGACTGGAGTCGCATTTGCCGAAGCAGCGGGGGTACCGAGCCTAGACCTCGCAGGGGTGTTGCTTCCGCTTCCTTTAGGCGACTTGGAGTCCAGGAATGCGTCTTCCACAACTGCAGCTTTGCCCTGATGTGTCATCCGTCCTCCATCGACGTTCCAGATTTCCGGACCTGCGGAAAAGGTGAGTGCGCGGTAAACTCTAAGGAACATGCAGACTGACATAACGAAGAGACGAATTCGTTGTTGTGTGAAATAATAACCTGGGATAAACTGAGCAAGGACGAGACAATACGCAAGCAGTTACTCTTACCACAGCACCAGCCCACTCTTTGATAGCAACAGCGAGGCCGCCAAGTGCTTCTCGGTCAAGGAAATTAGTCGGTTCGTCTAGGACACATATCTGGAGCAGGGATTAGACACCAAATTCCCTGGCGACCAGCGGCACGATTACCTGTGGGTTATTCCAAAGGCATGCCGCAAGAACCAGCTTGATTTTCTGGCCTGATAAATGGAAGTTGAATCATTGGGGAAACGGAAAGGGAGTATGAGCATACCACCCGACAACCCAGAAATCTCATTATACTGCGCGATATCTCCGTCAAGACCAATATCCTCTAAATGTTTGCGAACGAGGTGGGCAGCAGTGTCGCGGGAGCCAGCACCTTCCCGAGAGGATTCCAAATCATCGAACTGCTGGACGAGCTTGGTGAAGCCCTTGGTTATTAGGTCGTCCCGGGCCACCCATGAGTTGTATCTGTGATCTAAACCACGCCATTTGATCTCATACTGGAACGACTTTTTGAGCTTTTGGCGACCCATAATCATCTGTCGGGGTGGAATGAGCTGATAAGCCACGGTGAAAAAAACACAGTAGCACTGACCTCGAGTTTCCGTTTGGATCCATCTTTGCCTACCCATTCTTGGTCTAAAACAAGTTTTTCTTCTGGGGTCAAAACACGGGTGGCCTTCTCCAGCAGTTCACCTGTAATTCGGGTCAGCGTGGAGCCCAGGAAACCGTGCAATTACATACGATCATGCCCATCCTGGAAACGCCATTGGATATATCCAATCGGCGTTTTCTCCAAATGATGCTCTAGGATTTAATGAGTTGACGTTCGAATGATGTCTCAAAGACTAGACCTATGTGATGTGTAGCATGTTGAGAAACGTAGCCGACTCGGAGAGCAGGGTGTTTGTAAACAGTCCCTTCTTGAGGTATGGTTTCGCCCTGGACAAAAAATCTGAACAACTGACTCTTCGCAGGGGTTTATGAACGGACCGTCAAGAGTTTAATGAGTGTGGATTTGCCAGCACCATTAGGGCCTACAACACCTACACGGCTAAGACAAAATAAGGACGTGACATCCCGCAGATGTGCGCGATCAACGCACCTCGACAACGATAGAGCGCAGCTGACATTGAATAAACTCGGCGTAGGTCGACCTGGGTACGTGAAAGTACAGGCCGACAACTTTAAAATTGCACGAGTGTTGCTGCGGACGCCCATCAAAGATCCAGGCGGCGGGAATGCAAATTTCACGGAAGTGGCAGCAAGGGTATAGTAAGATTTAGCTTCCGGATGTTCGGAGACAAAATGCGACAGATTGCCGGGATAGTAGACCAACTGAAATCGGCAAGGTCAGCGCATTCTGGACAACATGGTATTGCATATGCCTACCTTCTTTGTCTCGTAATGGATGATGTCCGTGGTGACGTTGTCGAGGAACCTAGATGGAGTTTAGGCACAGATGAATCGGATGCAGTATGACAGAAACTCACCCGGAATCGTGGCTGATGATGAGACAGGTGACGTTATTGTGGGCCATGAGATATTGCTCAAGCCACTTGACCGAGGCGCGATCCAACTGAATGAACAAAACAATGAGATTGTGGACCTCCAAAAATCAGGGAATAATTAACATGATTGGTAGGCTATAGAAATAAAGGAAAACGTCAGTGGTGGAAACATGGGAGATTGAAAATGCGACAATCACCTCATCAAGAAGTAGGAGGTCGGCATTGTACAGCATCGCTCTCGCAAGCTCGAGTTTCATCTTCCAGCCACCGGATAAGCCGGCGACAAGGTCAGATTGCCTGGCATCGTCGAATCCGACCTCCAACAACTGGTCTCGGATTTTGGGGCGGGGAACACCGGCCAGATGCGGGTCTAGAGGAAGAGACATTTAATGACGCTCGTTGAATATTTATTTGACTCACCAGCCGCAATAAAATCAAGGACTGAAAGGGACCCATCCTCTCCTTGTAGCGAGTGTTCAACCATCACAGCACGAAGCTGCTCTTGAGGCGGGAAATTTTCGACTTTGCCGTCGCGCAGTTGTCGCATCAAGGTCGACTTTCCAGAACCATTGGTTCCGAGGATACCATAACGCCGACCGCGGATAAGGCGGAGAGTGGTATGCGACAGGAGAAGAAGAGCACCGTACGCCAAAGAAAAGAGCGTGTCACAGAGAACTTCGCCCTCTTCATCATTGATCTTGACTTGGCTATGTTTCGCCTGGAAGAATCGATGCGCTCAGTATGTATGATTGGCTAAGGGAGACGAAGGTACCTGATCGATGGCATAGAAATGGGAGCGGACTGCCTCGCCGAAGGCAGATCCTTGCTCAGCGTCTAACCATGGCCCTAGGTAAACACCGACACATCGCTGCCAAACTTTCTTATCGCCGAACTGCCGTTTATGCACGAGATCCGCAACCAAAGAAGATTGGAAGGTAAGAGATTGGGCGAGCAGGGAGTATTTAGGAGTGTGAGGGCCATTTGGAGAAGTGGGCGATACGATCGCGACGTCCGGAGGAAGGAAAGTCAGAAGGGTGGAGAGCGCCTCGGCTGTTTCTCCTTCAATGTCACGAGGTGTCGATGGCGGTCCAGAAATCGAGGCGCCTGATTTGAATAGAGTCTCAAGAGCAGCTTCACCAAAAGCGCGGACCTGAAAGACACTATCAGAAACGGATAAAAGTCGGATGATCAACGAACCTCGGGGAAAGCAGCACCCTTCGCGATTCTTTCTGTGCCCTCGACGAGGGGGCTCAGGTAAGATGCAGCGACCTTCGGGTCTCGCACAAGTTTAACGAGATTGTCAATAACAACGACCGTGCGCCGTTGAACCTCCATACTTCTGTCGTTGAGAGCACGGATAAGGAGAGGAACAAGGACAGCGAGAGCAGGTTCTGTGACTTCGGCTACGAATGTTGTAGACGATAGAGCCTTAATGCATGCTGGAACCGAGTCTGGGTTGGCCATGCATTTTACCAGCACTGGGATGTGGGGAGCAAGATCAGGATTGGCCAAGGTCGTGCACAAGGATGTGGCAGATTTTATTGCGGCTGTTGCAACCTACCAGCGTATTGTGATTAGGGGTCCGACAAAAACGGAATATCAACGCACCTCTTGCTTTGTGTCATGCATGGCAGCCTCTATTTTTGGCAACACGGTGACCAACTCGATAGCTACTGCGTCTTTGGCGGGAGCTACGAAGGATCGGAAAGCATCTAGTACGCCAACCTTCGTCCGCCATTTCCCGCTGTCCAGGATAGCCTCGAGTGCGCGGAAGACGACGCCCGTCGCTTCTGGAGGGAATAGTTTGAGGATGGCTTTTACGGCGGCCCCAGCGGCGATGCGGACAACATCGCCCTTGTCCATATAGAGTTCGAAAAGAACCGGGAGGGACGGGAGTAGAAGCGGTGCGGCAGGTGCGCCGAGGATATTGGCGAGCGATTGGAAGGCGATTGCGGCGGATTCCCGTTCAAATCCAGATTTTTTGTTGGTCGCAAAAGCATGGAGGGTCTTCAGCAAACCCTGGTCTCTGAAAATGGGCGGGTTAATCGACAATTGGACGGCGAGCGAGTATAAGCACGCACTCGAGTGATTGAAACCCATTCTTTACAACCTCGCGAGCGATTCGATCGGCAGCACCCTTTGCCTCTGAGTTGGATGACTGTGAGTATGGATAACGAGGGTGAGAAAAGACACTCACCCGGAGCCGTTGGGGCAGAACGAAGAGCGTCGATGAAGGGAGAGAATGGTGTCTGTTCCACGGCAGGCATTGCGACAGGCATCTAGTGGGTATGAATACAGATGCAGAGAGAAACCGAGGAGGTTGTCAAGTACAAATCGCTGGGGGCAGACAGATACAAGGTATTAGCAGAAGATGAAGGTAGATCTATGCTGATGGCGGCCGATCAGCTATCCGTGTACACCGCTGGACCAGAGGCGAGAAGAGAGATGGCGTAAAGAACGCTGGAAAAAATAAATTGAGCGCACGTGTGGATCCGAGGCCATGCAACACTGCCACTGTGGTCACGGCGTGACATATTTACACCGCTTTCTTTACTTTTCTGCTTGAAGACATTCAAAATCTTGCCAGAATCGTACATGTCTCAATGCACACATATCGCACATCCCAGGAAGCTACCGGATGACTCTGGGCTGCTCTGACGGACGAACCGCTCTCCGGGTGTTCTTCCGCCGCATCCACGCCGACATCTGCCAATCGCACAGCTTATCATGGTCAAGCTTGCGACCAACTTGCGAACATGTCTGATTCTCCTTATGCGCATCCGTGCGACATACTGCTTGTCACATGAAACCTCTAACCTTTCTTGATCCCTTCTCCGCTGGTCATATTGTCGCCATGGTTCACACCTGCAGTGCCTATCTCGCTAATTAATTTATATACCTACGTGTCGGCTGGTTTACGTCGCGTCTAGCACCATTTCACCTTCGTTCTCTCCCCTTTTCTTTCTTTTGACGGTTTTTCACAATGGTTTCCTTTGCCCAGGTGCGCAGCTGCAATCCTCCTCAATCCTTACACTCCTCACCCTTTCACAGTTCCTGGATAACGCGGGCATTCATATGGAGCCTGCAGTGTTCATAGGAATCATTGCTGGAGGCCTTCTCTTTATTTTACTCCTCATCATTGCCGTTATTTACGTGCACCGACGATCCAAGCGCCAAATGATGGCGGGGGCCTTTGACAAGACCGCCTTCTCGGTGGTGAATATGACGCACCCAAGGCCCCCACTTCCCACCTACCAAACGTCCCCTCGGTCCTCTCTGATCGATCGCGAGGCCCAACAGCAAGATCTGGTTGGTCGCGAGGTCCGACAGCAGGAGGAAACATATATGCAGTTGATGATGGACTTGCAGAGGCCAGTGTCCAGGACGGGCAGCCCCCTCCCGAGCCAGGCTCCCCGCGAACCGCCGTATCACGCTCCTCGAATGGTGCCGTGGGAACCCACCCAAGTCGCCCCACCCCGGTCATCGCTCACAGCATACTCGGTTACTGCACCTGCCCCACCACCGCCCGTTGCAGCGGATCCCAAATCACTCAGCGCAGTGCAACTGAAACGCGGCCCCTCCGTCCGTTCACTAGACTCGGCGTCAGAGTATTCTGTCGCGTCCGCACCCTATGATGCCCAAGAACGCACGTACCAGCCTTTCAACCTCGGCCTCGTTACCATTCCCGCTTCACCCAGTACCCCGAAATGGCCATCATCTCCCGGGTCGTACGTGTGGCCCAAACGCCAGCGCGCCTCGCAGATCCGAGAAGAACTCGCGCCTGAAACATACGCCAAAGTCCGGTGGAGGACGGACGATGAATCGATCGAGCCTGCGGTCGCCACTCCCGTTGCCCTTGCTATCCCGCCTGCGCTGAGATCGGTATCATCTCCGACTTCACCGGGACCCGCGCTGCGAATAAATGTACCGCCTCCCGTGCATTATCCCACGAATTCAGATAGCCCTGGTACTGCATCGACAGCATCAGCGGCACATTTGTATTATACGCAGGCATCTGCAACCTCGTCACGATCGCCACTACCGCAGGCACCGCAACGACCATTCTGAAGTTCTGCCGATAGTTCTATTGCTGTATCTGTATTTTAAAATTGTAGCACCCTTCGATCGATCTTATACAAGACACTTGGAGACCACACGAAGTTTCAGTCTCGAGGGCTCACGCCGCTCGAATTAGAATTGGCAGCTACTCTTCCTTGGGGTAGTCCACGACGTCGTACAGCCTCATCGTCTCATTCCAATCCCTCTTCCGCCGGCGTTTGATCGAGAAATATCTTGATCCAGACTCCCAGTGGCCCCTCACCCGTCCCTTCTCTTTCCCGCCATGGCGAGCAAAGTATGCCTCGGGATCCTCCGGCAGCCCGAGGGTCTCGACCGCAAGCCGCATGACCCGTGCGTGGAGATCCTCCCGTCGCACGTGCATACTGCGCAGCGTCGGCTTTCCCACTCGCAGCAGGCGTACCAACGCGGAGAACGCGCGGAAAGCAGCCACGGCGTCTTCAAGCCAGCGGAGAGTCATCCACATCAACGCAGGCACGAGGAGGAACGTAACCACCGTGAAGGGAAACGTGATCAGCGCCGAGCCGAACCACACCAAGATTCCCGAGAATAATCCATAAATTAGCTTGTATTGGGCAATCTCGTCGAACGTGTCGAAGATTGGTCCCGTCTGTCGAGTTGTGTCGAGTTGTCAGAGTGTGTGAACACCAATGAATGTAAAGACTAGCCTTTTTGAAGTTGTGGACAGCATAGAAAGTGGTGAGGAAAACGGGGACCCAGAGCATGAGCCCGGGAAGTGATAGGGAGAACAGGCATAAAGACCAGGTGAGCCGGACGATCATGCGGGATAGTATGATATGTCGAGGTAGTGGTTGGCGGCGGATTCGGTCGTCTTTGATTCCCCAACGCGCCAATTGATCCTGGTACGTCTGTAGACGTCATGAGAACTCAAGAGCGTGAAGAGGTTGCGGTGGATTTACCCTTAAATCGAGACGCAGCTTCGCGAGATCCGCGGTTTCAGTTGGGGTCTTGTCCTCCTCATTCACGTCGGGGATGTCCGCGGCTTTGAACGCCTCAAGGAAGGTGCGCACCACTCTGACGTGGTCCCCGAGGCTCATACGCGTGCCCAAAGGCGCATAGATTCGGGCAGCCAATTTAGCTACTCGTACAAGGTCCCATGAGGGAGAGTCAATCGTCCCAGAACTTATCTGTGCTGGATCAGAGGAGGAACATAGCAGTGTGTCGCTAATTTACCTGTTCGTGCATTCGTGCCGTTAGTAAACGGACATTATTGTAATCAATGGGAGCCAGAAGCTCTGGATGAGTCTAGTGAAGCGTGAGAACCGGGATGGTATAAAAAGCTAGGAGGAGTCTACCTTTGGGGAAAATGTCATCGGCGGGTGAAAAGTTACTAGCACATCTGAGCGCCAATGCTGCCGGTGCCTAGAGTAAAGCGCGTGAACAGACTATGAGAAAATTTCACTAGATACTTACATGTATGTCACGGAACAATTCAATACTGAGATCTCGAAATCGGGGTTATTGCGATTTCGTGTCAAGACATCAGATACCAAACGGGCAACTGACAGAATATATTAGACAGGCCGAGGGAGAAAAAATAGACGAATAGAGACCTCCGGTTTTCAGTGGAGCTATGGTGGGATGATACCTGCTCATTCCTTCTGGGAATAGGCAGATGGCATCCCCTAGTTCCAGCGCCTAAAGATCTGAATAAACACTAATCAAGGAAGTGGACCAGGGTCTTACCTCCATCAATTTTTCCATGACGTCGCTATTATCCTGGAGGCGACGTTAACTAAAAGCAAACGAAGATGTGCAAGCGCGTACTACGGAGCCTTCAACGTAGTCTTTTCTACGCTTAATGGGGACCGTCCCTGCTGACTCAATGAGCCATGAAGTGAATGTCCGGTGGCCGAACTGCGTCGCTTTAGCGGTAAGGCGCAGCATATTGCGTTCCTGTGTCGCGCTTAGCATGGACGTGGATTCCGTAGAGGGTCCATACCTTGGGCGGAATAGATGTAACCAGAAGACTGGCAGTGGGATGAGGATTATGGGCATAGAAGATGGCACGGTCTTACAGCGCATCCGTCAGCGAGTTGCTGTGGTTTGCGCAGACAATGCATGGTCGGCCAGTCTTGGGGATGTTGTGGGTGCCTTCGACCACGATTGAGCCATAAAATATTTTCAGAACGAATCGGAAGAGCAGTCTTTTGAAGGGTGAGCTGGGTTGTAAAGTCGGAGGGGAATGTGTACCGAATAAAAGCATAGGACCTATGAAAGGTAAGGACGAGGTCTTGCACAAGACGAATGGTGCTACCAGGAAGTGGGGGTACCTGGGGGATGCATTTTCCTAGTCCCAAACGCTTTGCCTTGCTTGTTGTGAACCAGTTGAGCTGTGGCAGTCTGGTGTGAGGTTCAAGTTGGAGCTTGCCGATCCCCGGGCCGGAGCGTCCCAATGCGGACTCACAAATTGATGGGATCGATCCAAATTTTTGCAGCCTGCAGACATGGAACAAGCTCTCGAAAAGATACGGCCACACACGAACTCGGCGTTGGCCCACCAGAAGACCCCCGCAACCCTTCTCATCGCCCTTGAGTCCACCTTCCGTGACCAGCGCACAGAACCATCCCCCACCGCCTACTTTGCTGCTCTCTTGACCACCCTCGACAGCACAATCCAGAAGAGGGACCTGGGCCTCGAAGAGGGTGACATCCTACCCGCAGAACTCTACCTTCTGGCCCTCGTAGCACCCTTTGTTTCGGCCCCAGTCGTGCGCACAAACTTAAACACCATCCTCACCCTCACCGCACCGCTCTTTCCCTCACTCACCCAGCATGCGCCTGCGCTACGATCCCAACTTTCGCTGTACCATGTTATGTTGCAGTCCTTGGACCGTTCGCAACTAGAGACACAGGGTATTCGCCAAACCTTCGCGTCTATCCTGCAACTATGTCTCGACCCTCGACCGAAGGTTCGGAGGAAGGCGGCAGATACCGTGAGGGATGTCCTAGCAAGACCTCCTGCCCCGCTCTCTTGCCATCCGTATGCCGACAGGGTGGCTGAATGGATTAAATCCGCGCTCTCTGAAGTGAGCGCCGGTCCATTTGCGCGGCCAAAGTCTTCCAAGGCCACTGAGCCTGTGGCTGCTGACTCCGCGATTCATATTCTCGCCCTTTTGCGACCCGTCCTTGCGAACCTGCCCCCTTCTGTGAATATTTAATTTTGATCTTTGTCCGCATTTTATCTTACCGCGTGCTAGTCTCTTCCTGCCATCACAAACCTCCTCCTCACTCTCCCTCGCCTCGGCAACCAATACCTCTCCCAATCCTCCTATTCCATACTCTCCGAACTATTCGCCCTCCCCATTGAAGACGAGTCGGTCAACGTGAACGACCAAATTTCGGATGTCTTGAAAGCCGTCTTGGCCTCGCCACCGTCAAAGGCTGATGCAACTTTGGCCCCTGCATGGGTGCAGGTGCTTGGGACGGCAATGATATCGTACAATTTGACCGACAGTGATGCTGCGGCTGCCGAATTGGGCCGCGTATGGAAAACAATCTGGGCATTCCTCGAATCTACCGATGGATCAACGAAAAAGGCGGCTGCACACTCCCTCGATCTCCTCACTCAGTGCATCACGCCTGCCATGATTGACTCAGCCCTCACGGAGAAGGACGCGCGGTCCACACTCGGCAAAATCATCGCCCAAATAACGAAGGCGTTGGACTCGTTGGCATACGCTGGAGCTATACCGCAGCTACTCTCCGTAATCTCATCCCTTATCACCAACCTACGGCATAAAGTAGACGGGACGCGGAGTGCTGCCGAGGCCCTCCTTCTGCCGTTGATCAAACACGTTGGAGATCTGAGGATACAGAAAGGTTTCGAGTTCAAAGAGGATGCCGATGCCACTCTCGCTGCCGCAATGCGTGTTCTGGGACCACAGGCACTCCTCACTGCCCTTCCCCTGAACCTCGAACCCGAGGATAGGTATGTGACCGAGGTCGTCCTTTTACACACAAAAAACTCACTTGCTTTCGCTTTTCAGGCAAGAAGGGCGTGAGCCTCGGGCATACCTTCTACCTCTCCTTCCTCAACCCCACCCCTCGCCCTTGTCGCACTTTGTCTCATACTTCGTGCCGCTGAGCGAGCGGATGTTCGGGCTGCAGCAAACAGCGGAGACGGAGGATCGCCAGTCGCAAGCAAAGCTCTGGAGTGTCCTTATCGGGCAAATATGGACCGGGCTAGTAGGCTATTGCTGGGCCACCCCTGACTTGAAAGAGGTGCGCCTGCTGCGTCGTTTGGCTTTCGCGCCATTAAACTAACTATCTCGAAGTCCTTGAACCCCACTTTTTCTGCCCTGCTATCCGGGCTACTATACGGCCAGCCTGAGCTTCGACCAGCGGTACTCAGGGCCCTCAAGGTCATGGTCGACTCGAACGTGGCCGTTGCCTCCGGCGTAGTGGATCCGGCATCAACTAATCCTAGTAGGCTGTCCCCGGCACAAGCTACGCAAAACATCGAGTATCTTCGGACGCAAGCAGAGAGCTGGCTTGCTGTCCTTTTTAACGTCTTTGGCAGCGTCGGACGGGATAGCCGAGGGATCGTGGGCGAGGTTATCACCGCGTGGGCTGCCATTGCTGGGGAGCAGGTACGTCCTGCACCAAATGAATCCGCTGCTTGAAATTCACATTTGTTCTGTCTAGGAAATTGCCAAAGCGCACCTCAAAGTAGTCGAGCTCCTGAAAGCGAACCTGGCCAACCAGCCCGCACAGCCCCATCGCAACAGCAGCATCGAGGGTGGTAGCGAAGCCGCCACGACCCAGGACTTGGTTATCCTCCTCCTCCCGAATCTGTCGCGTGCGGACGCTCAACAACTCTTCCAAATCTGCCTCTCGGCGCCGGTTCTTAGCGCAAAGGATAATGGAGTGCAGAAACGCGGATATAAGATTCTAACTCGATTGATCGAGTCTCAAAAAGTTGTGGTTGATGCCGAGGTGGTATTGAAACAATTAGATGAGTTGGCCGATGGGCTAGCACCAGCTGCGAAGAAGGTGAATAAACATTGGTTGGCGTAGATTACATACTGACAGAGCTGCAGGATCGATTCAACCTGCTCTCCCTCCTTATCCCTCTCCTACCATCGTCCGCTATGCACGTTATACCGTCACTCATACCGGAGGCGGTCCTAGGCACGAAGGAGCCGTCAGAAAAGGCGAGGACTGCAGCCTTCGACGTCGTTGTTGCAATGGGCAGGAAGATGAATGAGGGCGGTGTGGTCAAGCGGAATCTAATGGACGGCATGGATGAAGACACCGCAGATGATGGTACGTTGTCCGGGCCTACACTTTTCATCGCCAACATAATTTCTCGACAGCTGCGGCAAACATTCAAGAGTTCATGACGATGGTTGCCGGTGGTTTGGCCGGCGCCAGCCCGCACATGATTAGCGCGACTGTGACTGCTATTTCCCGCCTAGTCTTCGAGTTCAAAGGTTTGTGCTTCGAATCTACCAAGCTACCCGCTAACTTAATCGGTAGACGCAATTCCGGCAAGCATGCATACCGAGATCCTCAGCACCCTCCTCGTCTTTATTTCGTCCGCAAATCGCGAGATTGTCAAGTCCATTCTTGGCTTCGTCAAACTCGCGATCCACACCCTCCCTGCTGACCTCATCCGCCCACACCTCCCCACCCTCGTGCCAGCCCTGCTGGGCTGGTCGCACGACCACAAAAACCACTTTAAAGCGAAAGTGCGCCACATTTTCGAGCGGATGCTGCGCCGCTTCGGATGGGATGAGGTGTATGGATGTGCGGGCGAGGAGGAGGCCAAGAAGGTGCTCGTAAATATCAAGAAGCGGAAGGAGCGGGCAAAGAGAAAGAAGGCCAATGGCAGGGATGACGAGGATGAGGTGAGTTTGGTCATGTTCCCAGGAGCGGCGCTGCTGACTGGTGCAAGCCCGTCGTTAAACCCGTTGCGGGTGACGCGTTTGAAGATGTGCTGTACGGGAGCGAGAGTGAGCTGGACGACAGCGATGACGACGAACCCCAGCAAGCGCGAGCGGTAGCGTCTAAAAGGAAGAAAGGGCCAGAGCAAGGTGCCAGGATCCGCATGGATGATGATGAGCCTATGGATCTCCTCCAGGGAGTAGCATCGAGGATTACGCGTACGCCGATTTTTCTGGCTCCTGGGTTCCTATCGCTGACATTCCCTTTAGAAGGAACCTCGAATCGTCGGCGCAAGCCTGGCCAAGATGCTGCGCGGTTCAAGACTGACGACGACACGGGCAAGATGATCATCGACGAGGAGGGTGAGGATGCCGGGCAGCCGGATGCCGCCGTCGATGTTGCTGGCACCGCATACCGCGAGAATATTACGTCGGTCGACGGATTTACGCGGGGTGCGAACGGACGCGTCAAGTTCAACAAAGACACCAAGAAGCGGCGGAGAGACAACGAGGACCTTGACGGGGATGTAGAGATGGGCGATGGAGAGGCAGGAGCTGGCAAGTTCAAGAAAGCCAAGCGGCGGACCACAGAACCCAAGTTTGGCCACGAATTCAAGGCCAAGGTATGCGATCATTCGTTGCGTTTTAACTGCCGAACTGACTGTTCTTCAGAAAGCCGGTGGTGACGTCAAGAAGGACGGCGTGGATCCATACGCGTACATGTCTTTGTCGCAGGCGGCCAAAAAGAGCGGCCACAAGAAGGAAAAAATGGGAATTGTTGGGAAACGGTAATCTGTGTCTTCCTTACCAGTATTTACGTGCCTTTTCACGCTCCGAGGATGAGAACCATGTATGTCGCGCTTTCTTCACGCGTAAGAAGTATGCACGCGCGCCGTGCGTTCAGTTTAAGCGCTTGTATACGGATATTTGCCCTGATCGGAGACTCCTCGACAGAAAAAAATGCGATATGGTACGACGTGTGTACAATCTCCGTGACGCTGTTCGCCAGTCGCTTTTGCGTCTTGACTACTCCCAGCTGGCACCATGAATAGTGGCAAAGACCCCAAGCCGCACGTCGGAACCCACCAATCCCGCGTAATACTACCTACCTACCCAGCTACCCGCGACCTTCTCACCAAATGGGCTCCCCGGGTCATCATTTTGTTACTGCTTGTTGCTATAGGCGGGTGGTTGGATAGTATCAAGGTGCGCCTCTATAAGACCTTCAATTGAGATCGAGCTTACAATCCCGGGGTCAGGAACGGTGGTACGTCCTTGACCCGACCGAATTGCACGAGCTCGCGCAAGCAGCGATCGCGTCCTCGCCAAACGACACCACCGGAATCATCCAGCACATTGTCACCAACCTCACCCTCACCCACCCCTCCAACAAAATTCGGCTCAATGTCGACTCGAGCGAATGGGTGTTCAACAATGCCGGCGGCGCGATGGGTGCTATGTATATAATCCACGCCAGCATCACCGAGTATCTCATCATCTTTGGAACGCCGCTCGGGACAGAAGGCCACACTGGGCTGCACACCGCAGACGATTACTTCAATATCTTGGTTGGCGAGCAGTGGGCTTTCCGTCCCGGGGCGCTGGAGATGGAGAGGTATACGCCGGGGATGGTGCACTACCTGCCTCGGGGAACTGCCAAGCAGTACAAAATGCACGAAGGATGCTTTGCGCTTGAATACGCTAGAGGTGTGTCTCCTCGATTTTCTTTTAACCGATCTTAAACACGGCGCAGGTTGGATTCCTCTGATGCTGCCATTCGGGCTCGCGGATATCTTTAGTTCGACCCTAGACTTTCCAACCTTGTACCATACGGTCAGAGTGACCGGGAGAGAGATGATTGGGAACATATTTATCGGCAAAATCTAATTATTTTATTGTTCTTCTTTTGCCTTACGTTTCCGCGTGTCCGTTTGTGAGATACAGCGAGCTACTCACTCCTTCAGCTTCTTGACCAATTCTGGTACAACGTCGAACAGATCTGCAACTAGCCCCACGTCCGCCACTTGGAAGATTGGCGCGTCCGGATCCTAGTGGTTGACATTTAGCACCACCATCGGACGTTCGATTAGAATAGTACCTTGTTCACAGCAACAATGAGTTTGGAATCTTTCATGCCGGCCAGATGTTGAATGGCTCCGGATATGCCGAACGCCATGTACAGCTCCGGTGCGACAACTTTGCCCGTCTGCCCTACTTGGAGCGAGTTGTCGGCATACCCAGCGTCTACCGCAGCACGGGACGCGCCAACTGCAGCGCCAAGGGCATCCGCCAGAGGGTACAGCGTGGATTCGAAAGTTTCTGCGTTCTTCAAAGCACGTCCTCCGGACACAACCCGGCTTGCAACGCCGAGATCAGGGCGATCGGACTTTGTTAAAAGCGTCCGTATGTGCTGTGTCGGTGGGTCGTCCACTTCAACGGGGTCGAGCGCCTTGTCCTCTGCTTCGGCGTCTGTTGACGGCGCAGCTGAGAATGCCGTTGTGCGAACGGTGAAAAACTTGATTCGAATCGATGCCGGTGCCCGGACGGTTGCGATAGCATTGCCTGCGTATATCGGGCGTGTGAATGTGGTGCTATTGGCAGCGGAATCGTGTTCGAGAGACGTGATGTCAGACACTGCGGGGAGATCGAGTCTCGCCGCAACGCGAGGTAGAAGCGACTTTGCGGAGGCAGTGTGTGCGGAAACAACGTGTGTGAAGGGAGATGAATCGGACAGCAGCTTCTCTAGCAGAAGGGAGAGTGTCTCTGCAGACGGTTCAGAATACTGTGCCGAGGTGGAGTGGAGTAACGACGTGACGCCTTTCAGTCTGTGGGACGACGGGTAAGTCGGTCGCATTATAAGCAGACGTAGAGTACTTTTTGACTTTTTCCACGACACCCTGGACATGCTCCGGCCCACCGACAATAAGACCGGTAACTTGTCCACCCAGCTGTTCTGCTGCCGTCAACGCGGAAAGAGAACCAGAGTCGATGACCCCCTGGCGGTACTCCAGAAATACGAGAGCATGCGGGGACGGCGCGGTGGAGTAGGCGCGAAGGAAAGCTCGAAAGCTGCCTGCTGTTCGTGGACGTAGGAGCATTGCAAGTCGCTTTTCACATGCTCTGTTCACCGCCGCGGACACGTGCTCCCGCATCTTTATTCCCGTACCCCCAATTAGGACTCTTCTAGTTCAATCACTTTCAAGCTTTCGTTACCGTTCTTGCCCCGGTCACCCTGGAATTATGGGCGCCTATCTTGCAATCTCCTCTGTTTATAGAACCAGTAACATCATGATCTGTGAAATGAAATGCCGAGCGCCAGATTATAAGAACGTGAGGCTTCTGGCGCCCTGCCGGTTCCTCCTTACCCCCAGCGACGAGTCATCTCAATGGCCCCTCCCTGCCGTTTCTACAATAAACCTGGCGGCTGTCGTCGAGGAAATCAATGCACGTTCTCTCACGATGGCCCATCCTCTCCGAGTCGACCATCCCAAGCTGCTCGACGAGGCCCGCTTCCCCAAGCACCCCCAGGAATCTGCAATTTCTACTGGTCAACAGGAAACTGTCGTCATGAATTTGGCTGCCGTTTCAGACACACCCGAAACCCATCATCATCTCCCTCGCCTTCCCCTGAACCGTCTACCCCATTGACTGCTGCCAATTCTTTGGCTCCATTCCTGACCGAAGCAGGTCTGGCTAGACTCACTGCTTCCGGAACGGACATTTTCTTTCCACCCCCTATCAAGCCACTATCTCCCAATGAGACCCATAACCATCTCAAGAGGTTTCTGCGCGACGATTTCAGGTTCGAGAAAACCTATGATATATATGCCTTTCTTGTCCCTTTGGGTTCTCTGAATACATCTGGTCCCCAGTGGGTGAGTCGAGCTGTGTGCCTATGTGATCCCAGTGTCTAACACTCTTTCATAGGCGCCGGAAGACGGACCCCTACTCCTCACCTCGCTGGCTACGGTAACTAGTGTCACCCACCGATCTCAAAGTTGATTAACAATTCGCAAAGGGAAATGGCCTCCTACGAATCAGTGACATATTTAAATGGCAGTCCGTCTCCAGTCGTGCAGGATCGAGTCGATCGCAGCTCTCCTTCCAACGAGGGTATCTGCCTTTGCTCAAGGTCAGAGCTCGCTTTCAAGCCTGCGCCCCTTCTGACGTCCCTGCAGTTTTACTCTTCCGAGTTCGTAGTGAAGAGCACGCTCAATCATTTGATCAACGCGCTCTATATGCGCGTGCTAGATCATTTCGACAACTTTGTCGAGAACCTCGAGAAATGCATGCAGGAATGTATGGATGCTCGCTCTTTCAAAGATCCGAACGGCCCTCTTGACGAGGCGGTCGGCAGCCAACTGATATCATCGCTGGCCGTTGTTTTCTTTGAGTAAGTTGCCATCTGGGTTCTGTAAATTCAGGCAGTCTTAGCTTCTACCCAAGGATACTGACGCGCGTCAAAAATGCGGCGGCTACATACCCAAATCTAGTCACGATGGTACGGAACCTCCAAACATGGACCCAGACCTGGATAGACGGAATGAACATGTCGCCACCTGCCTTCGATAACCCGTTCAAAGAAGCGAATTCCACCACCCGCGATCAGATCGTCGGTCATCTTCGTGGAAAAGTCGACCGGCTTGTCGCTATTGTCAATCGAGAGCAAGGTAGAATCGATCGCTCGAAGCAGCAGCAGACCAGTCCCTCATTTGGATTCTCCGACATTACCCACGAGGGCGTAGTCGCTGCACTGAGCATCACCTACGAGGGCCCCGGCGACTTCCGTCCTCTGGGACCCCGCCACGACAATGATTTCTCGGACATACGGGATATTAGGATCGCACCGACCCACGAAGAGCTCGTTTCCCGTCTCTCCCCATTTTTACCCGGAAACTTCCGCGATGCTCCGCACCATTTGCCAGCGGAAAGCATGGAGCGGCTCTTGGATATCCAGTTTCGACTGCTGCGAGAGGAGCTGACCGCTTCACTCCGTACCTCTGTGCAGCTGGTTCGAGAGGACTTGACGAGGATATCACCCAAAACGATTCTGTCGCAGCTCATCAAATCAAAAGGCGGGAAGTACCGTGGGCACACAGACGGCCAAGACCAAGTCATGTTCAATGTTTACACCAATGTGACTTTCTCGCCGTTGGTTCCCGACTGGCGTGGTTTGTCCGTCGGACTCAATATCGATGCCCCACCCGGGCGCGCTCGCCAAGCGCAGTCGAGAGCCCGCGTCGCATTTTGGGAGGGGATGAGCGGGAAAAGACTGATTCAAGGCGGACTGGTTGGCCTGGTGTGGAAGAGTGGACAAACGGTCGACGTGCACCTTGGTATCATTGCCAGCTCCCTGAAAGACCTCACCGAGTCCGCGAGGAAGGATAGCGAGCGCGTTTCTGTCCGAGTCGTCTTCTTTGACCCCGCGGTCGAAGTTCGGATCCTCAACACGCTCAAAAATCCTGACCTGGCTCAAATTGGGACCAGAGTTCTTGTTGAGGCACAGGTCATGTTCGAAGCGATCAGACCATTCTTGGAGGCACTTCGCGTCGAACCTGAATCCCTTCCTTTTTCCCCATATCTTGTACATCGCAGCACCGACTTCTTAAGATCCACAACCATAACCCCTCCTCGATATGCTCTTGTTCCGGGCTTCACATACCAGTTAGCGTCGCTGTTTCCTCCTGAGGCAGGCATCGACGACTTGGAGCTCGATGTTTCCGACCCCACCTCTGTTACCTTTGTCCGAGCACAACTCAGGACCAGCAGGCTAGATGCAAGCCAATGCGAAGCTGTCGTTGATACACTTACCAGAGAGCTCGCTATGATTCAAGGGTACGTCCATCCCTGTCATCGTCAGAGCGCCACTGATACACTTTCCATCTAGACCACCGGGGACGGGGAAATCTTTCACCGGAGTTGAAATCTTGCGGGTGTTGCTCGCAAACAAAGTCCGCCCAATCCTGATGATCGCCTTCACAAATCACGCTCTAGATCATATGTTAACGTCGGTGCTGGACGCTGGAATCACCAACAAGGTCGTCCGGCTCGGCTCTCGCTCGGCCGACGAGAGGATTTCAAAGTACTCGATGGAAACCATCGAAATGGTGGCCGGGAAATCTCGCTTGGACCGTTCTTTCGGTCATCACTATCGCGATCTGAAGCAAGTCGAACAAGAGATCAAAGATCTTATGAAAACTTTCGTTGCAGCGAACATCACCTCCACGCAATTCGAGTCTTACCTTCGCGTTCAATATCCCGAGCATTTCGAGCACCTATGTTACTGTCCACCAAACTGGATCAAAACCTTGCGAACAGCCTTCCACGACGACGAGGACTCCGCCTGGATGCGTGCAGGCAAGCGTGGCAAAGTGGAAATGGAGGATGATTCTATGTATTCATTTTGGCGACGAGGGGAAGATATAAACTTCCTCGAAACGTCCTTGGCGCCCAAAGAGCAGTACGAGCACAAGAACGAGAACGTAAACAGATTCGATGTGCTGGATCTCGTAGAGGAGCAACAGGACTCGGATCCTCCTGACCGTGATGTGGGACCAGAGGGTGCAGAAGGGCAAGAGGACGAAAGCAGTGACGATGAAGACGTGGAGGAAGAGTCGTGGCAACAGGAATGGCCAATGCCGGACCCAGATGATAGTCGAGACCACCCTGGCCAACCCGGACCAGAGGGTGCAGAAGGGCAAGAGGACGAAAGCAGTGACGATGAAGACGTGGAGGAAGAGTCGTGGCAACAGGAATGGCCAATGCCGGACCCAGATGATAGTCGAGACCACCCTGGCCAACCCGGAAATCCTTCATCGTCGTCTAGCAGCGGGCTTTCAGCAAAAACCCCCTTTCACAAGTCAGATCCATCTCCGCATCGGACACCGTTCCCTGTGCAGGTGACCGATCTTCAGAATCCTATGGTTTTCTTTGGTGGTCAAATTCCTGTTATCCCCGACTGGAACCGTCCCCTGGATATTTTGTTGTCGGAAGGAACCATGTGGTCTTTTTCTAGGCGCGAACGAGATTGCCTCCATGCTTACTGGTCGGCTGTGATACGGGAGAGACTGCATGAAGATCAGCTCGATGACTTCCAATCACTCCGAAGCAAACACGAGAGCATCCTGAAGAAACATCAGGAGAGCAAGGACGAGGTTGGTTGTTTTATGCAGTGTCTTGCATCTTCTCATAACGGACTGGCAGATACGCCGTCAACTTCTGAGTGATATTGATATCGTTGGATGCACCACAACAGGTATGCGCTATCACCTGTATTTTACCGGACGAAGAACTTGATCGATTTGCTAGGTGCTGCTAAACTGACGTCGTTGCTAAAGGTGCGTACTTCGATTCTATTAACGATCGAATTTACACAAGCCCCGTTCCAGAGTCTTTCTCCGCGGGTGATGCTAGTTGAAGAGGCCGGCCAAGTCCTTGAAGCCCATGTTCTGGGTAGTTTGGTGCCGTCGGTGGAGCATCTTATCCTGATCGGGGATCCTCTCCAACTGCGGCCAACCCTGAACAACTATTGTATGTCAATACTCGCTTCGATTATAAACGGTTGCTTATGCCATTAAGCACTCTCGATGGACAATAAGCGCGGTAGACAACTGTTCAAATTCGACATGAGTTTGATGGAGAGACTCGCCACCAACGGACTAGGAATGTCGCAAATAAATGTTCAGAGGCGAATGCGACCGACCATTTCGACGTTAATCCGAAACACTCTCTATCCTGCGCTACAAGACCATGAACTCGTGAAGACTTATCCTGATGTCCGCGGATTTTCGAAGAACGTGTTTTTCTTTTCCCACAACCACCGAGAGAACGACGGTTCCGAAGAATCTGCCAGCAAATATAATACTTTCGAGGTAAACAAGCTTCTGAATCTCATGGGTGCGTCTGATATCCAAGTTGGCCAGGTGAACATGATCAAGGATCTTGTTCTGTATTTGTTGCGGTATGCCATTACTATGTCATTCGAGCCATTGTCAAGGATTTACTCATCCGTCTCCAAAGTCAAGGGTGTTATTCTGAGGAGGGTGATATTGTGGTTCTGTGTGCTTATCTAGGACAACTAGCTCGCGTGAGAGATGCCCTCGGCAACGAAGTCGCTGTCATCATCGACGGTCGTGACAAAGAGAATCTGGCCGAACAGGAAGAGGAGGTTATCGAAGATCTCGATGGTCCTCAAGTCACGCACGTCCAAGTGACAAAACGGGTAAGGGCGAAGGTTTCGTCAGCAGCATCCGTATAACTCGTTGACAGGTCCGATTGCGAACTGTGGATAACTATCAGGGAGAGGAGGCTAAAGTAGGTTGTTCATTCCGGCTGGTTTCAGTGGTACCAACAACACATCGCCAAGATTGTCATTCTCTCGACCGTGAGGAACGCCGGGTCGAAAGACGACGAATTGGATCCAACGCATGCCCACGGTCGTCCGACGATTGGATTCTTGGCGGTGAGTAGCTTAATCTCAATGTTTTTACATTCCTCAACTGCTAGCGCAGTCTGAAAATCGCGCGAATGGTGAGTGCTAAACTGAGGGGCTGGGTGTCACATTTACCCCGTTTCAGTGGCGCTCTCGCGGGCAAAGGAGGGTCTTTTTATTCTGGGTAATGCAGCTCAGCTAGCGTCTCGAAGCAAGATGTGGCGCGATGTAATCGAGGAGTTGGAGAACATGGACTGCCTCGGAAGTGCTTTCCCAGTGTCTTGTCATCGCCATCCAGACACGGTTGAACTCATCTCGCAACCTGGGAAACTGCCCCTATTTGCGCCAGACGGTCCGTGAGATACATATATGCCATTGATAATAAGCTCACATTCATGTTTCCCTTAGGAGGCTGTCTCGAACCTTGCAACTATCGTCTCAAATGTGGCCATGTTTGCCATTACAAGGCGGGCACTTCTCAACCATTTTACTCATTTTACTCATTTGAGCCACCTCACAGTGCCATCCAGATGATCCAAAACATGTCACTGTATCATGCCCACAACCATGCCGTAGACTCTGCGCGCGCATGCACCCCTGCCACAAGGAATGCTCCGATGACTGCGGAAAATGCATGTTTTTGGTCGCAGACATCGAGTTACCGTGCGGTCACCAAGTTGCATCAATTGAATGGTCAATGCTCTTTCAAGATCTAGTTATTCTAGACCTAATCTACAGCTTCTAGCTATCGTCTGGATGATCTCGATGACGTGCTTTGCGGCACCTCGGTTACAAAGTCCTTCCCGGGATGCGAGCATTCTGCACAAATGTTGTGTTCGTCTGATCCATCGGAGGCACGCTGCGACAGTATATGCGGGGGAGCCATGACGTGCTGTGGGCGGCCCTGCAAATCTAGATGCCATGAATGTCAAGGAGTCAACACCCCAGCAGAGGGAAAAACTCGGATAGCCCGACTCCAACATAGAGAACATCCTTGCGAGAAACTATTATTCTGCTCTCACTTTTGTTCCAAGCCCTGCTCGCAGGATCATGAGTGCGCTACGGTGTGTAGAGGGCAGTGCCGCCAGGTGCGCTCATTTTGCCTTGTCCTGACTGCGCGAATGGTGAACTCAGAGAGTCTCCACCGACAGATATGCAGCCATTCACGCTGTCCTAACTACTGCTCGAGCCTATGTTCTCCGTGTATGAAGGCATGCACATGGTAAAGTTCCGTCAGCAACATACTATATAGGCGGTTGACATCCTCACTAGGGTTTGTCCTCACGAGAAATGCCCTCTTCCCTGCGGATCTGTGAGTGCCTTATATGCCAGTGACATACCCGAGCTAACGATTCCAATCGATAGGTGTGTGCCCGTTTGCCCTGCGATAAACCATGCCACCGGTTATTGGGGTGCGGTCATCCATGCCCTTCAGGTAGGACTCTGATACTACGCAGCTCCCGTTTCTCACTGAGTCGGGCCCAGTTTGTGGGGAAGACTGCCTGCTTCAAGTGTGCCCAGTCTGTGCACCAACCAATCTCAAGCAAAATATTGTCGACTTGATTTTGTACCGGAAGCTGGAAGACGTCGAACCGAGTGCAGGGACTTTGGACGAGCTGCTCATTACGCTCCCGAAATGCGGCCATGTTTTCACCGTCGAGACATTGGACGGACATTGCGGGATGAACGAGTTTTATACACGGGATGGCGCCGAGGGAAAGTGGCTTGGGCTGCGGTCGCCCGACGCTTCAGCGGGCGAGACGCGACCACCCCCTGTCTGCCCGACTTGTCGCACAGCGATTACCTCACCTCGATATGGCCGGGTCTTTAAATCCGCCGATCTCGATATCCTGGAACGCAACATCATATCCGCGATGACTCAAAAGCTCAATCAACTGCAGGCGTCCATGGCAGGGCTCGTAAAGAGCGACATATTGACCGCTTTGAAAAGCGTGCGCTTGAGAATTCCCTCCACTTCCGGGGCCAGCACCAAGAAACAGCGGCAAGCACGGGGCAAAGCACGGAAGAAAGCCCTTGGTAGTTCACAGGATCTCCCTGTTCCGCTGGCCACGCTCATTCCGTCCGAGACGCTCCATGCTGTGTCGCCCGCCATTGCAGAAGCCTGGCAGCGCGCCACACGGAATTTGACCGACATGTATTCGCACGCGATGAAGGTGGCAACTATGCGTTCTGCCCACCTCAATGCATGGCAGGCGGCGTTTTCCTGGGTGCACGAGCAGGAGATGAATCTGGCTCTTGCTGATCCTGCGCGGGCTCCTCGGCGGCCGCAAGAACACGCGATGCGTATGGCGAGGATGAAAGTCGGACAGCCGGAGCCCCGCGCAGACAAGCGGTTCCTGGTTGAAGCGTTCTGGGCTACTCTCAAGCTGCGTTTCATTATCGCCGATCTCGCGAGGTTATGGATGGAGGACCTCCTCCGTATGGGCACAGAGTTTTCGGCGGATGAGCGGCAGAAATGGGGATCCTTTGGATTATTCGTTCTTGAGTCCTGCCAGCGGGACGCAGAGCGCGCATTCACCATCGCTCAAAATTCAGAGTCCCGAAGACAGATGACGACAAGCACTCTCCTTATTCTCAGAACGCGGTTGGATCGGTTCAGATTCAATCTCGACATGGTCCGAGCGAGCGGTGTTTTCCAGACCGAGCGTCCGAAGCTTCTTGTTGACGTTGCACATGAAATCGAGTGGGCAGAGGGCACGATCGCATCCACCATGAAGGAGCATATCACGGTATTGCCGGACGACGGCCAAACGTGGATCTTCGACAATTTCTCAGATACGGGGCGCATGATTTCCGACGAATGGAGGAAGGTGGAGAAGAGTATTCGGGCCGACACCTTTTATGAGCCACTGTCCCTGGACGAGCGAATGGCGGTTGTTAAGGCGCTAAACTTTTGTAAGTTTCCTTTCGCCAATATTTCTAGTAATAGTCGGCTGAATTGTCTCAGCGCACGCGGGGCACTTCTATACGTGTCCGCAGGGCCATGTCTACGTTATCGGCGAGGTCAGTTGAGCGCTCCTCGAATACCAAATCTGTGCTCATTGTCGCAGTGCGGAGGTGCCACCGAGCGCTCCCGTTGCCCGGAATGTGGGGCTCCCGTTGGTGGCGAGAATCATACGCTGGACGCGACGAATGGACGTGCTTTGGAGTTTGAAAGCATAGCTCGGGAAGCAGGGACAGAGGCGAGCCCGTGGCCATGGGCCCGGTTTTGAGAGCGTCGTGTTGTGGTGTAAGATAGGGTTGCGGAATCAAATGTTTGTCGGCGTCTTCCGGTCCCGGTCCCGGGGAATCGATTGTACACTCAGCAGCACACGTCCTTGTAAAGCTACTACTCTGTTACTGTACTGCCATGTCCTTCGAGGGCTTGATTTCAGGGGCGGAATGCGCCGTACCCTTCAATCCGCTTTCCCAGGTCCTCAAGCACACTGAAGGAGACCGAAGTTTACAACAGGTAGTTCCAGCATAAGTAATTGCAAGCATATCGTTTGACAGGCTGTAGGACCGGATAGCGGGCCCCTCATCTGCACGGGTAAGACAAACGAGCTCATTGATTGCCTTATTCACTTGCACAAGCTTCATCAACTTCCTGGTACATCCTCAGCTGGAGCGAGTCAGCATGACCTCGCCATGGCTCGCCAATTTTTCGACTCGGGTTCCAGCGTCGGGCCTGCATTCGGTGCGCCGAATGCCGCAGAGCTCGCTCGTTTCCACGAGATGGGTGGACGCCACATGTCGGAGGCTAACGAGGGTTGGATCATGGAGCAGCAGAAGCATATGCGCGGATTTGAGGGCAACGCTGCTCCGGCGGGATGGGCCGCAGAGTTCGGTGCACCTCAAGCATCGGCCACCCCTCCATCTTCCCAGCAGCATATGGCAGATTGTGAGTCGATTTAGCGGCTTCACGATTGGTTAATGACCGGGCGTTGCAGACCAGCAGCGGCCATCGTATATGGCTTCCCTTGGCCAATACGGGGGCGCGATGCCGATGGGCATGTATGGTCCCGGAATGGCGCAGATGAATGGATTCCCGGTGCAGATGAATGGAAAAGGGAAAAGTCGCGAGGCCGATTTTGAAGCTGCCTTTGCTCAGATCGCCGCTGCGCACCCTCAAACAGAAGCTCAGACTGCGCGGATCGAGGAAGTCGAAGATGGGGCGACGGGTTTGGAAGAAACACTTAGTGCAACGAAAATAGAGGACCATGACACAACTGAGTTCAAAAGGTAAGCCGAACCGCCAACCAACCTGATACTTATTTATATTTGAGTAGAGTGTGGGATCAGCTCCAAAACTCTGACTTGCCTCCGCCCAAGGAAGAAATGGCAAAATGGGAGGCAGAATTCAATCAGCTCATGTCGGCCCAACGGGACGAGCTGGAACATGATTATGGCGCGGCCATGAAAAGTGCGTGGGAAGGCGGTGTTGGCGACTTTTCGGAGGATGCGGACTCCAAGGCCCTCAAATTTGACGGAGAGGGGATACCCATCCTCAGCGAATATCTGTTTGGTATACACATTCTACTCACGTTGGTTTCCTTACTTGACGTGACGGCTTTACCCCAGAACAAAACAACAAACATCTCGGACCAGAAACATCGACGCGCTCGCCTCTCGCAGAAGCAAAAGCTATGCTGGAACAAAACGGCTCCCTTGCTGAAGCTGCGCTCTTACTCGAGGCTGCGATTCAGCAGGGAGAGCTGGGTGAAGGCGGTTACGAGGCTTGGATCTTACTGGGTGAGACGAGAAACATGGATGAACGGGAGGACGCTGGTATGCGTGCGCTCGCCGAGGGCGTCAAGCGCGGGGAAGCGGCCGGTGCGCCTGGCGTCGGGATGCTGGTATGACAACCTTCTCTCCTTTTGGTTCCTACCAACTCATGAGATCAACAAGTCACTGGCCATATCATACACGAACGAGTCCATGGACCGGGCTTCGCACGCTATGCTACTCCGCTGGATCCGATCCCGATTTCCGGCTCACCCGGTCCCTGCGGAGACGATCGCGGCGGTTGGCACCAACTCTACATGGGACAGCCACGCGAAGCTCACCGACGTCTTCCTCGATCTCGCACGTAAGCAGCATAGCCGCGGTGAAATGGATCCCGACGTGCAGATCGCACTTGGCATATTATTCTACACGAACAGCGAGTATGACCGTGCCAAAGACTGTTTCGAGACCGCGTTATCGGCGCGGCCGACGGACTTTGTCTTGTGGAACCGGCTGGGGTCGTCGCTTTCGAACGGCAGTCATCCGGAGGAGGCGTTAGGAGCGTACCGTGAGGCGTTGCAATTAAGGCCAACATATACTCGCGCGATTTATAATGTCGGTGTGGCGTGTAAGTTTATCCACTCAGTCTGCGTGCTCGGCTGACCCTTGATTCCTAGGCTTGAATATTGGAGCACACAAAGAGGCGGCTGAGCACTTTTTGAGTGCGCTGAGCATGCAGGAATCCACGGGTGGCGGCGAGACGAGTGAACAACTTTGGTTTACTCTACGCCGCGCCTTTTTGACCATGGTAAGCGCACCTATGGATCACGCAGCCAATACTAACGCGAATCAATTTTCAGGAGCGGCAAGACCTTGCTGCGATGACACCACCTGAGACCCGAGGCACCCTCGACGCCTTCCGCAAAGCGGGTTTCGATTTCTAACTTGTTTAACCACGTAGCAGACCTGTATTAACCTGTAGTCGAACGCGTTAGTTTTAGATCTGACGTGATTGGCTTACCGGCTCGGATGCGCAACTCGGACCGGCCAGCCGTTACCCCAGGTTCTAAATTGGGACCTCAGGTGTTCTTCGGTCTGGCCTCGCCTGAGATGAATGCAGGCTTCGCCGGCATATACTTCTCCCCCAGCTTTCCCCGCACCCCCACGCGCAATGTCCTCAGCGGGCGTACAGATGTGGGTTATTAAAGTAGGCGCGGTCGGTGCAGCGTACTCATCAGTTGAACAGACATGCGCTACCTACTGCACCCTCCGCGGCGCCTACCAATGCGAAATTGAACAAGATCTCGTCGCAGCTCACCCAGAACAAGGTTATTTCTTCTTTTCTCTGCCGCGATGTTGTCGTGATAATCCCTGATAATCCGGTTTAGGCGCGAGGCAGCTCGCAGGCCATGCGTTAGTCAACGATTCACGAGTCCAGCGACTTGTCTTGATATTTCGCAGTCTATGCCGTTGGACTTACGGAGGAAGACATGGACAAGCCCCAGATTGGAATTTCTCCGATTTGGTGGGAAGGCATGTCGAGGTCCTTGGACGTTTCACCGTTCCAATTATTTACTGAAATTTAGGAAACCCATGCAATTCCCATCTCGTAAGAAATCCTTATAGTACCGTATTTCCTGCTCGACCGATATTCGGGACAGATGGACCTCGCCAAACATGTCAAGGACGGATGTAAAGACGAAGATTTGGTCGGCCTCATCTTCAACACGATCGGAGTGAGCGATGGGATGACGATGGGAACAGAAGGCCGGTAAACCTAGTGCCTCGTCTATGCATTTATTCATAGGGTCCTTCTGCAGGCATGCGATACTCGTGCGCTCTTGTCTACACAAATTCGAAGGCCACCACACTGATTATATATATTCCAGACTGCCCAGTCGCGATATCATCGCGGACTCGATTGAATCTGTCGTGATGTTATGTATTTCTGAGCGGATTCTCGGCGGTCCGCTGAAGCGCAGACGAACAGGCTCAGCACTACGACGGAAACATATCGATTCCGGGATGCGACAAGAATATGCCCGGGTGCTTTATGGCCGCGGCGCGCCACAATCGTCCGACGATTATCGTATATGGGTAGGTACACGATTGCTTTCATGCAGATTATCTTACTGATCCATCCACCAGCGGTACGATCCAGGCTGGGACACGTCACTTAGACTGCCCCTCGATGGGATACCAGAAAGGCGGTAGGAACCCCGCGTTAATTGGTGATTAAACCTCACCCAGTTTAGGAACTGTGAATATCTCGGATGCCTTCGAATCCTACGGTTCGTGAACCGTGAAATTGTCTCTCCACCGTTTAACCCCTCGCCACTCAGGTGCATACACTGTCGGCAAGATCACCGACGAGGAGCGCTTCGATGTGGTGCGCCACGCTTGTCCCGGCGCGGGGGCCTGCGGAGGAATGTACACCGCAAACACTATGAGCTCGGCGCTCGAGGCTATCGGCATGTCGTTGCCTTACTCTTCCTCCACCCCTGCGCTGTATCCTGGTTGGTGTATTTATTCTTCAACCACGAGTGCCAGTTAACCTCTGTTCAGAGAAAGCGCAGGAATGTTTCAAGGCCGCCAAGTATCTCAAACGTCTGCTTGAGCGAGACATTAAGCCGAGGTTCACCGTTTTGTTCAATTGATCTAGGCAATTGTTAATTGACCATTTAGGGACATCCTCACACGCCAGTCGTTCTTGAATGCCATGGTCATAGTCACTATCCTGGGCGGGTCGACGAACGCTGTAAGTGGGATTAAATGTTTATACAATTCTCGGCACTACCTTACCGTGCTTAGGTTCTTCATTTGCTAGCTATGGCTCGCGCTGCCGACGTTGAGGTAATGCAGCCCAAACGATGTCATTTGGCTAACCATACTATTACTAACTGGCCAACAGCTTTCAATTGATGACTTCCAAATGATCACGGACAAAACGCCATACCTCGCTGACCTGAAGTTCGTCCTGAATAATACATTCCCGATCTTTCTGATACCTACTCCAGGCCGTCGGGTAAATATTACATGGAAGACATCCACCGTGTTGGAGGCATCCCAGCCATCCTCAAGTACCTCTTGAACCACACGGACCTGATCGACGGGTCGCAGCTGACGGTTACGGGCAAGACTCTCGCGGAGAACCTGGAAGATGTAGCCGAGCTTGAGTTTAACCAAGATGTAGTCCGCAAACTCGACAACCCAATCAAACCCACTGGTCACTTGGCGATTTTGCGCGGTAATCTGGCCCCTGGGTCCGCTTTAGTCTCTTTTGGCAGCCGTTATCGTATCTGACTCGTTCCTCATAGGTCTGCTGTCGCTAAATTGACGGGCAAGGAGGGGTCCTACTTCGAGGTAATAGACTTTCCAAATAGACGTTCTGCTTACTGATCACTTTCAGGGAACGGCAAAGTGTTTCGACAGGTGAGGAACGGTGCCTCGTTGAAAGGTTGGGCTGATCCATGACACGAGTCTCGACACGTTCTTCCCCTCTTTGGAGGCGGGCGAAATCAAGCCTGGAATGGTTGGTCTCTCCACCAACGCTTTATTATATCCAACTCATTCCTCCAGGTCTTGATATTCCGATACCAAGGCCCTAAAGGCGGGCCCGGAATGCCGGAGATGCTGGGTATCTTATCTACCACAGGTACCGAGCATAGATCTAATCTTCCTTCTAGGCCCCACAGGAGCAATTGCTGGAGCGGGACTGAGCGGCTCGACTGCGCTCATAACTGACGGACGGTTCAGTGGAGCCTCCAGAGGGTTTATCATTGGACACGTCGTGCCTGAGGCTCGGCTTGGAGGGCCTATTGCGCTGGTCGAGGACGGAGATAAAATCGTCATCGACTCTGAGAATAGGACTATCAATTGGCTTGTTGACGAGAAGGAGCAGGCTAGGCGCAAAGAGCTGTGGGACGCCTCCGAGAAAGGAAAACTCAACGTCAAACGAGGCATCCTCCTGCGTTATGCGCGCGATGTGGCGGTGAGTACACATGCCTGAGTAACTCGACGCATACTGAGCACCCCCTAGCCCGCCAGTGTAGGCGCATACTGCGACTGATGAAACAATAGGCCCATGGCAATTGTAGTAAACGATGAGTGTAAGATAGTCGTGAACAACGTAAAGGTGGCGAGCGTCGCGGTACCCAGTCCATATTATACCTTGAGGAAAGTGAGCGATGGCGGGGCAACAAATAGGAATATGGCTACAATGTAATAAGCGCTAAACGTTTGCCGGTACAGTGACCTCTTCTGATATCCTGTCCGTGTCAGCGCGGACAAGGCGGGAGGCGGAGTCGTCCGCCCGTGGTTCGGATTTGTGACGGTGATGATGATGCCGCTTTTCGTCGACAACGACGACGTCCCCGGGCTTGTTGTGGCCCAGAAGAACAGCTGGATCCGGGGGTATAACGATCTTTTCTTTGGGTACTGGCGGTTCTTTGGGTTGGGCTTCGCCAGCCTCGATGCGGCGGTTGAGCCGCTTCCGCTTGCAGCGCTTGACGAAGTAGATGGTGAATCCGATAATATATGCAATCCCCATTATCCCGCCAATGACGCTGCCTGCAATCATAGGCGTTTTTGCTTTTTGGCTGGCCGAGTAATGAGGTTTGAAGATAGGAGTAGAGCCGTGCATCCCTCACCCATGGAGAGACGAAGCCGCTGCAGAGGATTGCGCGAGTATATTGCCAAACGAGGCCGAAGGATCTATATGGCCACAGGCATGAGTGGAAAGCGCCAAAAACAATGCAGACAAATTGGGCTTGCCTGCGAGTTCCACGGCAGGCATAGTGCTGAAGGGGGTCGGAGGAGGAGGAGGAAGATGAAGAGGACAGGGTTCAGGTCAACATGTAGCGAACGGGGACGTACGGCGACCGAGGGTGACCGTACGGTTAGGGACGGCGGTTAGCCGCATGACATCACTCACGATAAACAAAGAAGTCACAACAACCGCCGCTGTCCAAATGGAGAAATCATCAAGCTGCGTACAGAAATCGAGAATTGGCGATAATGTTCGGTGTTACAAATGATTCGACACTCTGACATGCGTGTAGGCGAAAGCGTAGTCTATCTATGATGTTACGTGCAATGGTAGTGGTGTAGATACAAATGTGCGGCGGACGAAAATAAGGAAACAGTGCGACAGAGACTAGGACATAGCTATCGTAACGAAAAAAAGGTTTACAGCGACGTTGGTTCCAGGACGTCTGGCTTGAAGCGCAGGCGGGCTATCAGAACGGTGTCCCAGACATTGCCTGTGCTATTGGACGAAACCTTGCTTGCGGAGAGCGGGTTGCTGACGGCAGGTTCGTGATAGTATGGACCAGCAAGCTCAGATCCGGTGTCGGTCGTGAACGTCCCCCAGGGTTGCCCTGACTTGGTCGACGAAAACACGTTGAAATGTGCCTGGGCAGGAATCAGCAATGGGTAAATAAAACCCAAGCGCCAAATTACCTGTCCGTCCGGGTGCTTGTGGCTCACAAAAAGCGCGTAGTCCGGCGCGCTGAGCGTCCCAATGACCAAGAACAAATCCTCCTTCTGGATTTGATGGATCGGCCCATAGGTCTCCATTATCGAATCAACGTTCGATTTGAACCACTTCTTCGGCGCGTCCAAGCTCTCGACGTAGCGGTACATTGTGGTTTCGGTGCAGAGGTACGCGGCCTTGTGCCCCGTCCGGAGCGGGAACGAGTAGCGACGACTAACGCTTTGCCTGCGGCGAAAGTAAGCATAAAGCACGCTTTAAACAGCATGGAACCCACGAAATAGGACCCTCGCTCTTGGTCTTAAACGTCAAGAGACCCGCGATAGCGTCCAATCCTCGCTGAGCCGCGTTGCGCTTGTCCTGCCGCTGACTCCCGGTCGTGACCTGCCCGTACCCATGTACCGATGGAAGGGTCCGGAGCAAGCCTGTCGCCGACTTTTCCGGCGTGAAGCAGTTGAAGATCGTCACAAACGCGCCGCTCGGCTTGCTCAAGTAGCCCACCGCACCCAAGCTCACTGGGGACGGGCTCCAGAGCGGGAGGGTTACTGTATGTAGAGAAGGATGAGTCAGCATCCCGTGAAGACCTCGGACCTAAAGCACGCACATGACGGATGGAACTCGTGACCCAGCAACAACCGGTACCTCCTCTCGTTCCTCAGCTGTGCCATCCTGTCATCCGCGGGCGGGGGCGAGTCGTTTCCGTCTCGATTTCCTAACAATAGGTGGTTCAAATCCTCTTCAGAGGGATTCAACTGGGGAATAGAAGCTAAGAAAGATGTCGAGTTCCGGTTCGACGGCGTGAAATGAACTTCTTCCGTCATGTGAGTGCGAGGCGTGGCGACGGTATCTTCCTTGTACGATAAGGACGCATGGATCAAGGAATTCGACAAGTTCGCCACCGAGTCGTCGGGGGATTGAGACGTATCTCGGGCAGTGTGGAAAGATGTGTTTAGAGAATTGGTCGCAGTCGAATGCGGAGATGATCCGCCGAAGAATGGAAAGGAACCCAGGTTACGAGCTAAAATGCGGAGACTTCTTGAACGATGGCATCATTGAAAGACTGAAATGGACTTACGAGGTGAATCGCCGGGCAAAGGGATAGGGTGCATGTCCGGAGATGGTCTCGATGTGTATGTATAGTCGTCGTCGGCGTCCTGCCAATCGGGAATACGAGGAGAGGGGATATCTTCTGGGTTAGACGACGGGCCACAAAAACTTTTCCTCAACTGTTTGACGTCTCTGACGATCTTTGAAAAGCCTGGCCGGACGAAAGGATCCTTGTGCCAACAAATGCGCAAGATTTCTTGAAGACCCGGCGTGTTAAAACGAGAGGGAGGGATAGACGGTCGAGTATTTTCTTCTGAGAAAGCGAGGCCCCGGTTAGCAGCAAAATCATGACAAAAGCAAGAAGAAGACTAACTCGTCACGAAATGGCGGACGTCGTCGTCGTTCGACAGCGGCCACGGGATCCGGCCCATAGTCAAAATCTCCACGCAGCACATCGCGAAACCATAAACATCCATGGCGGTCGTTAACTGACAGTGCCCGCACATGAGCTCGGGGGCCTGCCAGCGGAGTGTGCCATCTAACAGACTGTCAGCGCGTGCATTCGATTTGAAGAAATGACCCACGCGGGGGTGAGGTCCCGCTGATCCTGAACACCTCGGACTTCATCTCGCTTTGGCCGAAGTCCGACACAAGACAGTGGATGCGATCGTCCACAAGAATATTCGCAGCCTGGCCCCTCTGTCAGCAATGAACAACAGAAACAGCAGACGGCCGCGCACCTTAAGATCCCCGTGCAAAACGCCTTGGCTGTGCAGATAGTCCATGCCCTTCGCAATCTCGTGCATGAACCTCAGCAAGTCGCCCTCCTTCCCGCTGTGCAGCCCAAGCAAATCGCCACTTACGCTCGCCTGCCGCGAGCGCCCCCCGTTGCGAATCACGCTCTTCCCCCCGCCCACTGAAGTCCACCCTGGAAAACTCGCGTTCCGCTCACGCGCCCCGAACCCGCTCACGCCATCAAAAGCCTGGTTCGCGGCCGCCACCTTGCGCAGAAACTCGCTCAGGCACCCGTACTTTTCGTACGGGCACACGAAGAACCACGGGCCCTCGCCGCTGGCCCCGCTTGCGCCGTACAGTTCCAGCACGTGCGGGTGCCGAAACTCCTTCCAGATCCCGACCTCCTTGATGAATAGCTCGCGCGGTGTGCACTCCGCGAGCACCTTGATCGCGACTGTCCGGTTGCGCCACGTCCCGCGGTACACGTCCGAGAAGAACCCCATCCCAATCTTGACATCACGGTCGACCTCGTACCTACATGCGAACGTCGTGAGTATGCGGTCGCGCGCCCACAACCACCATCGAGCGCGCACCGTGTGATAGTCCAGCTAGGCAGCCCGAGCTCTCCACCCCTGCTCATGCGGCGGAGCGCATCGATCCCGCTCTCCATGAACTCGCGATCGAGCATGTCGCGTCCCGTCCCGGCACTTGGACCCATCGCGCTGCTGCCAGAGCTCGACGACGTGATCGAGCGCTCTATGCTTTGCGGCGCGAGCGTCGACGGGGCGTTCGCAGGAACAGCGGGCGCCTCGACCGGCGGCGCGGACGGGCTGGGCGGATTGTTGACCACTCCGACTCGCTCCAGCGCGCGCTGGAGCGTTTTAAGCGCCTCCGGCATTTCCTCCCTTCCAACCTAAAACAGAAAACGTTAATCGCGGCACATGAGAAGGGCAAACCAACACACCTGCAGCACGCGAATCATCTCTGCATCGCTACTTTGACTAACGGCGTCCCGCATGAGCGTTCTGAGGTCCGCCGTATCGTGCGCAAGATCAAGCGTGTTTTGCATGATGTGCAGGTTTTGGAGAGTTGGGAGCACGGCGTGAGGGTGGAGGGGCTCGTCAAGCTCATCGGGCTGTGCTATCAAAGATTTATGGGAGGAGCTGGGTGGAAGACCGGCTGTATCAGTGGGAAGAGTGATTCCCAGGCCCTGGAAAACAGCAGCGGGAGCGGGAGCGGAGGCAAGCTGCTGCGAGCGGATGACCGACTCGAGGAGAGCACGCGTGTCGGACTGTCGATTGAGCTCGGCGGCTTGTACCTGCTTAAGGATCCGGATTTGGATCGAGATCTGAAAGGCCGTTAATTAGATTTTATTCCTGGAGGTGGTGAAGGAACAAACACTTACCCCGAACATGCCCAGCGACTCGCCCAGCGCTTTATCACACCCAGCGATGTCGCGGATGATTTCTTCTCGCTTGAGGTAGCGTTTGAGGAAGGGGCGATGGGTTTGCTTGAGCATAAAGTTGTGCACTCTGGTGAACGAGCTGCGGGCCGGAATTAGGAAACGGCTCATCAAGCTAGCAACGGCGCTCACCTAACTAGTTTCTCGATGGGCATCGCCAATTCATCCCCGACTTGCTCTCCCGCGTCCTGGACTTCTTCGCGGACGGACAGAAGGATCTCAGCGCAGCGCTCAGTGAGACGGAGGCAGGCCAATCTATTCAACTGGATGGTGCTCAGTTAGAATGCGCCTACACGGGAAAATGGCTGCTCACGTCAACGCCTTGGACGCTGTCCCAGATGCCCAAAAGAATCTTGGCGGCTAGTTCCAAGCCAGGGACAGGAACTGGGACCACATCTAAGAACTCGGACGTCAGGAGCAACGCCTCGTGCGTTACGAGGAGAGACGTTCCAAGGACGTGCGTGACGGCCGCGGTGACGCGCTATACAAGATGGAATGGTTAGTTAACGGAATGTGATCGAGATACGCGCAGAACGCGTTGCGAATAGCTCGGACAGGAACTGACCTTTCTAGTATGCGACCAGCTATCCGTTTGTTCGGACGGGATGGTTCCTTTGCGCCGGGGCGGGTCCCTCCATGGGCGAGGAAGCATCTCATCGCGCACATTGCGCCCCCACCAGGAAGCAGGCGAGGGCGACGCCGGATGGTCGCAAGGGCTCGATGGAGGCGCTCCGGGGAGGACAGTGGTAGGGCTGATCGCGGCCGAGAACGAGGTGTGGGACTGGGAGTGGGTGCGCGAACGGGAGAGAAACGAGGAGGTAGGCTTGTCGCTATACTCGTAATTTGGCATGGCGAAGTCGGGAAAGAGACCGAGCGAGGACGCCATGGGCGGGGTGGGAGCAGCGGGTTTGGCGACGCGACTGGGGCCTTGACCTTGGACAGAAGGTATCGACGGCGAGCGCAAGGTCGAGGTGGAAAGACCGCGAGGGCGACTGAGTGGGGGCGAAGGCACTGTCTGCTTCAAAGTGACTGTAGAAGAAGAGGAAGACATGGGTGCTGGCAGTGGGGGTTTGTGGGTGGGGATTTGAGCGGAAGAAGGCATCCTGAAGTACGCGTTTTGTTGCGAATTTAAGGGAGCACTGAGGGAGAGGAGGCCAGGGGAGGTATGGAAGAATGGCGGGAGATGTGGAGAGAAGGAACAAACGACTCGCGCAGAATGAACGATCACGTTCCGCTTTCGGTCCAAGCTCTCATACCGTCTGCTTTACATAGACAGCTTCACCAGCTAGTTACAACACCCGCGCTCCCAATAGCTGTCTTCCCATCCAAGACTGTCTTCCGGCAATCCTTCACGAGCGAGTCCAATGCGTCCAACTTGCGTCCAAGTTGGACGGAACGCCATCCAAGTCCGCGGAGAAGATTTCCGGGTGAAAATCCACCGGTCTAGGACAGCTCCATCCATGGTCTCGGTGGTGCAAATCCCGAGGAATCTCGAGGAGGTATGCATTCTCGATCTGCAATGGAGAGTGTCCATGGCTCTACATCTCATCTAAACTCCGAGTCGCATTGGCAGAATTTGGCGCTTCTTCTGAATCGTTTTTAGGGCGCGATCGAGTACGTTTCAGACCCACTTAGTCTTTGCGACTCTGTAGGGAAACCGAGCTGGACTTGACTTAGATGGTGTGCAGGGCGGGGAGCCATTAGAAATGGAGAAATGGCTGTTGTGAGAGAGTCGTTTTTTCCCCCCATGATTACAAATCACTACCGGGCCCAAGTTAGCAATTTCCTCCCACGGTTCAACCTGACAAGAGCCGGACGTTCAATTGGCGTTCAACGGAAGCTTTCTCATCGCCACCTTAAGAACCCTGCGATTCGTCTGCAGTCTCTCATCGACACGCTTCGGTAGCGCCGCCGCATTCGATTATTTCAAATTCTCGAGGCAGTCCACAACCACCGATGCAACCATATACGCCCTCGCCAAGTGTACCGTGGCAGAGGTGCGGCGCCTCTCATCACCGGACAGCTTATATTCTGCTGTCCGACGCAGTTTCTCGTGCCTCATCCCATTCTGTTGACATGAAAGCGGGAATTCATATCCGCAGGAGAGAGGTGTTCCATTTTGAATACAAAAAAGCGTACCGGTCAACCATAACACTAGAAAATTGTCTACTGTTCCACACTACTGCTATGCTTCTCATCGTCGTTTGCACGCTTTTCATGATCTGCGCGCTCGTCCGAACGATCCAGATGCCGAATAGTCTCGACCGGCCCAATGAACCAATGTCTTCCGCCGTACTTCGGAAAGACGTAGTATACGAGAGACAGCATCAGCGTCCCTCCCACGACAACCACGGTGTAGTTCATGCTGTTGGATGTAGGACCGGGAATGGCCGGAAACATGAACACGATTATCATGAAAATCATGTATGCTGATGCGACGAAAGAGACGGGTGCACTCTGAGAATAAGTTATAACGTCAGGGTTAATGTTGCCGTAGAAAATGCGCGGTTGAACTCACCATCAGGCCGAGACTGAACGGTCCAGGCACGAATTTTTGGCCGCCGACCCAGCGCGCGACAATCGGTGTTACAAAGCCAATATACTGGCACACGACGGACATCGTGAATACGGCACTGATCGCTAATGGCCCTGCAAATGAAAGCAGTCCCAGAAGCAGAGACATGACGGCCAGGAAAATGACTGCGTGAACCGGCGTCTTTGTCCGCGGATTGATGTCGTACAGCCAGGTCGAGAGAGGTAGCCCTTGGTCCCTTGAAAATGCGAACAGCTGGCGCGATCCGGCAATGAGCTGAGGAGGTTCCATCAGAGTTTGCTACAACCGAAGAGTGCAAACCGCACGTAGTCCATCCCCGTCATCCACAGAGTTATGATCATGAATACCCAAATGATCAATGTGCCCGTTTTACCTACGCTGTTGAAGAAAATCTGGCAATGAAATTAAATAATGCGAGTTCTAAAGAGCATCTAAAACATACGGTAGCCATAGGCTGACCGATGGAGTTACCGGTGACTGAACCGAGGTCGTTGCCGAGGTATAATGCAAGAACGATGTTGACGACTGTTTAAATATAGTATGAGCCAATCGGCACCGATGCACAAGTCGACATTTACTCCAGCCTAAAACGGAACCTAAAACGGTTGCCGATATGATGGCGAACGGAACGGCGGTAGGAGCGTTTCGCGCTTCCTCGCTAATATGAACGCTCGTATCAAATCCGCCTGAAAGAGAAAAATTAAGGCCGGCGTCCGGGAGAGCAGGAGGTGAGGGCCGACCGACTGTCCATGCAGGAGCAAGGAAACTCAAGATAAACGCATAGCCGTCAGACCAACCAGACGCTAAAGGAGGGTCATTAAGAGGGCTCCTTGCAGAAATAATATATACCTACTGTTTTCAAAGTGACCGAATGCAAAGGATGCGGAATTATGCAATGCTTTAGGCGTGGCTACCGGAAGAGCAATGATAACGACGATGAAAAGTCTGTAACAGATCAGCTTAGGGCAAGGACTAATCACAATATCTACGCACGCAATATTGAGGAAAACGTAGAAGTACTGCAGTCTTGCAATGACTTTCGTCGCCAGACTTGCCAAGATGGCATGCATGACGAGGAGAGCGCAGTAGACGCCGCTGTGTTCTGATCAGACTCGTCCCAACACAAATGAATCGTACGCACTACACCTGAGCGTTCGTAGCGACGAACTGTCCATCAGACCCAATATTCGCCGCCGCCATGATCTGCGTCGCGACTCCCCAGTCAACGCTCGACATGCCGGCGATATATGCCGCGGTATTAACATCTAGTAGAAAACCTCCATCGGTCTGCCATTTCTATGACAAGAGGTTCGTACATCCGATGATCCAAGAGAGAAGCTTCCGATATTTAGGGGATGAGAACGTAAAAGTCCAGTAGTATCTGCAGTGTTGTGAGCGATATGTCTCGGGAGCGGTCGAATAGGGACGTGCAAGCCTCCGGCGGTCGGTGCAGCTGATCCCAACTCTGCCATGGCCAGGGCGACGAAAACGAGAAATATAGAGCAGGTAAACCACCCCCAGACCATTCCGACCAGTCCCCCATATGGTATGGAGAAAAGGAGTACGGCGCTGATAACTTGAATCAAAATCAACAAAGTCCGACGTAGGAAGAACCTACGCGATAGACTGAACAACGCCGACGATTGTGAACGAGAGCCCGAAAAGCTCCATCCGTGAAAAGTCGCGCTGAAATTCCTGTATCGAGCGGCTCGAGCTTGAGATGTACAAGAGAGCGCCAGAGCATCTCGTACCTGTTTGTAGCCCAGACGGGCAAGGAGATCTTCGTCATTGACACCATCTCTCTGAGCGGCTTGCTCTGCTTTGGAGTCCATGGTGGCAGAGGATTGAAGCAACAGTGTCTAGCTGCATAAGCATCGTGCTTTTCCAGGCTCTTCGGAACCTTCAAGTTGTCTGATGATGTCGGCCGCAAAGAGCCGCAAAGTTGGTGGTGTCAAGCGACCAAAGTTCGGCTCTCATGAGTACCGTGTGGGTATTGTACGGCACAACAGCAGCGCGTTGTTGGTTTTATCAAGGTGGCTTCAACTGGTCAAACTTGGGTCAAACGGCCGCGGCCAGTGCTTACCAAGTGTACCGAACCAAAAGTATGGCGTTCATTCAGCACTTTTAATATAGCCGTTTTCAAAAAACGGGTTTTGATGGAGTGGTGCTGTTCAATTTTTGCTTACCTATGTTGGATGCCGAGTCTCCTCTGCTCTACCTTTCAACGTCATAGCCCCGAACACCGTGACTTGTATTTTATATCTTCTTTGCACACTCTCCATCAGCAAGATGACAAAACTCTTGCCGACTTTAGTTCTTTGAGGTCTCGTTTGTCTCGCGTCGAAAAAATAAAAGCGCCGAAATGATGGCTAGATGCCAATGGACTATGTCCTGAATTTTTTTTTTTTGTACTCTTGCGGGTTTCCGGACATAGCTCGCAGTCTTGCGGTCGCGTGGACTTTGGACGCTTGTTTGTTCGCGCACGAGCGCGTGCGAGCGCGCACAAGCACGTACAAGCAAAGTGTCAAAACCCCGATGTCTCATCGGCGTAAATGTCTTCCGCAGGCTATCGAATGCCAGCAAACCCCATCCCACTACCGGGCTCTCATCTGCAGTAAGTCATATCGCGTTGCGCAGAACTGTGGAGCTAACCGCTCCGCATGACGAGGAATTGTGGAGCAAACGAGACTCCAAGCTAAGCACAAATTGAACAGCACCGCTGGATCAAAACCTGTATACTTTTTTGAAAACAGCTGTAATCCAGGACATTTACATGTGTTTTTGGACCAATTTGAGGTCTCTTGCATATCTAGCTTCCACTTTAAACACACTTTGAGACCTCCCAGATACCTTCCCAGTTCTGAGAAGAAAATATATATTTTGCGTCCGAGATATATATTGTCTAGGACGTGAAATATATGTTGTAGGTCTTAGTCTAAGTAGTCTAGCAGATCTAGCTGTGTCACGTGGTTGCTCGCGTCGCTTCCCCATCATGAAACAATGCCAAGCAACCCCATGTTCAAGTCATTGGTAGTGTTCTAGCCATCATAGACATAGAAGTGGACCATATCTACTGATCATCACATCATGGTACAGGATTTCACTACAGTTGTCCACTAGAGGTCAAAATATCACCCCTCCTACCAAGGCCACAGTAAACTGCCATTTCAATCACTGGTCTTCCATTATACTCACACAACTTGTTGTAATGGTCTTCCAGACAGGCTTCAATAGCCCAGTATGGTCCAGAGGCCTCACAATCCCTGTATATGACACGTAATTGCCTCGCTTTCCCAAAGAGGCAGTTAATCACCTGACCTACGGAACTACCTCCGGAAGAAAATATGTTACGGTGTTCATGGGAAAACTTCCTTCAGAGGCAACCAGAAGCTGATATATGAGTGGTCCTAAATATATCTATATTTTAGTCAAAAGTGATGAAAATAACACAGGAAGAACTGAAAATGTCCCAGATTATTAAAAGTGCCGAATGACCGCCATAACTGTGAGCGACCCTATTCATGTTTCCCGTAGGAGGCTGTCTCGAACCTTGCAACTACTGTATCATCTCAAATGTGGCCATGCTTGTCATTACAAGGTGGGCACTTCTCAACCATTTTACTCATTTGAGCCACCTCACAGTGCCATCCAGACAATCCAAAGCATGTCACTGTATGATGCCCACAACCATGCCATCAACTCTGTGCACACATGCACCCCTGCCACAAGGAATGCTCTGATGATTGTGGAAAATGCATGTTTTTGGTTGCAGACATCGAGAAATTACCCTGCAGTCACTGAGTTGCATCAATTGTCAAGGAGTCAACACCCCAGCAAAGGGAAAAACTCAGATAGCCCGACTCCAACATAGATAACATTGATATCCTTGTGAGAAACTATTATTCTGTGCTCACTTTTGTTCCACGCCCTGCTCGCAGGATCATGAGTGCGCTATGGTGTCTAGAGGGCAGTGCCGCCAGGTGGGTGTGCTCACATTGTCCTGACTACGTGAATGGTAAACTCAGCGCCACATTTCCACAGTGGTGTGATTCAAAGTGCTGAGCACGTTTCTGGATCCAGAAACTTGAACCCACTCGTTTCTGAGACAAGGCTGCTCACTTCTGGATCAAGAAACGAACTTGAAAGGCACTGTATTGCTGGATTATAAGACTACATAGGTAAAATTCCGAGCAAATAATTCTATCTGTTTGAATCTTTGTCTCACATATCCAACCTTGTGGGGCAAAAGGCACTGTTCCTGACAGACATTGAGTTACCGTGCGGTCACCGAGTTGCATCAATTGAATGGCCAGTGCTTTTTGAGATCTAGTTATTCTAGACCTAATCTATGGCATCTAGCTATCGTCTGGATGATCTCGACGACGTGCCTTGTGGCACCTTGGTTACAAAGTCCTTCCCGGGATGCGAGCATTCTGCGCAAATGTTGTGTTCATCTGATCCATCTGAGGCGCGCTGCGACAGTATATGTGGGGGAGCCATGACATGCTGCGGGCGGCCCTGCAAATCTAGATGCCATGAATGTCAAGGAGTCAACACCCCAGCAGAGGGAAAGACTCGGATAGCCCGACTCCAACATAGAGAACATCCTTGCGAGAAACTATTATTCTGTGCTCACTTTTGTTCCAAGCCCTGCTCGCGGGATCATGAGTGCGCTACAGTGTGTAGAGGGCAGTGCCGCCAGGTGCACTCATTTTGCCTTGTCCTGACTACGTGAATGGTGAACTCAGAGAGTCTCCACCGACAGATATGCAGCCATTCACGCTGTTCTAACTACTGCTCGAGCCCATGTTCTCCGTGTATGAAGGCATGCACATGGTAAAGTTCCGTCAGCAACATACTATATAGGCGGTTGACATCCTCACTAGGGTTTGTCCTCACGAGAAATGCCCTCTTCCCTGCGGATCTGTGAGTGCCTTATATGCCAGTGACATACCCGAGCTAATGATTCCAATTGATAGGTGTGTGCCCGTTTGCCCTGCGATAAACCATGCCACCGGTTATTGGGGTGTGGTCATCCATGCCCTTCAGGTAGGACTCTGATACTACGCAGCTCCCGTTTCTCACTTTGGGCAGTTTGTGGAGAGGACTGCGCAGTTCAAGTGTGCCCAGTCTATGCACCAACCAATCTCAAGCAAAATATTGTCGACTCGATTTTGTGCCGGAAGCTGGAAGATGTCGAACCGAGTGCAGGGACTTTGGACGAGCTGCTCATTACGCTCCCGAAATGCGGCCATATTTTCACCGTCGAGACATTGGACGGACACTGCGGGATGAACAAGTTTTATACACGGGATGGAGCCGAGGGAAAGTGGCTTGGGCTGTGGTTGCAGCTAAAGTCGATATCAACAGGAAGGCTGCCGCTAAATAGTCAAAGGACTGCAGGTCTAATCCTGCACTATACCTTTTCCCGGAAGTTCGGGAGTACCAGTCGGCACTGGAAATCCAAATTCATTTTCTTCTGCCTGAACTCCAACGAAGGGTTAGGTTGATGAAAGGTTAGCGAGCACAGCCACCCGACCAGGTGTTATGTAATGTTTAGACTGGGTTTCCGCTGTATGTGGGAATGTAATGAATATTTATGGGGGATGTTTGGCGGTCTTCGACCGCCGCGTGTGAGATGTCAGCGGGATGCGGAGGAGATATCTAGGTGAATGTAGGGTGTGTTTGCGGGAGGGTTGGGCCGCTGCGCGGCCGATTTGCTGAGCCGTCAACGCGCCGGGAACTTGAAGGGGGCGAGGCTGTGAATCGGGATGGAGCAGCAGACAGACCAAACCCTGTACGCAGTGGGAATTTTGGGTCTTGGGAGGAGACGACTGAAACAGCCCAAGCGTGAGCAAAGGAGTGGGTGGGTGGGGCTCGAAAATGGAGTTTATGGAGGCGAGGGAGCAAGGTGAGAGCGAGGTGGAGAGACGCGACGGACACGTCGGAAGAGAGATATATTGTCACGTGCTACTAATCACAGGCGCTAATACCCTAGTCTGCCTTATCTCCCACTAAGGCGACTCGTGCCTCGTCTGCCTTAGCTCACACCGAATCTTTCAGCTCTAGGAGCGGCCACAGACTCTATGGGTAATGTCTGTTTCCTTCTCGCCTCGTTGTTGCGTGAAGACCCAGAACCTTGCGTTGCTCCGTCTCTAGTACACCAATAATTTTTTTTGGTGCTGATGAATCAACTGGGGTGGTTCCAAATCCACAAACTTATGGCGGTTGTTCAGCACTTTTAATAATCCGTGACATATACACGTGTTTCCGGGTGTTTTTGGACCAATTTGAGGTCTCCTGTATATCTGGCTTCCACTTTGAACACACTTTGAGACCTTCCAGATACCTTCCCAGTTTTGAGAAGAAAATATATATTTCGTGTCCGAAATAAATATTTTCTGGGGCGCGAAATATATTGTCTAGCAGATCTAGCAGTGTCACGTGGCTGGTCGCGTCGCTTCCCCATCATGAAACAATGCCAAACAATACCATGTTCAAGCCATTGGTGGTGTTCTGCGGCCTTATGTATGGTTTTTAGCCACCATAGACATAGAGATGGACTATATCTACTGATTCTCAGCATCAGAACACAGGATCTCACTGCAGTCGTCCGCTAGAGGTCAAAATATCACCCCCCCCTCCCACCAATGCCAGTAAAATGCCATTTAAATTGCTGGTCTTCCATTTTACTCACCCAGCTCGTTTTAATGGTCTTCCAGGAGGCCTCCAGCACCCCAGAGGCCTCACAATGCGTGTATATGACATGTAATTGCCTTCCTTTCCCAAAGAGGTAGTTAATCACCTGATCTACGAACTACCTCCGGACGAAAATTTGTCGCGGCGGTCCTGAGAAAAGTTCCTTCAAAGGCAAACCAGAAGATGATATATGAGTGGTCCCAAAATATATATATTTTCGCCAAAAGTGAGGAAAATATCACGGAAAGACATGTATATGTCACGGATTATTAAAAGTGCTGAACGACCGCCATACAAACTCACATCACACAGGAAAGAGACCCAACTCAACAAACATCCATTCGCACCACCACCAAGTATCTACCACTACATATATACTATCCGCCCAGCAAACCACCACCACGCCGCCCACTAGCCGCTTGCCCAAGCGCACTCGCGTCCCAATGACCCATTCTCAAACCCGGAGGGAGAGTGGGGTTGGGGCGGAGGCTGCATCGGGCGCACGGGGTCGCAGACGAGGAGACGGGGAGAGCGGGGAGGGAATACGTAGGTAAGTAAGCGGATAGCTAGGGGGCGGGGACGGCGTCGGGTGAGGAGGGGTGTTGGATCCGGGAGACGAGACAGACAATATATAGAGTGGAGATGAGTGAGATTGATTGAGAGATGAGAGGAGAGAGGCGCCAGACGAGAGAAACGGGAAATAGACGAGATAAAGTAAATGAGGAATGCTATGCTGATGGTGTGGATGGGGTTTGGGATTTTCGTGGTGGGGCGGGCGGTTCTCAGAATACGCCGATGAGGGCGGACTCCCCGCCCGTGAGGCTCTCCATGTCGCCCCACCCAAGTCCCAAACCGAGATCGTCGAGGCTATGTTGGAACGCCGCGTCAGCGGCGGGCAATAACCCGAGGATCCGGTCCATCTCCAGCATGTCCACCTCCACCTCGCTCGTCCAAATCCGCGAATCGCCGTCCGCGCGCTCGACCTCACCCGCACCGCTGCCCACGAGTGCCTCCAGCCCTAGGATGTCGCCCTCGGTCACTTCCGGCGCGAAGGGAGCGGACGGCGCCGCGCCCGTGGGGGGAGCTTGGAACTGGGCGCCACCCTGAGCGTCAAAAGGAAGACTCGCCGCGGGGAGCCGCGGGGAAGGGGCGAGGATCTCGCGGAACAGGTCCTCCATGGTTGCGTCGTCGATCGCGCTTTCCTCGGAGGAGGCGCGGGTGTCGTTGTCGGTACCAGAGAGCGCGAGGTTGAGCTGGAGACCACCCGCTGCAGGGCCATCGGGGGCGGAGGGGATCCGCCGACGATGGACGCCACCCGTGCTAGGTGGCGAGTGGAATCTAGTTCGTGCTCGGTCTTTGGTGTGAGGACGGGGGACGACATGAATGAGGACGAGGAGGAGAGGTCGAGGTCGAGGTCAAAGTCTAGGGAAGTGTGGGAGGGTGCGGGGGAGATGGGGAAGGTCATGGTGGGTTCGAGGGCGGGAAATGACGGAGACGCGGGTGCGTCTGCGGTGGGTTGTGGGAGAGGGCTGGAGGAGGAGTCGGAGGCGGGGGCTGGGGGATCTACGGCGGCGGGTGCGGCCGGGGGTGTGCCGGTGGCCAGCCCCTGGGCGGCGAGAGCCTTCATGACGGCGTCCCAGCCCTTCTCGAGGGTCTTGATACGCTCGCGCAGCTCCTCGTTCTCGCGGTCCTTCGCCCTGTCGCGGGTGTCGTCCGACTTGGACTGGTCAGCGCGCGAGGGAGGGACGACGAGGCCTGCTCGGAGTTGCCTGTTCTCCTCCTCCAGCTCGTTGACACGGCGCTCGAGGTAGGAGAATTGGGCCTTGCGGCGGTCGCGGGAGTTCTGTGCGGCGATTCGGTTACGGTGTGCGCGGGCCTCCTTGCGGTCCTCGGAGGATGAAGTGCGAGGACGCTTACGGGATGGGCCGGGGTCGGAGTCGTCGGGGGATTGCGGGGCAGGGGAGGGAGAAGAGAAATCCATGAGAGATTGGGGTGAGACTGAGGACATGGTGGTTAAAGAGAGAGGGGGGTCGGAAGGTGATGGTGATAAGGAAATAGGACCTTAGGGGGAGGCTAGCTGCGGCCACGAGTACAGCTGCGGGGTGAGAAGGCGAGGGAACACTTGATACGTGTCGCTTGCTTATATGCTAGCAGTCACGCTCGCGGTCACGCCTCCGAACAGACACCGCATAGCACAGCATCTGTGGTATGCCATCATCCGCCGTTCAGCGCGGCGTTCTTCGAGCGCCTCACCTACGTGCCCCGCGCCTCCGCGCCATGGACGCGCACAGAGTCGAGAGTCGCCGGCGGCACTCGTCGATATGATCGTGTCTCGCTGGCGCGTTGCGGGTGGCGCGCGCGTCACGCGGCTGGAGCGGGTGTCTTTCCACTGGAGCCAGGACCCGCAGCGCAACTCGAAGAGTTCGCCCAGGAGGGACTCGCGCTAACGTATTAGTGCCGGCATCCGGAATCTCACGTTATCCTAGCTTTCCGCACTTAGCCTCTCCTTAACTCGCGTTTGAAAGCCGCCGCTATCTCAAGTACCCGCTCCGCCTAGCAACGTACTCGGCTCTGCGCCCGAGGTCCTGAAATATGTACATGTTAATTCCAGTTTTATGGGACGAAACAAAGCAATGTTCAAAGTGCGAATCGAAAACGAAAGTGTCTGATAATGCATATGCTACGGCCGCGGCCCCTTGAGTGTGCTGGCCGCGCTCCCGTTCCGCCTGAGCTTCCATCCGCCCCCGCCCGCCGCGTCGAGTCGCCGGAGCAGCTTCTGTGCCAGCAGCGCCTCCTCCACGTCGAACGCGATGTCGTACGCCTCGTCGCCGTCCTGGCTGTACGCCGACGGCGTCGTGTAGCTGAACATCGACAGGCTGCGCCGCCCGTATCCGCCCAGGCTGTCCGCGCTCGCCGTACGCAGCGCGCCCAGCGACGGGAGGCGCCGCGCCTGCGGGTTGATCACCAGCACGTTCGGCGGCGGGCGCGGCGGGATCACCGGTGGGAGCGTCCCCCACGTGCTCATGCGCGTCGGGCGCGCGGCGTACGCCTCCCTGTCTGCGTCCGCGAAGGGTGCTTGCTTGCCTGCGCCCGCGAACGGCGACGCGAACGGGTCGTGCAGGTTCTGGAAGTCGTCTGCGCCGGGGGGGCTTGTGCGCCCGGGGTGCGCGTGCTGCGGGCGGGGGTGCACCGGCGCGCGGCGCGGGCGCGGCGAGGAGAAGGACGACGAGCGCGACTTGGAATAGGGGTGTTTCGCGCGCTGCGGGAGGGCCGTGAACGCCGTGGAGTCCGATGCGTCCGTGAGCACCGAGGCGCGCGCCGCCGGGCGGTTTACGCGCGAAAAGAGTTCTGTAGGTAACGGGGTTAGGCTAATTGAAGGCAACGAGAGAAGGTAAATTGAAAGAGAGGATGCACGTACGCAGGAAAGCCGCTACTAGGCAGATTATCCAAAAGACTAGAAAGGCTGTCTGAACGATCCTGAACGTGAGCGCTTCTACCCAGACGCCCGCGAGCATCTCTTCGCTCGTTAACGTGGGCGGAGGGGAGGATTGATCGGGGAGAAGGACGAGGATGCCGATTTCGAACGCAAAGTGCACGATGGCCGATATCTGCCCGCACAGGATGTATACGGAGATGTTGCGGGTTGCGTAGCCTGCCGTGAGGGTCGTATGCGACATTTCACGGCTCGAAAAAACTTGCTCGAACAGTTGGGGCTTTTCCGAGGAGAGCGGCGGAAATGAGCAACTCGATGACAGGGTTATTTGAGGTGCCAGAGATGCTTCAGAAGGGTGCAGATTAGAGAGGAAGCTAAAGGTGATGACCGGGATTGTCAGGACGGCCGTGGTAAGATATAGGATGGGTGAAAGAAGCCGCGGCATCGTCTTGAATGAGCCAACTATAGAGACTAGAGTAGCTGGAGAAAAAGAAGAAATGAGTGAACGGATGGTGTTCTGCCGGCAGAAACTGACCAGAGATTAGGATGACCGAAAGGACCATGCAGTAGAGAGAAAACACGACGGGCTGAATGACGCGGATATGCGCGACGAGGCTAAGGAGGTACATGGCTGAAACACCCACTGCCAAAGAGCAGTCAGTACACCTGTCTGTATGGCACTGGGCTAGACAACGTACATTCCACATAAAGAATTGAGGTCACGACGGAATCTGCCACGGCCAGGAAGAGGGAGTTTGACTTCTCCTGGAAAAATCGTGACGCGCCCACGAGCACAGCTAGAATGGCGAGGGAGAACACGACCGGAAAGACCCAGGTGACGCGTCTTTCCCGGCGGTCGAGGAGCTGGATATGTATGAGTACCGGGTCGTGCCTGTGCTGGACGATGGTGTTGGATATTGCGACGAAGAATAGTAAAATAGTGACGAGAGGAACCATGAATAAAAGAGAGGGTGGTATCGCTTGGAGATGGACAATGTACACGCTGGCGGCGGAGGTGGACATGGTGGGCCAGTGGTAGACGGGAGGGGAATTGACACGGCGCAGGCAGGTTCATAAATGGTTTATAAAAAGAAGGACTTAGCGCGCCAGCTAAATTCTTCCATGTCCATAAATGGATTGATGCTATTAGTCGCGATTTTCTTCGCTCTGCCGTCTGCCTGTACTTCTTCAGGGCCCCATCACCCTCTTCTTACCTCCATGGCTACTGGGTATCGTCCACGGCCACACAGACCTGGGCGGGTCGACTCGAACCTTCAATTAAGCCCCCCAAAATACACGCCAATTAGCTGTGGTACTTTAGGACCGAGCCAAGAATCATAATTAATGGCAATGAGTCCTCCCACAGGCAAGTATTCCGTCATGTGGTGCCCACCGCGTCCACGCTGTCGATTGTAGTTCCGGTGTCCACTTCGAGCTCTAGGATGAAACATGCGCGGGTCGTGCTCCAGTCTTTTCGGACGGAGCTTGAGGAGGGTCCCGAGTCAGCGCGACGGAACAAGCCTTGGCCATTAATTTTCGCACCGGTCCCACAAACAGCGGGTCCAGGTGTCATGTCAAGCCGCCGAGTGGTAACCATCTCATCGGGACAGTCTATAGGAAGAGCTGGGGTTTTTGCATCCCTGTTCCGTAGTCACCGCCAGAATAATGGGTCGTCTGCCAGTTTCCACCGCAACGTTACTGAAGATTCAGATGAATGTAATAATCTAAGACCCCGCGAGAGGCAGTGTGAGAACACGGATTAATTTCGCCTGTCCATTGCACAATAATGGGCGCTTGGATTGACGCACTCGGGGCCGATGGACGACCAGGGAATTTCGGGAGGTGAAGTTTGGGGAGAGACTCTCGCTGGCAGGCTGCAGTCAATCATGTGCAACTTGTGATTTATGATTTCATTCCGAGTCTGCTTTCAACCGCGCCTGCAGACGCATGGGGCTACACCCCCACACCGAGGCCAAATATAATAATGGTCATTTGCCTTGGAATCCCACGCACGTTGTAACTCGGACTCGATGGCAATCGACTCTGAATTTGGGCTTGATTTAGGCTGAACGGCGTGAGTGCGAGTACATGTGAGCTGGCGCAATCTGAATACAACTCGTTCTAACTCGGTTTCTTGCCTAAAAGACGCAAATTCAGAACAGCTCGCAGGGCGCTTTTCACAGCTTTTAGATACTGTAAGCAAACTGTAAGACGTGCCTTCTCGTTGAGGATCTACGATGCGTCATCGCTTGGAACGGAACCTCCATCGCGACCAATCTGTTTCTCGCCTCACATGCAATGCCGCCGCTGAGCGCGGAAATCCAAGGAAATCCTCGCGCTGCAAAAGAAGCTAAATGTAAATGTCGCCTCGGGTTGCATCAAGAGAACCCGCCATTATGTGTACACTTCTCATCCCGTTGATGGCTCCATCTTCCCTTCTTCCACATCGAAAAAATCCACCTCGATGCGCCGAGGCTTTCTCCTCAGTCGCAAGCGCGACGTGTCCTCGCCCTACCCAACGCGAAATAAAAAACCGGACCGCGACGACCGCCGGCTTTTTGCGGATGATCGTGCGCCACAACCCGCCGAACCCGCCACACGTCCGTACACCGTGCAGGAACTAAAAGACTGGAGTAAAAAGAGCATCCGCTTGACTGATGACCCTTCCATGTTCGCCAGAGTCGATCTCCGCGTTCTCGGTTTAAACCAGCGCCTTGTGTTCCGCAACATCAAGGTCGGGACTGTCGAAGTCAGCACACTTCTTGACTATGCGGTGTTGAATATGTTGCCTACGCGTTTTTCGCCTGCGCCCGATGCCTTGGAGCATGCAATCGAGTTTCGCTCAGCCGGGGCAAAGGGGATGGGCGTCTTTGCCACGCAAGACATCCGCGCCGCCGCGCTCATCCATGTCGAGTATCCCACGACCATCACGCAGAACACCTTGGTCCTAAATTTTGGCATGACAAGAGCAGAAGTATATCGCGAGCTTTTCAGACGAGTCCCTGAAAAAACGCGGCCCGCGCTGTTGCAGCTCAATAACTCGCAGCCGCCGGGGATGTGTGAGTTGGAAGAGGGGATATTGCGAAGTAACACCGTTGGCATCGCCATACCCGCTCCTGATGTTACGAGTTCTGTGACGATGGGCCATAATGCACTTTTCCTCGAAGCAAGGCTGAATCACAGGTATGTTGTCTCTCGACATTCGACCAATATTTAATTTTGTAGCTGCTCGCCCAACGTCGTGCACCGTTTCGACCCCGAGTCGTTTACCCTTTCCGTTCACGCCATCCGTCCTATCGCAAAAGACGAAGAGATCGTCCATTCGTACATCGACTTGACTACGACGGTCACACGCGACGCCCGACGTTCCCTGTTGCGAGATTTATTTCATTTCGAGTGCACGTGCGAGCGGTGCACGCTCCCCGACGCTGCAGCCGTCGCAGAAAGCGACGCGCGACGGCAGGGCATATGCGATGTGACCCACGACGCAGTCATGGCACCGTTCGCAGCGTGGTATCGCGGAAACGGGCGCGGCGACCTGCAAAAGGTGATCGCCTTCCACCTCGTGTCGGTCGAGGACCGACGGATCGAAGGGCTGTACCAGTACCCGTACCTGCTGCATCTCTCTCTGCTCGCGATCTGCTTTGCCGCGCTGGAGGACATACGGAGTTTCCGGTTGTGGATGGGGAAGGCGCGGGACGTGGCCGTCAGGAATCTCGAGACGGAGAAGGCCGTTGACATGCTAAAACATATTGTGTATCCAGAAACTTTTCCGCAGTGGGGTTTAGCACGGAGGATACGGCGCTGTCCAGGAGTGTTGGTGAGTGGCGTTCTCCTTTGTCTGTATCAAGCTTTTAAACCCATTCGCAGTGATATAGTTCATTTCTTGAAGATCTTGGATGCATCTTGGCTGCCTGCGATCTGCCGCAAACGCATTTCATCGCTGTATACTGTGACGCACTGCTTCGATATTTTCCCCCGCATTCGACCCTATTCGACCTAACACAATCTGTTATCGCGATTTTTGTAATCAGATATGATAATCAGCATGTAGATCCGGAGACATGATTGCCGCCATCATTTAGCTGCGCTCGGCTATGCCATGCCCTTTTCGAGTCGTCAGTCCGCAGTGCCATAGCTGCGGCTGGCTGCGGTCCACTGCAGTGTCGACGTGTTCTAGTCGGTCAAAGGATACAAGCCCACTGTCATATTAAACAACTGAGACGATAACATAAAATCGTGTATACAAAATCCATGAGCCATGAATACGCTCAAGCGCAGATGCCGTCTTCAATGACCCGACCACAGCGCCCGCACTTGACTCGGCGGTCGAGCAGACACAGACCCACACCGAGGGGGAACCAGAACACGGCCGCAAGAATGCCTGGAGCGAAATAGATGAGTTCGGCCAAAGCGAAGAAGAGGATGAAGACGGACCGAGCAGGCCAAAGTTGGTCTGAGGGACGTGTTCTCCTGCCTGGAGACAGACCATCTCGGGGTGGGTTGGGGGCAATAGGGAGGCGACGTGTTCCCCGGTGATTGGGTTGTTGTAGTGGTACACCACGGGGTTCTGGGAGAACGACGGGCCTGCGTGAGCGACGTAGGACGGTCCCATATTCATGACCGGGGCAACCGGAGGGGTCTGTTTCTTGACATCCTTCGTTGGGGCTGGATGGTGGTGAGACAACTGCGGAGGTGAGCGAGTCCGAGCAGGCTCACAGGTAGGACGGGCCTCGTCGTAAGCAGGGGGGCTTTCGTTAAAGTTGTTTGACTGGATTAAACGAGATTAGGAAGAGAAAATGGAGGATATTGGGCGGGAAGTTACCATGACTGTGGAGGAGAGAGAACGAAGTGGAGACGTAACTCCAAATATACTAGCGGTGCATTTGTCTGGCCTTGTTTGTCTCGCTTGCCGTTTCAAGCGAGGATCGAAAATTTCCTTTTCTTGTCTCCCGCATCTGCACGAAAAAATGGCCAACGCTGGACCCTCCACCAACAACCACCACGTCGCGTCCGCAGGGGAGCCTGGTCATGATATGACCTCCAGAGACTAGTTGCGCACTTTGGCTACCCCTCCCGACTCAGGAATATCTAATTCCTCGTTTTTTTTTCTCTTTTTCTTTTCCCAAATGTATAGCTATGCCGACTCTTATGCCCACTTCGGTGCGTGAATTGCTCTCCTTGTCAACCCACACTCATCCTTCACTCAAGGCATCCACGAGGAGATGTTGAAGGACTCCGTCCGGACAGGTTCTTACCGTTCGGCGATTGTGAACAACGGCCATCTGTTCAAAGGAAAAACTGTCCTCGATGTCGGCTGCGGGACCGGAATCCTTAGTATGTTTGCTGCCAAGGCTGGCGCAAAGCATGTCGTCGGAGTGCGTTTTTTCATTCACTTTCCATGTTTCTCTTCCTCATCGCATTCAGATCGATATGTCGAACATAATCGATCAGGCCCAAAAGATCATTGAAGCTAATGGCTTCAAAGACAGTGAGATTTTTGCCTCGTTCATGTCATGTAGCTCATTTTTATGTGCAGCTATCACACTCGTCAAGGGAAAGCTCGAAGAGGCGCAGCTTCCCCTCCAGGAATTTGACATCATCATTTCCGAATGGATGGGTTACTTCCTTCTGTACGAATCCATGCTGGACACTGTCCTCCTCGCGCGCGACAAGTACCTCAAGAAGGGCGGTCTGATATTCCCGGACACTGCGACCCTTTACATTGCAGCCATCGAGGACCAGGATTATAAAGAAGAGAAGATTAACTGTGCGTTGGCCATGCTACATCCGACCTGCCGTCTTTGACGGTCGTCTTCAGTCTGGGACAACGTTTATGGCTTCGATTATTCGTGCATCAAAGACATCGCACTGCGAGAGCCTTTGGTTGATACTGTCGAGATGAAGGCAGTGGTCACAGACCCGTGCATGATCAAGGTACGTAGTCTACATTCACCGCTACCCGTGCTCATCGGCCGCAGCACATTGATCTCCTCACGGCGAAGAAGGAAGACCTCACATTCGAGGCCCCCTTCTCGCTGACTGCCACCCGGGATGACTGTGCGCTGCGTTTTCATCATCTCCGTTTCGTATCCTAACCACCGGTTCAACAGATGTTCATGCCTTCCTCGCATGGTTCGACATATGTTTCGAGTGTACCCACAAAAAGGTCAAGTTCTCTACTGGCCCCCACGCTCAGTACACCCACTGGAAGTATGTTCTCTCTCCAGTTTTTGGTGTCTTCAATGTGTTCATTATTCGTGTCACAGACAAACCGTGTTCTACACCCCGACAACGCTCACGATGTCCAAGGGGCAGACTATCACTGGGCGCCTCACCTGCGCCCCCAACACACGGAATAACCGTGACCTGGACATCGTTATCACGCACAAGAGCAACGACGACGATGAAACGAGTATCCAGTACAAAATGTGCGTTGCCGTCTCCCTCTTGCGTTCTTTGTTTTCTTTGTTTTCCTTTTACTGTGCTGCTGCCTCAACGAGACAAAGGTGGGAATCGCATGCTAACAGCGTTCTAGGTCTTGATTCGATCCTTCCTATTTCCCATTTGCCCCTCCCTCCTCGTTTCATCGCGTTTTGCTTATTGTAATGTCCTTGCCCTCTCGGCAGGTATTAATCGGGAACCCTGCTTGCCCGCCGCCACCAGATGGCGAAGACTGTCCCCTCCCTGTTGTGCCATGCTACATCTACTACATTTACTACATCTTGTTTCAACTGGTCGGCCACCGGGGTCGAATGCATGGACGGTTATGCGGGCGGTGTGAAATAACCTATGTAGACCACGCACACTGCAATGATTATGAAGGAGTACATGTATATGCCTAAGGTATTATTGGGAGGATTAATGTATGATACCGGCCTCGACCGAGTCGACTTCAACCTTTCACTACAAACGCACCCGCGAAACACACCAACAGTGAGCAGAACACGAACATGCGCATCTCCTCCCCAGCCGCCGAACTCTCGAGCATAATGCCCAGCACGCCGCCTATTCCCTTGGTTGTTCTCCCTGGCGCGCCGGGCGGCCGCAAATCGAGCGTGTACCGCTTCACGCGCCGCGCCGCACCCAGGCCCCACGGCCACACCGTCGTATTGCTTTCGCGTACGCGCAGTGTCGTCGGGAGCCCATGAGGATCGCACATCAGCGCGAACGCGGCGCTTGCCTTCTTCGTGCGGGGGAACGGGTATAATGGGCGACGCGGGAGTGCTTGGGGGTAGGAGGTAGGCACGAACGCAAGCTTGAAGGAGCGGATGCGTGGATTTGCGCGTGCAATACGGGCACCGGCGGCGGCAAGGGAGAGATCGCCCGCGCTGACGAGCGTGAGTGAAAGGGTGCGTAGACGGCGGAATGCGGGAAGGGCTTTCGCCAAGGCATCCTAAGGGCCCTGAGGGTGAGAATAGGTTACAGGCCGTGCAATTAAGGCATACCAGTTGGAAGGACGTTTTCCGGATGCAGCTGAGCTGGAGATGTTGCAGGTGAGGGCAAGATGATATAAGCGCGCGGAGGATGCTGCTGCTGTCGTAAGGTGAATGGAGCATAAAAGATATATTGAGGTCCGTGAGCGATGTCAGCTGTTGAAGCACGCCGGAAATGGTCATCGTCGTTACGTCGCGCGACCATACAGGATCCCGAAAGGTCAGAGATTGGAGGGAAGAAAAGGAGTGAGTGAGGGCCTGAAGTTGGGAAAGGGTACCGGAAAAGGACGTTAGTTTGAGCGCATCACGGTCCAACGAATTGAGTTGCGATGGGTCGATGTTGTGGCGGGAAAGGCCCAGACTTTGGAGCTCGGTGTGGGCCTCGAGAAAGGTTATGAAGGGACATTGAGCAGAAGACGTAGGCGAGCTCCAGTCAATGGAGACGTCACCGAGAGCCAGCTTCTGAAGGTTAGGCCATCGTCCATCGACAAGACAACGAATGTCGGCGGGGAAAGCAGAATAGCCTTCTATCACCAGTTCCTCCAGGTTGGGACAGCGTTTGAACAACATCTCCCAGAGCCTCTTGCTCGCCGGTGTATGTCCCTCTAATTGAAGTCATAAGCGATAGCTCAAACAAACGCTGATGGCATACCATCTAACAGTGATTCGGTGTTATTTTCAAAGAACCCCGGGGCCAAAAATAAGGAGAATCCGAGGAGATCGGTGAAATTGAATAGCTGACTGAGAATTAGGCGATGAGTTGCACGTAAGACTTTAAAACGAACGTGGCTGCTCGAGGGGAAGTATGCGCCTACGCTGGTGCTAAGGTATCGCAGCTGGGGACAGCTAAACAACTGTTGGATATGGAAACGGAAGATAAAAATAAATTACGGACCACATTCGAAGTGCAAGCCACATTTCTTCGTGGTAGGCAATTTCATGGTGGAACCAGGTGAATTTACTGAGCGCGTCGAGACATCGGGAAGCAGCTATCTCCGCGACTGCAACCGAGGCGGCCCTACTATCTAAGAACTGCGGGTCTTCAGGGTCGCTCGACCGGGACGGGCTGATAACAAGTTCCCGAACATGTCGGGCTATGTCTTTGCGTCGTTTGAGCATGGCGAGGGTCGACGTGCATTGCTGGGACGAGATGAGCACAACAGATTGGTAGAGCGCAGGTGCAATGTCGGAGAAGAAGGATTTCGACTGTGGGCCCAATTAAGCAGTGGGCCAGATCATTGCTGGCGTGTGAACAGACCGTCAGGCAAAGGCTGAGCAGATCAGAGCGAGAATCGAGGTAGCCCGCAATTTCAAGGAGAAGGTCTCCGGGCGTAGAGCCAAACGACGTCGCAAGGCTAGCAGTGTCGCTGGACGACATGGTGGGAGAAGGTAAGACAGAGAAGGCAAGTGCCAGTGTGGGGTGGGGCCCGTGGATACCAAAATTCGTCACTCGGTCCGACGTTTGAGGTTCCGAATCTTATCAATTGATCTTATCAGATTTGATTACGACGAGATCAGCGACCGCCAAGGCTTTCTCAGTGTCGTAGTTAAGACCTTAAGGTTTTAGTCTTAATAAGGGCTTAACAGATATTAAGCTAACCCCTTCATATCGGGATGAACACGTCCTAAGCCCTTATTAACCCTTAACTTCGTCTCACCGCCGGGAACCGGCAGTTTAGGGATCAAAAATAATAATCACGGTGTATGTGCAGCGCCATAGATCCGTAGCTCCGATGCCAATAAATTTTCGTCCCCCTGTTCCGCAACAATCCGCCCACCCCGTTCTCGCAATGTGTTGGAATCTGGCCATATTCGGCATGCAGGTTCAACGGGTAACTTGTGTACGCCGCTCGGCAGTGTAATTCAATGCCAAAAATTTTTCGTACCCCGTTCCGCAACAATCCGCCCGCCAACCCGTTCACACTCGCTCGTCGTGAGCGGGTTGTTTCCGTGCAGCGGAGCACAGGGACGAAGAGCCCGATGCGGGTGCTCAGGAGGGTTCTGGGGATGACTACGAAGGTTAAATAGGCTTGTAGAACGTTTTGTGAATGGTTTTGGTGCAGCGGCAGCGCAGACCATTTCGGGAAATAACCCTTAATTTGACCCTTAACTTGACGACCCTTAATAAGCCTTACATAACAAAACTTAAGGCCTTAAGTTTCAGCGGAACCCTTAATAACTGCACGCGCTGCTCGCGTGCGACGCGCAGGCTCCACTTATACTGTGTGAGGGATTAAAGGGTCAGACGGGGTAACGGGTCAAACGATTATTTGCCCCGAACAGTAAGGATTATGGGAAATCTGACTCGTGCTTGAATGTTTTGGGTAGTATCTGCCGCTATCAGATCCAGATTTATAGCATGATACGGCAAGTTATGGATGAGAAATGGGATGATTTCTTGCCGATGCCTGCCCAACTGCCGTTTTGGGGTGTTCTCGGATCTCCTCTCCCTTGTTCCTCCACAACCGCTGCCACAGATGGTCTGGAGTGCTCTCATGCTTCATTCCAACAGTCAATGAAGACTTTGGGTGCCTCCGAATTGTGAGTGTGTATGTGTAGATATGGTAACAGACACTTGACCCGGTACTACCTAATTGGTGGTCTCGGAGGAAATATATTTAAGACACCCCCATAGATGAACAAACCCTCGAACTTTTCTGATAGTCAATTTTGCAGCTCGTTTCCGAAGACGACTGTCTATTCAGATCTGTTATAGCTACTGTAGATGCAGAGATATTTGACAATCATTTTGAACTGACCCGTTAATTTAAATCCCTCACGTGCAGTAGAGCTGCGCGACTCCTTCTTTGCCGACGCGTTTGAATGTGACAGCGCGTTGGAGGCTGCGTTCGAGCAGCTATCGTCGCATGCTTTTCTCTGTCGCTTGGTGTTCTCCAGGGCGGCAGTGACGCGTTTGGCGAAGTACGTGCACGATGTTTTACTTTTCTTCGATAGGTTTCAGCGCTACATCCCCCCGGGGTATCACACTCCTTAGCATCTTTCCGCTCGTTACTTTCCCGTCGGTGACTACTCGTTTCGTGAGAGGATGTCTTATATATCTGTCGTATCGTTCGAGGGCTCGACGACTGTAGCATACAATAGGCTTCTGTATGTAGGTACAGTGCCCGTACGTTCCTCAACGAGACCACCGCGGTATATATCTTCCTTCCTTCCTTCCTTCCTTCCTTCCCTTACGTTGCAACACTTGGCTTTCTCAGCCGCCGGCTGAACCAACCGAACTGGGAGCGCCGTATTGAAGAATGATTCGGAAGAGAACATTGTTTGTATTGTACGCAAGAGGATTTTACATAGTCTCTGTCGATAGACGTTCAACGGACGCTTCATCACCGCACCCAACTCGTTCCTCGCTTGATGAACTGGTTACCTTCCTTATGACTTCCAAATAAGAAATTGCTTGCGAATATCCAACCTCTCCGACATTCCTCTCCGCAAATTCTTTGAATGTTTTGAGCACGTTGTGCCACACTTTTGCCTCGGGTCTAATGCTGCACAGCTCCACAATAGCAGGGAGCCAGTGTCCGCTAACTTCGAACAACCACCAGCGTCTGGACGCCACCACACTGCGCAGCAGGTTAGTCTCTCCTAGATAGATGTTTCGAAACTCTACCTTAAGAGCGTGTCGAAGAAATCCGACTCGAGAAGCACATCAAATTGACTCTCTAGCACGGAATGTGATGCGCCCGTTGCCTTGTACTCCTTCGTCGTGCTTGCAATGAAGGTGCACATGGTGCGCAAGCTGTCGATCTGCAGCCGTCGACTGTCCACGGCTCCAGCTCTGGCTGCCCTGACGACAGCGTTAATTCCATTTCCCTCAACAAATGCTTGCGAAACAGCCAAGGAACATCCTGAAAGCAGAACTTCGAGCAGCCGTATTGCCCAATTCGTTATGTCGGGATGGGAGGATGCCTCGAGGGTTTCCACGAGGGTTGCTACGAAGACAGATTGTTGTGATTGCGAAAGGTATGCCGGGGGAAACAGCAAATGAAGGACATCGGCAAGAATATTGTCGGACACTGAAAAAGATAAGGGAAGAACTCGTGAATAACCCAAAGGGACTGACCTATTCCTTGCGCAATCCGCCCGCTAGCATAAAGTTTCGATAGACTCGAGTGGGCGATAGTTCTCAGCCGTTGGGGGAATCGCTCCGAATGAGCTACTACAGGGGATGCAAGGCGAGCCAGCTCCACCCCCACGATGTCTAACACGGCGTCTGGAACTCCAAAGCGGGCGGGAGTCTCAACAACGGTAGAGAGAGCCTCAATCATGAGCTCGCAGTATTCTCCACACCTTTTTTCTTCGTTCATATACAAGCCCAGGTCAATGGTTACGCCGCATGTGACGATATATAACGCCAGCGCTGCCGCACTGCGAACTTTGGAGTTTGGGAGGTCTTCGGTGAGATGGAGCATGCGCAACAAGACGGGGACGGCCCGCATAACCGTGTCTTCGATCACCGCAACTGGCATCTCCCATCGCACGAAGCAGTCGCTGATGCTGTCGAGGATACAGCATTGGGTGGTCTGCGAGAGCTGGATTTCGCCCGCCCCACATCGCGCAAGATAGGCAAGGAGCTCCCACTGCGACATGTGTGAATCGAACGACGATAAGGCCACTGCACAGGATGCAATCGCCGCTACATCTGGATGCGAGGTGACATCTTGCAGCATCCACAGCGGCTCGACGATGTCCAAAGGCCACTGCTCAGCTGTTCCGCGCGTCAGCTTCATCCAGGCACGACAGTACAGCTCGGCGCGTTCGGGGTCAACTAGATGCCACTGCAGATCGACCGTTGTGTCTTTGTGAAAGCAGCCCTGGAAGCTCTGCTCGATTAGCGGGAGCGCACCCGCATCTCGGAGGATCCGCAGTCCGGAGAAGTCGTGAGGCAATCCAGCAATGGCTTGGAGGGCAGTGGAGACCACCTCGTGATCAGTCGACTTGTTAAACAACCACGCTAGAGCGGTTGCATCGACTACATCGTCAAACGTCGGAATGGATGCTCTTTAATGTTTTAGCGACATGAGATTGTGGAGACGTGGTGAAACATACCGTGCATCATATATGACTTTCGAGGGTTCCTCTACAGGTTTTCTGCGACGGGAATATGCAAAAATGGGCGGTGGGCTTGGAGTCGAATGATCCGGGAAAAGCCAAATCCGCAGATGTTCCGTTACAGGATGGTAGTACGGGCATTCGGGGTAGAAAAGGGGCAGAGCAATCGATGCACAATACAATATGTGTGCAAAGGTCACGATGACCCATGTGGCAAGGGTAACTGCGATGTCAGCCGTCCAGAGGAGAAGTATTAATCCTGCAAAGAATAGTAGAAGGGCGAGATGCAACAAGAGTGGAAGCGCGGTGATTATGCCTGGAACATGCCACGCCTCCAGGTACATGAAACGGGATTGCCGCTGTCGGGCACGGTGTCGAGGGGATCCAGAGACGTTGGGAAGATAGGCCTCAAGCCATTGTTTGGTAAGCATCGCTATTAGGGCGGTGGAGAGACTGCAAGCGAGGGCAGAAAACCAGAGGCCGTTCACCCAGTGGATGTGATGAGCTGGTTGTGATCCCGTCGACATCACAGGTGCATCGAATTTCTGACTGACGAGTTGGGCGAGAAGGGCATTGGTGGTGTCCAAGGGATTTGGAAGCATGAGGGCATACGATTGAATAATAAACGTCGTTAGGACCGCAGAGAAGAGACCGGTCTGGCGATAAATTATTATATCAGATGCATTGAATTTTATACGATATTGACTCACGAAGACTTGAAGGACAGGAATTCAAATTCAGTGGTCTGTATATTAGGTTCCAATCAATCTCACCAAGTAAAATGTCGATGCTCCGTGACCAGCCCTCGGTCATAATTGCATCAGCTTTCTGCGCCTCATCTGTGTAAATCTGCCAGACAAGGGCACTTTCGCAAGTCTCCTCTCCCCGTTCGTCTCTTATTTCGTCCTTGTCTGATTTCACCTGCGATGATCCGGACGCGGCTTTGGTGATGTCGGATTTTGGTCCCTTCAGTTCAGATTAGGATGCTATAGATCCAGGGCTGTGTGCTCACATCAGTTGACGCCAGGCGATTAGATGGGTTAGCGGCCGCAAATCCGAAGTCAACAGTCCTCCCAGGTCTCACTCTCGATTGCGACCGTGGGATGGGCACTTCCAAGTTGTCGAAGCGTTGCTGTTTAGCCACGGGTGTCGGCGCACGATTGACGGGTGTTTGAAATGACCTGCGCTTGGTTTCGCGCATGACGGGCGGGTGACGGACTCGACAAGGTTCGACAAGCCATCTTAGCCCGTCTTATAGAAGCGGGCTGATAACAGTGCTACGTATTGAACGTTCGAACCTTGTCCAGGTCAATCAGTTGCCGAAGTCGTAGAATAGATCAGAATGGTAAGAGTCTCCTTGGGGGCGGTCCCCCCAAAAGTTTCGTCGCAAAGGCGAAAATTACACCGTTGCGAAATGCGAACCCTTGTTCGCGTGAACCATTTCATAGAGTTACAGTAGGGAGGGTTGAGCGGCTAGAACACGGTGGTTGTAGTGATACACAAGCAAACAGAACTATCTTACTTTGCCTCTTCTCACGAGTGGTTTCTTTACGTGTTATCATGTCCTCTGCGTCGTCGGCGGCCACAGAAACCGATTCCCGCTCCTCCTCACCACATACACCGGAGCCCTCGGATTCACTGGACCCAGTAGCCATCCAAACCGACCTAGACATTGGCTCCTGGTACCGGTCGGATGGTGACAACCTTTTGTCGCCCCAATCCTCGTGGCAGCTGGATCCTGAGCTTGAAATGACCACTCAGAAATACGAGGAGGACGACCAGATCCTTCACCTCGATGACCTGATCCAGCAGAACGCGTACGACGAGTGCGCAGCTCCTTACTCTTCGCAGTTTACGACTTATATTTTTAAAGCTCTCCTTCCTCCCTTTTCAATTCGCCAGAACCCCCGTCAAAAACTGACCTGGCTTCTGTGCAAGCAACCTTTGCACCTCCGAATCCCTCGAGCTTTCATCCCAGCAGTCTTTTCGCTAGCCGGAATGATCGCGTCTCCGCCACGAAACCCGTACCGCCTCCTGCATCTCTTCTCCGCAAGCAAGACCCGTCGACGCACCTCAAGGTTGTATATCCGCCGAAGGAATCGTGTTATAAGTACGGCTCAGATACCGCCCCTAAATATCCAAACTGACCCAGTCCAGCCTTTCGATAATGTTCCCTAGCCTACCTGAGGGAGGCGCAAAGTCTCGTGTCGAGACGCAGGTCCGAGTCACCGTCGACTTAGCTGATTCCAGCTCATCCTCCGACCCTGCTAAATACGATCGAGTGGGTTCTTGGAAATGGCTGCAACTACCCCGTGGTACCGCCACCAAGCGGAGAACACGGAAACAAGGGAAGATTGGTGCGTCGGATTCTTTTACCGTTTCTTAGTCCTTTTAACATAAGTGACCAGACCCCGAGGCCCAAGATATTCTCCATCTTAGCGCCACCGTGACATGTGCGAGCGCACCGCACAATCGTGTTTATAGTTGCACTAGTTGCCAGACCCGGGAGGTACGCCTCTTCTCTGAGCTCGTACTCCCTCCCAGACTCACAAAAAATGGAATAGGCTAAACGAGTGGCAAAGAAGCTGGCTGCCCGAGTGAGACCCGCACGTTCCGATTCGGATTCCGGTGAAGACCCCAACGCCAAAACATCAAAGGGAAAACAACATGAAGACACCACAAGCATCATTCAATTCAACTGCGCAGAAATTCAAGACTTTTCTAGCGGTTCTGTGGTGCTCCCCCTGCGAATTACTTGTTATTGTCGCCATCATCGGGAGAAAGTCGGGTTCCATGTCCATCTTGTCATGATGGATTATAGTGGGCGGATTGTTGGGGCGGGTACCTCGAAGCCCATCATGATCACGGACGACCACAAGACACCGGCGGCGAAAAATCCGGACGTAGGGCCCGGAATGGCCAATATGGATTTCGAGTGGTCAAAAGAGGGAGGGACGAAAGTGGAATCGAGCCCTAATGCTCGTGCGCCATCCAAACGCAGGAAAGATGTCTCGGCTTCCGTTGGTGCCAAACAGCGAGCAAAGCCGTACGACGTTGCATCGAAGCCCGATAAACGGTCACGAGAAGCTAGTGTTGCCGACAGCCATCCTTCCCCCTCGAGTTCGTACGTGGATACGAGATCCCCTACTCCCAATCATTCAGTACCGCCCATTCCCCAACTACAACCATCGTCACTAGAATCCGATTCATCTGGCGATGCTCCCGCCACTCCTCCTGACTACCCAGATATCCCTATGCTGGCGGCAGAGACTCAACAACCGGCTTCTCCAGCCTGTCTTTCCTTCTCTGCTCCTACCCCTTCTGCAATTCTTCAGCACGCCATGCCATTCGTTTTTTTCGATGCCACACAGCCTACCCAGTCTCTCACCCTTCCCCTTCCTACGATACACCGCCTCATTCCCAACACCGGTCCGACTCACGGTGGCACAGAGGTCACTATCCTCGGTGCCAATTTCCACCCCACCCTCCAACTCGATTGCGTTTTCGGTGATGTTATTGCTGGGTCAACTCAAAGATGGAGTGATAACACTCTCGTCTGTATCTTGCCCCCGCGAGCTACCCCCGGCGTTGTGGCAGTGTGGTTCAACAACTTCCCCAAAATCGAAGATTCGTCCAGTCCCTCGACCTCCCTGTTTACCTACTCGGATGAGTCCGACAGGGCCTTGTGAGTGATTTCAAATCGGATTCACTCTAAATTTTGACTTGCCGCGTTTAGGATGGAGCTTGCATTACAAGTAGTAGGTTTGAAGATGACGGGCAAAATAGAGGATGCCAAGAACGTGGCAATGCGGATTGTTGGCAACGTCGCCGACGGTTCCGATATGCAGACCGATAGCCCCAACACCAACAATATGATGCGGGTGTCGTCGGCCGCGCGCAATCTTCGCCCTCTCCTACTTGGTCAGACTGGAGAGAATGAGGATTTTGAAACCCGGATTATAAAGTTACTCTCCATCCTCGAAGCTCCCTTGGACCTTCCCACTGCCCGCTCTATTTCTTTGAGCGACGCAATCTCCCACCCAGCACCCAGTGGACAAACACTGTTGCACCTCGCCTCGTTCCTTGGTTTCCACACCCTCCTTGGGTTTTTAGTTGACCGGGGCGTGGATCTCGATGCTCGGGACCGAAACGGATTTACCGCATTGCATTTTGCTGCCATTGCAGGGTCAAGGCCCTGCGTGGCGACTTTGGTCCATGCTGGTGCTGACCTGGAGATCGTCAACGCGCTGGGGAAGACTCCTCAGGAGGTGGCTGCTGGCGAAGGGCTGTTCGATGTCAATACATTGGACGTACCTTTCAGTGAACCTTCTGGAGGTGGTGACGATGACGAGGCTCACTGGGGTGATGCAGAGGAGGATTCGGACGACAGTGTGCAGAGAAACGTCCCTCGACGTCTCATCAACCGGCGGATACCTCGACGATCCGCGCCTTCGGGGAAACGGACGCCTCGGCGTGTTATCACCCCTCGATCCTCGACTTCCTCCCTGGCTGATCCTCAGGACGTCCCCGCTAAGGTCATAGACAACGAGAAACAGGCTGCCACCTTGTTAACGATGATCCAACGGACCCTAGCGCAACTTCCTGCGCCCCAACTTCGGAATCTCCCGGGGCTACCCCAGCTGCCCGAGATGCCTGCGGTCCCATGGGGCGCTTTGCCGCAGCTGCCAATGGTGTTCCCCGTGTTCGTTCCATGGCCCGCCTTCCTCGGAGGCGAGGCACCGAACGGCGAGCCGCGTGAAAGCGACGACGAGAACAAAGGGATTGGGGCTGTTTCCGTCCGGGCGGCGCAGGAGTTGCGCGGCACTTGGGAAGCATGGGAAAAGTGGCTGGCGCTGGCGACCGGTACAGCGCGGCAGCGGGAGGAGACGCCCCCGCCGATGTACACTCCTCGGGAAACATTGCCCGAGCCATCGGAGCCATCTGGCGAGCATGCCGGGGACGTGGATACCGCTAACGAGCCCACGGTCAACGCAGAGGCGCCCCAGGAGATCCCATCGAGCAGCCGTCACGCAAGCTACACGGCACCACAGCCCCTGACCGAGCAGGAGGTCAACGCATACGGCTATTTACCAGCGGAGACACCGAAAAAACGTGGGTCTCGAAAGAATTGCCGCTGCCCATCACTGACTCTTTGCTATTGCAGACGACCGGATGCTCTTGTGTTTCTGGCTCCCGATACTAATGAGTGAGTTTGGAGTTCGCCTCGTTATAGCATCAGCTGACCTCATGCACGCAGTTTCACTGATGTGGGCGGCACATAGCGGCCTCCGCATTGCGTTCCATACGTTGAAGACGGCCATCCCGCTTAAGACGGGGCTGCGGAATTGAGGAGTTTCGGACAATGTACTTTAGGATTATCGGATAGACGCGCTGCGCTCGTTCATGTTATATTATCAAAATTCCATCGCTATAATTCGGTTCGATGTCAGAGCCTCGGCCGTGACGATTGCAAATACATATACTGGCCCCATCATGCTCGCACCCTACCTCAAATGCGTGATACGCACTTACCGAGTTTTCACAAGCAGGCTTATATGTGAAAACTCCTCTCAATCTTTGATCAATACCCCTCCCCTCCGGTTAAGTTACATCTTCCAAAAACTGAATTACCCCGCGCGACAACTTGCAGATGAACCAGTTGCGGGTGTCCATTCGTGTTCCTTTTTCGTTCCTCTTTGCGACTAGTAGGCTCGAACATCGACAGTCATCTTTTCGAAGCAAAAGAACATGTCATAGGCCCGAGTGGCACAACCTTTCGTACCACCGCCGCAGGGAAGCCGTAGTTGAGATTCACTTTCCTTGGTGCCTTCCGGTCTGATATAAACTCGAATTCCAGCCGAAGATGGGACATGGCACGTCCAAAGTCGGCTACCATTCCTCAGGCTCCCTCTCTAAAATCGAACTACACAACCGACGCATGGGATCGCAAGACGCACGATCTTCTCGACACGCGCACCGAAACCAAGTTCGGGGTGCCCGACTGGGTCACAATCTGCAACCCTCTCGATCCGAACACTGACACCAAGTTCAGAGTGCCCAGGGACTGCGTTTCAATTTGGGTCCCCGATGAGTTGCGAAAGCCCTGGTCATCCGATTGGGCGAGCTGGGGATACACTCGCTACAGATACGATGACGAGTGTCATGTACCATGCCTGTAAAGTGAACTGTACGCTACTGTACGAGAGGTCTGGCTGACCTCACCCCAGTCATGTTTATACCATATCCTGGTGCCCGAGGCCCGACGGTTGCGTCTGCCAACGGCGTGTACTATTTATATAACCACAACAGGGATGACTGGTTCATGCGGTTCAGCGGGACGTACACGAGCGTACAAGATTTCCTTGAGAATGGCGACTGGGACAGTATGGAAGTAGTCGAAGAGATCGAGGAACATTGGCACGACTTGGTGTTGGTTAGATCGATTTACTTGAGAACATTCAGTTGGCGGAATCCATTCCGGGCTCAAGATGATTGCGACGCTGTTGTTGTCGACATTGCTCTCGGACCTTGAAATTCCTAACATAAACATCTCTCCTCCCCTTCATCAACAGAGTCTCCGAGATGATGCCGCGACTATGTAGGCAGTCTAGAACACAAGACGTCTACTGTCGCTATGAGGATCCAATGAAATGAAGCCGAGCAAATTTCCGTCTTCGTTTTTACATTAACGAGGTCCATGTGTCAACGAGGTTCCAGTACAAGAAGAATTACTCCAGTACAGCCAGTTTTCCGGTCCCTGGTAGCTAATCGCGACACACCTAAAACGAAAAACATTGTAGATGGCGCGAGTATACGTTCCCCCGATAGTCAAGCCCGAAAAACAAGGGTCAGCCGAGAATGAGCCAGAGAGGCTGAGATGGCATTGACAGTCGAGGACAAAGATACAAACCACATCGACTCGACGACCTGAGATGTAGCATAGACGACGGATAATAAGCCCTCGGAAATATATATGCAAGCTATCCGCTCGAGCTCCACTCCGCCTTGAAAGGGCCAAGATACCCGGGTTTATTTAATCCTTGAAGCGAATGTCAAGTTGAAGCGGTATTGAATTGGTGATGAGCGCAAAAATTGCTGAGTCCCAAGCTTAGACAAAGTCGGCCTCAGACCAGCCGTAATTCTTCTTCACTTTCTTCGCAAACTCGCGCAGCATGACCGGATGAATGGTTGGGTCGGGGTGGGCTACAAAAAAAATAGATTGATGTCAGCAGACCTCGTCGCGGCAGAAATAACCCGCCGTACGTTTGTGGAACGTGATGGACTGGGGACAGGGGTAGTAAGCATTGTGTGCACCTCTGCAGAGCTGTGAAAGCGAACTCACTACATCGCTGGTGGGCGGGTCAAATCGCACGGAGGATCCCGTCGCGCTGAAAGTGTCCATGAATCCCACGTCGTGCATTAGCTGCGGAGTTCGGTGTCACGTTGTAGGAGAGTTTGCTACAATCCTCATACCTGGAGAAACGAGGCCCAGCTCATCGCCGCCGCGGGTGTTCCGTCCTGCGCTGTCGCGAGGAACTGGCGCATGCGCGCCGCCACCGTCCCGTCGACTCGCGGGAACGCGGCGTGGTTGGTTTCAACGCGGTCTGCCTCCATGTCGTGTCCAAGTTTGGCTGGCGTACAAACACGACTACGCTTATGAGCACAGCGTCACGGCACGTGATGTCATGAGCACAGCGTCACGGCACGTGATGTCTGTCACACACGCGCTAGCCGACAGCGACCTCAATGGCGTCGTTCTGCGAAATCGACGACGAGATGGACATCGAACTCTTCTCCGATGAGGCGTCCGATGGGGAGGAGCAGGATAGGTGCGCAATCTTTCTCAAAAAATAAGCGAAGAATAGAAAACAGTCTGAAACTGAAATTGCAGCGCCCCAAACGCGACGGAGTGCATCGAGGACCTCGTTGCGTCGTTCCTCTTCCAGCTCACTGCATCCGCGGGAGCAGAGTCCGAGAGCGACGTCGACGCGCCAACCGCAAGTGCAAATGCGAAGCGCGCGCCGCCGATCGAGCTGCGCGTCGCGGACCGCACGCGCGCGGACAGGTGCGCTCGCCTCTTCCTTCTTCTTCTTACCGCAGCGCGACTGACGCCCACCAGCGGCGCGCTGCGCACGATGCGCTTTCCCGCGAAGCGCGCAAAGGGGAGCGCGCGCCCGTTCGGTAAGTGTATAGGTGGCTATATGCGTGGTATTTATGTAGTTTCTTGTAGCGCAGTTGTTCAAGGTGCTCGACCTGATGCACGAGGCGGTCGTGGACGGCGTGCCGGCGACGAAACGGTATGGGTGCGCTGTGAAGTGTGTAGTGGGCTGACGCGGGTGCGTATGATACAGGGACATGTATTACAAGGACGTCCCGCTCTTCAAGACGCAGAAAGTCGTTGACGGGGTGCGTGCCCTCCCGCTCCCATGCCCGCAGCGATTTAGTGTTGGCGTGGACAGCTGGTCGACGACCTCGCGGCGACGTTTGAGCTGGAGCGCGCGGACTTGAACATCGTGAGTGCGGAGTCGTTCGTCAGCATCGGGTGCTGATAATCGGGACAGCGCGCGACGTCCAAGGGGCTTGTCTGCGGCTCGGGGCTCGTGATCCGTCTCGTGTCGGGCGAGACTGTATATGTGAACGACACCGAGGTGCGGTGGCTCGACTCTGAGCACCCATATTGGCTCTCAGTATTTGCAGGGCGCGCTGATCCCTGTTGGCGAGGACATCGAGTCGTTCGAGGTGGGGGAGGACGTGGAGTGGGTGCTGCTCGTTGAGAAAGACGTGCGTTCTTGACCGCTGCGCGCAGCCCCCTAGTTAACAGTGCGCAGGCCGTCTTCCAGACGCTCTGCAGGCTGCGGCTCGCGAACCACCCGGCGCTGACGGGGCGCGGAATCATTATCACGGTGCGTTGTGTCTTGCACGGTACTATGCAACCGTTGACGGCGGGTACAGGGCAAGGGCTACCCAGACGTTGCGACGAGGCAGCTGGTCGCGACGCTGTCCACGTTGCTCCCGCGGCGGATCCCGATCCTGGGCCTCGTTGATGGCGACCCGTACGGGCTGGATATTTTGTCGGTCTACAAGTACGGCAGCCGCGCGATGGCGCACGAGGACGCGAAGCTTGCGGCGGGGCGCGTCAAGTACCTCGGCGTGTTTGCGAGCGAGTTGGCAAGGTGCGCGTCTTTTCTTTTTTTGGATAACAAATAGTTAATTGGGCAGCTACGACGTGGACCGCGACGCGCTGCTGCCAATCACCAAGCATGACGAGAAGAAGGCACGTCGGCGGGGTTGTGGGCCGGCCTTGAGCTGATTTTTTATCGCAGGCGCTGTCGATGCTGAGCCGGCCGATTCCCGCCAAGTGGAGGTGCGTGCGCCGTCGAGATAAGAACCCTGCTGACCGGCGTGCAGGAAGGAGCTGTCGCACATGCTACACTTGCGGCGCAAGGCGGAGATTGAGATCCTTTCCACTGCGCCAGCGGGTATGCGCAGGATCGACGAGATGAAGGACGCGATGGACTCGTCTGCGTCGACGAGCAGCGGGGGGAGCGGGTCAGAGACGAGCACACCGGCGACGAGCCAGGAGGGGGAGAGGGAGTGTATGCTGGTGCGGTACCTGGTGGATAAGATTGGAGGGTATGTGGAGGGAGCAAAGGGAATGTACGCTGAAGTGTGATGATTATAATTGAGCGTGACATTTGCTGTTATGAGCGCGCGTCCTCCACCGGCGCGGCCGCACACTGCGATCCACCCTTCGACGTACAACAGCCGGGCAGACTGGGCCGAGGATGATGCCTGGGACAGCGCATCCGACAACGAGGACGAGTCCCCAAAGGCATCCACCTCCCGCGTACAAGTACCCGTCCCCCGCCCCCAGACCTCGTCCTCGTCCTCCACCCTCGCCTTCTCCTACACCCACGTCTCTGCCCCGAATCCCAGCTCCTACCCGCCCCGCGAAATCCCCCAAAAAAACGGCTGGACCATCGTCAAAACCAAGGCGGATGCTGCCGCTGAGTCGCCGCCGCCGCAAGAGGACACCCGCGACGGGCGCAGCGGCGACGCCGACGTCGAGGGCGACATGATCCTTGGCGATCTCGAGCCAGACGCGATGGAGGCTATGGATATCATCCCCCCGCTCCACTCAAAGCCCAAGACAGACCAGGGCCTTATCCGCGACGACGTGGATGCCATCGTCGATGACCCCCTCTGCGCCGTAAAGTACCGCGCACGCCGCACGGACCCGTCTCCGCGACGCCCCAGCCCCCCGACTTCTCCCGAGAGCGCAGAACGCTCCGAGAAGCTCATGCGCGAACGCTCTATACGTACAAATCGCCGCCACAAGTTTGTCGAGTGTCTCTCCAGCCAGGACGTCAATATCGGTCAGTAGTTCCTAGTATATTTCCTGCCTATATCTCACCCCATCTAGCCGAGCTCCGCAAGCTTGCCTGGGCAGGCATCCCGGCCGACCTCCGCCCCATGGCCTGGCAGCTTCTGCTCGTGAGCTCTTTTCATTTCAGTCGGCGCCGGCTGACCCCATCCCACAGGGCTACCTCCCGCTTCCGACACCCCTGCGCGCGTCCACCCTCGCCCGCAAGCGTGGCGAATACCTCTCACTCGTCGAGCTCGCCTTTGCGCGCGACCGCGAGGGCCTCGACCAGCAGATCTGGCACCAGATCGAGATCGACGTCCCGCGCACGCGCCCGGGTGTGCGTCTCTGGATGCACGGCTCGACCCAGCGTGCGCTCGAGCGCATCCTCTATGTCTGGGCGATCCGCCACCCCGCGAGCGGCTACGTCCAGGGCATCAACGACCTCGCGACGCCCTTCTTCCAGGTGTTCCTCTCCGCGTACATCGACTCGGACCCCGAGACGTTCGACCCCGCGACTCTCCCCACGCGCGCCCTCGACGCGGTCGAGGCCGACTCATTCTGGTGCCTCAGCCGTCTACTTGACGGCATCCAGGACAACTACATCTTTGCCCAGCCGGGCATCCAGCGCAGTGTGCGCCGCATGGCAGAGCTTGTCGCCCGAATCGACGGTGGGTGCCCTCCAAACTTCCCGTCCTCCCCCGCTGACCCGCTTCGCAGCCCCGCTCTCCGCGCACCTCGACACGCAGAACGTCGAGTTCATGCAGTTCGCGTTCCGCTGGATGAACTGCCTTCTCATGCGCGAGATCAGCGTGCGCAATACCATCCGCATGTGGGACACGTATCTCGTGCGTGCATTCCTTTCTCCCCCCGCGATCTGCTTGCTGACCGCCTGCGCGCAGGCCGAGGGCCCCGACGCGTTCTCGCAGTTCCACCTCTACGTGTGCTCCGCGTTCCTCGTCAAATGGAGCGACAAGCTGCGGCAGATGGACTTCCAGGTGCGTCGCGGCGTCCGTTTCTGTTTCGTCGCTCACACCGCGCGTGCAGGGCATCATCATGTTCCTGCAGTCGCTCCCGACGCAGGACTGGGGCGACCACGAGATCGAGATGCTCCTCAGCGAGGCGTTTGTGCTCAACTCGATATGGCACAACGCGCAGAGCCACTTTAGCGCCAAGTGAGGGCTGGCGCGGTTTCCTCGGCGGGTCGGTGTTCACCTGGGGCGGGCTACTGTGCGGGCGCGCCCATTTGTCGACCCGGGCGAACATTCTTTTTTTTCGTTATTTATCGCAATCTTATGTACAAACGCAAAATAACGCAACGCACGCAATTACAGTTCGCAACGGTAGCAGATAATGTGTGTATGTACTCGATGACCGTGGAAGCAGAGGCGATCGATAGGCTCTCGTTACAGACTCGGAGTGCTGAATTCGTACAAGAGAACAAAAGAACAGGAGCGTCGCACAGGAGAGTTTAGACGAAAAGGTGGCCTGAAGGTTGGGTATAAAAGACGGGTCCGTTTAAATACTCGAAGCTGTTCCAGGAGAGATTGGATTCAATGGAAACGGCCAGACCCCCCGGCCGACTCGCGTTGACGCGTTGTCGTGGTTTATTTGATTGTTCCCACGCGTGTGATCTGAATCAACTCTACTCCCGGCTCTCAACGTTCTCAACCGGCAGTGTTATTCAACCTCAATGGCTACCGCGAGAACTCAGCACTCAACGTCTGCCAACTTCAAGCTCTTGCTGCCACGCACTGGCCGACCCATCTTTTTTTCCCACGACCAATACTTCACCTTGCGGGCTCCTTTACGGTCTTGAACAGTTCTAGAGGTCCACTGATTACTGGCCATCCTGAGCAGCTGGGGAGGCGGGGAGACAGCTACGCTGCTTTAAACTCCTACTTATCTTATCTTCGTGAACCTAGGCTGCATTAATTAGCCGGATTGTATCATCCTTTCGCCATCCATCATCCAACCTTGCAATATAAGAAGATATAAGACTTGTGAGCCACAGGATCTTCGTTAGTCTCTTCCTACCGCAGGCATGTCCTATGATAACCAGAAGCGACCTAACTTCCTTGTCATCCTCGCGGACGGTGAATGAATCCACTGTGCCTTGTCGTGTCGAACTCACCCTAACCAAGATCTGGGCTTCAGCGATGTCGGATGCTTCGGGTCTGAGATAAATACACCGAACATTGACAAGCTAGCAGCATCTGGTGTACGCATGACGGACTGTAAAGACGGTTACAAAATTGCATCCCACGGTTCCGTCCTGACGAGGATTAATAGATCACACGGCCGCGGCTTGTTCCCCAACGCGTTCGATGCTTCTTTCTGGCACAGATAATCACATTGCAGGCATGGGCGTCATGGCAGAACACAAGGTATTCTTTCAATTTTTTTTAGCGCGTCCGACGGTTTCATCAACTGGAGTCTGTAGGGCTTTGACCTCAAGCGATGGAATGCTCCTGGTCACGAAGTATTAGAAACTTGCGTTGAGAAGATTAACGAAACTGATACCGTTTCTCAGGGATATCTAAACCTCAGAGTTGCTGCTCTCCCAGAGCTATTGCAAGACAACGGATACCACACGCTCATTTCCGGGAAATGGCACCTAGGGCTCAAACCAGAGTATCTACCTGACCAACGTGGTTTCGACCGATCGTTCGCGCTCCTCCCTGGTTGCGCAAGTCACTATGGTTTCGAGCCTCAATTTGCAGACTCGGATATGCTCGACTTCTTCGAGCGCACTCCGCCACTCTACGTTAGAGACGGAGCAAAGGTGGAAATGTAGGTTCAACCACAATTATTGCGAATATCTAACTCAATCCCCTCCACCAGCCAAGCTAATGTGGCGAATAATCCGGCTGGGTTCTTCTCCTCAGACTATTACGCCTCTAATCTGATCCAATACCTGGATGAACGGCCCACAGACAAGCCATTCTTTGCGTACTTGCCGTTTGCGGCGCCTCACTGGCCGCTGCAAATATCCAAGAAATACCGGGATAAATACAAAGGCATGTACGATGACGGGCCTGAGGTACTTCGACAGCGTCGGCTCGCGAAGCTGAGGGACTTGGGATTGATTTCGCCGGATACGGTTGCTCACGACGTTGTGGCCCCTGGTATGAGCGAGTGGGATGAAATGACGGATGAAGAGCGAGCGCTGTCTGCCCGCGCGATGGAGACATACGCGGGTATGGTGGAGAACATGGATTGGAATATCGGCAGAGTACTGGACCACCTTGATACAATCGGGGAGAGGGAAAACGCCTTCATCGTGTTCCAGTCAGATAACGGTGCTGAAGGAGCAGCGTAGGTTTTCTGTTTACCTGCCGAGGGCCCTGATTTAACCCTGCGGTTTTCTGGCAGGCTCGAGGCATCGCCGACAATGGGGAAACGCCTCATGGACGTCATCCAGAAATATTATGACAACTCCCTCGAAAACATTGGAGAGTATAACTCGTATGTCTGGTATGGCCCTCGATGGGCGCAAGCATCAACGGGTATGCTCTTCTTTGGTCGCAGTATATTATACTAAGCAGTGTAGCTCCCAGTCGGCTATACAAGATGTATAGCACGGAAGGGGGAATCAAAGTTCCGATGATTCTCAACTTTCCGAGGTGGACGCAGACACATGGCGGTCAAATCCTCAACGCCTTTGCCACGGTTATGGATATTGCCCCAACCATTCTCGACCTCGCTGGGATACAACATCCGGGAACGAGTAGCTTGTTTCATGGGCGCAAAGTCGAGGCTCTGCGCGGAAAATCCTGGCTACCCTTCTTCTCCACGCTGACCGCCAAAACTGATCTTAGCGCGTCGCCGCAAGCGCTGCACACATCAGACGATCCTGCTGTGGGGTGGGAGTTATTCGGACGCGCGGCGCTTCGCTTGGGCGTATGGAAGATCGTATACATGCCACAGTGGGCTCATGGCAAGGGTGCATGGGAAATTTTCGACTTGTCAAAAGATCCCGGAGAGACACAGGACTTGGCGCAAGATGAGCCAACCAAGCTGGCAGAGCTGGTGCAGCTCTGGGAGCAGTATGTAGAAGAGACGGGCGTCGTTTGGGAGGGGGAGCTTCAACCGCGACCAGTGCCGTCTGATCTGGATGGCGAGGATATTATAGGCGGCAATGCGCTGGAGGACACAAGAGGTTGGATGCAGACTGGTAGGAGTTAGTCGAAATAGTGTACATCCGATAACCAGGCGCCGAAAGCAATGGGCGACGTGTTCGTACAGCGCGCTTCGATCTCGTAACTGCGGTGCAGCGACTGCAACCAAAGCCTCCGACTGACGGGCTGCGGCGCGTATGTACTGACCTTGCTATAAGTATCGCTGCGCAACGCCTGCGCCTTGCTTGTGCGGACACGGCATCTCGGCTCCAATCTGATCTGCTCGGTGGATAGGCACCAAACACGTAAGCACGATATCAAATGGTTGACATCGACATACTTAAAGGCGCCTCCGTTTCGAAATGACCACCCACTGACCTCTCCATGTCCTCTTTAAACATCTTAACTTTCGGCGCCTCACGCAATATCGGGTACCACGCTGCTATCCGCCTCCTCGGTAAGCCGCCATCGCTGAACATTTGGCCGGAGCACTTGCTAATATTAATTTCTTTGGCAGCGAAAGGCGCGACAGTTACATTCCTCCTCCGATCACCGTCAATTTTCGATGGCGATAGCACCATTCAAAACTATGTCAAGTCCGGACACGCGCGGCTGTTGAAGGGGGATGCTACAAATGAAGCAGACACCCAACGCGCATGGGATCAGGCGGGAGTTGTAGATGCTGTGATCTTTACAGTCGGTATGGAACCATTTTGAGTGCATCCCGTAGCCACTAATGCGCATTAATAGGCGGTACTCCTTCATTTAGCATCCTCAAAGGCTTCGTGACAAAACCACACAACCTCGTCACTCAGTGCCTTCTGAACGTTCTCTGCACTATGCCCACATACGCGGACGCCCCACAGCCAAAGATTATAGCGGTCTCGTCGATCGGACTTACCCCGGCCGCGCACGCTGCCCTTCCTCTCCCGCTCAAGCCGTTGTACTCAATGATGGGCGTTCCCCACCGAGACAAAGTCGCCATGGAGCGCGTGATAGCACATTGCGCCGGGTGGTCGTGGGATTCAAAGAGTGACAGCGAGCCAACCATAGACCTCATGGGCGAGGGGTGGACGACACGGAAGGGCCTTCCGGCCAGCGGAACACTTAAACACGCCCTCATCATCCGAGCTGGGCTGCTCACGGATGGTTCTTGTGTAGCGGATGAAATTGAGGCCGGAGGGAAGGGCAAGAGCTATCGTGTCAGTGAGGAGGAGTTGGGTGGGTATACCCTATCCAGAAAAGACGCTGCTCACTTCGTTGTCGACGCAATCACCAATCGGTGGGACGAGTTCGGCAACAAGCGCGTGAACGTCACGTACTGACAACTTCCATCGGAATTCCATTGTACTATTCAACTTATTGTACATTCCGCCTTAGTATAATTAATCGGGTAGCGTCATCCTGTTAACTCTTTTTTCCTTTGCGAATCATGAAGGGAAAACAAATGTCCAGGGGACGGGGTCTCGTTTGAGAGTCAATGGGATAGGACCAAGACCATCGATAATCATGAAGGTCAGGACGGTACCGATGCACGTGCTTATTCCCACGGTTGAATCTTCTAGTAGGCATAAGGTAGGCCTCGGCCTATCTATGGCGAGGAGCACGTTCTATAGACAAAATAGTATAGACAGACTTCAACTAGGAGCCAAGATATATTTTTCGAGCTTTACTACACAACAATGACATATTGGTTTCTTGATTCCAATCTCTTAATCCCAAGACTCCTTAATGAGATCAGCCGCCCTCTCCGCAATAAAGTCCTAGCGCGATGCGCGTACCCTCGGACAACTTCTGCCGGAAATCGAGAGCCACCTTCAAACGTGTGACTCTTCCATTTTTTGCCTAGTAGTAGTAGCTGGTCTGTATGGCTTATGCCACCCTCCTTTCCACAATTCAAATTATTTGATCACTCAGGTCGCCCAGATAGCTTACGCTCATGCATATATCGCTTACGGACCCATTAGTTTATCTTTTCGACCTTTAAAATTATATGATCATGATTCACCAACCGGGGAGCGAGGTTGCAGGCGGCGAAAGCCGACACCTAGTCACAGCGGCTTTCAAATGGCGAGTATATTATAGGCGGTAATGCGCTGGAGGATACAAGAGGTTGGATGCAGACTGGTAGGAGTTACTCCAAATAGCGTACATCCGATAACCAGGCGCCGAAAGCAATGGGCGACGTGTTCGTACAGCGCGCTTCGATCTCGTAACTGCGGCGCAGCGACTGAACACTGCGACCAAAGGCTCCGACTGACGGGCTGCGGCGCGTATGCACTGACCTTGCTATAAGTTATCGCCCTGCGCCTTGCTTGCGCGGACACGGCATCTCGGCTCCTTGTTCAGGATCTGCGGATAGGCACCAAACACGTAAGCACGATGTCAAATGGTTAACATCGACATATTTAAAGGCATCTCGGCTCCTTGTTCCGGATCTGCGGATAGGCACCAAAATGGTTAACATCGACATACTTAAAGGCGCCTCCGTTTCGAAATGACCACCCACTGACCTCTCCATGTCCTCTTTAAACATCTTAACTTTCGGCGCCTCACGCAATATCGGGTACCACGCTGCTATCCGCCTCCTCGGTAAGCCGCCATCACTGAATATCTGGGGAGCACTTGCTAATAGTAATTTCTTTGGCAGCGAAAGGCGCGACAGTGACATTCCTCCTCCGATCACCGTCAATTTTCGATGGCGATAGCACCATTCAAAACTATGTCAAGTCCGGACACGCGCGGCTGTTGAAGGGGGATGCTACAAATGAAGCAGACACCCAACGCGCATGGGATCAGGCGGGAGTTGTAGATGCTGTGATCTTTACAGTCGGTATGGAACCATTTTGAGTGCATCCCATAGCCACTAACGCGCATTAATAGGCGGTACTCCCTCATTTAGCATCCGCAAAGGCTTCGTGACAAAACCACACAACCTCGTCACTCAGTGCCTTCTGAACGTTCTCTGCACTATGCCCACATACGCGGACGCCCCACAGCCAAAGATTATAGCGCTCTCGTCGATCGGACTTACCCCGGCTGCGCACGCTGCCCTTCCTCTCCCGCTCAAGCCGTTGTACTCAATGATGGGTGTTCCCCACCGAGACAAAATCGCCATGGAGCGCGTGATAGCACATTGCGCTGGGTGGTCGTGGGATTCAAAGAAAGACAGCGAGCCAGCCATAGACCTCATGGGCGAGGGGTGGACGACACGGAAGGGCCTTCCGGCCAGCGGAACACTTAAACACGCCCTCGTCATCCGAGCTGGGCTGCTCACGGATGGTTCTTGTGTAGCGGATGAAATTGAGGCCGGAGGGAAGAGAAAGAGCTATCGTGTCAGTGAGGAGGAGTTGGGTGGGTATACCCTATCCAGAAAAGACGCTGCTCACTTCGTTGTCGACGCAATCACCCATCGGTGGGACGAGTTCGGCAACAAGCGCGTGAACGTCACGTACTGACAACTTCCACTGGAATTCCATTGTATTATTCCACTTGCTGTACATTCCGCCTTAGTATAATTATTCGGCCAGCGTCATCTTTTTTCCCTTTGCGAATGATGAAGGGAAAACAAGTGTTCAGGGGACGGGGTCTCGTTTAAAGTGCTGAGAGTCAATGGGATAGCACCAAGACCATCGATAAAGGTCAAAAGTACCGATGCACGTGATCCTTCCCACGGTTGAATCTTCTGGTATGGCCTATCTATGACGAGGAGCACTTTCTATAGACAAAATAGTATAGACAGACTTCAACTAGGAGCCAAGATATATTTTTCGAGCTTTACGACACAACACCGATACACTGGTTTCTCGATTCCAATCTCTCAATCCCAAGATTCCTTAATGAGATCAGCCGCCCTCTCCGCAATAAAGTACGCGGCAGCCTGAGTATGAGCCGCTGGAATGAATGGCTTGGATTGAATGGTGAGCACAGGGAGTCCAGTGTTCTTTAAAAAACCAACATACCGCAACCGAAACATCCACAACCCTGACTCCCACAAGTCCTTTGACACGTAAATCCGGATCGACGACCCCGTATGATGCGCCTTTGGGCGACATACTGGAAGTACCAACGGGGTGATAACCAGCCCCGCCGTTGTTGTGGATATATTCATCCAGCTCCGCGTCGGTCATGTTGCTGTTCACGTTCAATGGGGAGATAATATAATTTGCCCATGCAGGGGCAGCCGCAAAGCGCAGTGCGCTCCTCATTGCTTCGCGTAGAATAAACAAATCCAGTTCAGAGTCCAGGTGATTAGGGTCGATGAGGGGGGCGTCCAGTGGGTCGCTGCTCTGCAGGGTGACAGATCCGCCTAGCCAACAGATGAGGGTTTCATGCCACCGATGATGATTTGGAATACATACGGGAAACGGGAGACACGACCACGGCGGTAATACTGAGAAAATTCCCCGTTGGCGGCGTCGGCCCTAAGAATCCGTTCGAGAAAACAAGCTCAAAATGAGCTGTGTTCGGTCCCGCAGCAGGATCTGAAAAACGCCCGAAGATAGAGGAATTATCGGGGATTCGAAGCCAGCCTATGTGGCTCGTCACAGTGTCGACGAGGGGACCAGTCCGTTTAGTATCCCACTGGTCTAACTCTTCTTCCGCGAGAGTGGCGTTACGATTTGCATTTTCCCATGTATCGGTTGAATTTACGAGCCAAGTAAGACCGGCCACAGCATGGTCAGTGAGATTTTGACCAACTGAAGGAAGGTGGTGGAGTGGTTCAATTCCGATAGCTAATAAGGCCGAGGAATTGCCTATGCCGGAATGCAATAGAATGCTAGGAGTTCCTATACTCCCAGCAGAAATAATGATCTCTTTCTTGGCGGTTAACGTGAATCGTTTTCCTATGATACCATCAGACGACTGGCCAAGGCTCAAAGAAGGTTCGACTGCACCGTGAATATTCTGAACGAATTCAACAGTTTGAAATGTCTTCGAGCTGCTTTGAAGAATACGAGTCGCGCGCGCATGCAACAGAATGTTCAGGTTTGGGCGGCTGACAAGAAATTGTGGGCCTAGATAAGAGGTAGCTGAACTGCTTCTTGACCCATTCTTGATCGTAGCTTGAACCCAGCCTAGAGCAGTTAAGTAACAGAAGCCGAGGTCCGTCTGCATCCAGCCTACCGATGCCAAGCTGATACCCCGAGTTCATATCAGTGTTAAAGGGGAATTCAGGGAGTTCGCTGGTGGTTTCGATAATTCGGTTGTCAATTGAAGTCGGAAATCCCGCTAGAGACACTGAATTGATTCCGTCGAATCCGTGAACGGCAGGGTTGAATTGTCCCGCCGTATTGTGATGGTCAGCGGGCGGGCCGAACCGTTCATTCTATTGGATGGTGAATATGGTAAACCAGCCAAGAATTTATTGAAGTCCACCTTGCGCATGTAGGGTATCAAGTTGTCCCAAGACCATCCCTCGTCCCCTGTTACTCTTGCGAATCTGTCGAAATCTTCCTTTGATCCACGTGTATACACCATATCATCTAGATATTATGTTAGCTGTACTTCGTCTAAGCATTTAGGACTTTAAAAACTCACTGATGGAGCTACTTCCACCCAACACAAAACCTCGAGGGTATGCCAAGGACCGGCCGTTCAAATTAACCTGAGCCGTGGTTGTGTAGTTCCAGTCCTGCGGTGTATCGGGGACTGCACGCGGAGCATAGAATGGAACGGCGATGTTCAAAACACCAGCATTTCTGGAGAACCGGTGAGTTTTATATCCAATTCATCCTAGAACAGAAGACGAACGAGCCACCTGCTTCGAGGACTAACACAGAATAGTCGGGGTTTTCTGAGAGGCGGTTAGCAATGACATTTCCCGCCGTTCCACCTTCCGCTGTATATTCAACATTATTGTCATGATGAAAGAGGAGCTCCCGACCTCCGACAACAATAAAATCGAACTCTAGGTTCAATTCTGTCAAATCTGCAATATCTTCAATAATGGCGGCACTGGAGAGGGTAATCCCAAGCGCAAGGGCGGATAATAAGAAGATTTGTGCCATGAGGTGGTTCATGAGTATCAGCCAAATGGTCCGGTTCATCGAGTTTTAATAGGACTCACTGTCGGTTGATAATGAAGATGACAATGCCCGACTTCTTGCTTACCCCTTGGAAATTTGCGGCGTGCCGATGTTGCTTTACCGGAAAAAAACGGAGAAAGCATGGAAGTTGTTGCATGGGGCTCCAAACCGACACCGGCGCGAAAACAATTATTCGGCATTGTTGTGATAATCAGCACATTTCAATCTGTAAGCTGCTGTTAGGTGGAACTTACGAAAGATAATTCGCCTCATCCAGCCTTGTGTATGACATTTGGGGCTCGGCTACACACCGCAGGTCCGCACGTCATTGCACATTGATATATACCGGAGGCACGGTATTTGTTTCCCCCTCGGTAAGTGGTGGTCAGCAGCAGCTTTGGCCTCGGTGATCAGCTGAGAGAGATGTAGAGTTGGCCAACTTCTTCAGAAACACTTTAGCTAGTGCGGTCTAGCAATATCCGATATCAGTAACGACTATCGGGGCTCCATCGCGCTGTTTGAGCCAGAAACCATAGGCATACTAGATCCCATCCTGCGTTTAAAACACAGATCATCTCGCTACATCGAAGTCCTGTTACGGCCGCGAATAGTAATGTCCGGGTCGGGCTTCAAGTCCAAGCCCAGGCTTGGGTCGGGCTTTCAAGCCCGACCCAGGCCCGACCCGAGGTAGGGCTCAAGTCGGGCTCAGGATCGGGCTCAGCTTCTGAGCAGACCCTCGACCGGGCTTGGGCCTGGGTCTTTTTGAGTTAGCCCGAGTTCAAATTCTTCAAAGGAATTCCACTTTTACTGAACCATCCTTGCTTAAATTTCAGGTTAAATCTGATTTCTACTTGAAATAGACTTACTTGTCTATGTTCAACCATGAAGCATAACATCTCGACATTTGATGGGTGTGCCGCATTCAGACTTACGCTTCAAATGGCCCGCCAGGATAGCAATTTTGGGAATTCCACGGTCTGCAAGGGGTCCTGTGGAGTGAGAAACCCGTTGTATAACGGTGAAGGAGTTTGAAAACTCACCATGGATCAGTTGGAGAAAATGCAGCCAAGCCCGGGCTCAAGATTTTCTCGAGCCCAAGCCCGCCGCGACCCGACCCAAGCCCAAACTGGCCCGACCATCACTAGCCACGAAATGCCAACTTGAAGCTAGAACTTCAACTTCCTCAAGGACTTGAACTGATTCCTAAAATTAAACCGGCAGCTCCAAGCCTTGAAGCCTGACGCAAAAGGATTGAAGGTATGGATCATCTTCATACTATGTCCGGAGAGATGCTTGGCCGATTCCTGTTATCTGCAATGGCGCCCGGCTCAATCCATTGTCAAGGTTGAAAAGTTGTGTGGTGTTATTCTGGCACATCGGGCCGACTCGTGCCGACGAAAGTTGAACCGTATCGAGTTGAATTTTTCTCCAATTATATAAGTAGGTGTTAAAACGGTCAAATATGAAACAAATACGAGTATGTCTCTGCGCAGATGTACAACTCCCCCCCTGAGAGGTGGTAACTATAGAATCTCGCGGTGCGAATCGTTTCCTTTTCAACTCGCGGCTGTTTCCGTTTTTCACTCTAATAGCTCAGCTTTTTACGAAGCAAAACAATCCCATACTTTGTGAGCTCATCTTCGTATTCTTTTGCGTTCAAGTTTCTCCGTGTCCTCGCCCCGACTCTGTTTTATGAAACGGTGAAACCGGGTGTGGAGTTCCTTGAGATGCAACCAGACCAATTCCTGGGGTCCACGAAAATGTACCAGATAGAAACGGGGGAGGACTGTGACGCCCTGGACAATGCGTCCCGCGTTTACAGAATGAGATAAAAGCATGAAGCTCAGGAAGAACGGTAACAATTGTCCCAGCTCCAGGTAGCGCAGGCCCGCGCAATGGTCCCTCAGCGCGCGCACGAGCGCCTCGACTCCCGCCTCGCGGAGCCCGTTCTGCGGGAGGTACACCGCGACGAGATGCGTGTGCGCGGCGAACGCGCGCGCGGAGCTGTCCTTGAGGTGGCTGCGCCCGCAGAGAACCACCCGCAGGCCTCCCCCGCGTACGTTCCTTTGCAGCGCGTCCGCGACGCGGGCGCCCGCCGTGGGGCCCAGGCCGGTGTTGTTCAGCCGCAGCACGCGCAGCGCGCGGTTCTCTGACAGGATGGGGAGCAACACGTCCACTGCGAGGGCGCCGACGGCGTTCCCGCCGAGATCGAGGTCGACGAGCGCGGGGAGGTCCTTGAGTGCGCTGCAGAGCGTGCCGAGTGCCTGCGGGATAATGTCATTCTGGCCCGTAAATATGTTGGACAAGTCGGCGGTCTAGGGAATAGATAGATGCGAATGAGGGTCTTGTGAGGGAGGGGCCGTACGTGGAGGGAGGTCGCGTCTCGCAAGAGCGCGCTCAGCGCGAGAGCAGCCCCGGTGCCGCCGATAGAGTTGCCGTCGATGTAGAACTTTTTGATGATCTGGCATCGATACAAAGAAGACGACTCACGAGAAAAACACAGGGTCAGCATAAAACCATGCTCTGGAACGCTGTCTGCATGCCGTTCGGATCTACAAGGGCACTAAGTCAAGCTGCTCAACAATGTAGGAATCGTCGAGCGTACCTGGGTCTGGGACGTCCCCCCTGGCACTAGCGGCCCGCCAGAATCGCCTGCAATTTACGACTTCCGCGTCCGTCGCGCTCCACTCCGCCTCAAGAATGGAAGCCACCTCGCCGAAAGTGGAGCAACGGAGGACGCGGTTGATCGCGTTGTGGTCCAACGTTCCGGCTGACCCCTCCGGGCGCTCATGATACCGCCGCCACGCCCTACGCAATGCCAAGAGGAGGCCGTTCGGATAATCCCGGGCGTCCGCGAGCTCCGCCAGACGCGAGAACGTCTCGTCGTGCATTGCGTTTACGAGATCGGCGATGTCAGGGGGCGGAGCAGCAACACCAGCGGATGCGCGACGGCGTCGGCGGCTGCGCGGGCGGCTTCAGCGTCCTGGTCGGCCTGATGGGCGGCGGTGCGGGCGGCGGGCTCGTCGGCAGTGTCCAGAGCCGACATTGGGGGAACGGGGTAAGGGAAACTCGCCTTTTATATAGGGGTCTGTTGTGGAATGTTTGATGACTCGTACCAATTAGATTACGGAGAGCAACATAGTAGCACAACAAAAAAGCAGGGGGTACAACGAGATCGATCCAATCTAGCACCTCAGGTCGTATTTACCGCCGCGACCTCCTGCTCTAAAAATGTGTTAAACTCCTTCGCCGCCTCCTCCGACCGGAACCGCAGGCTGTACGTCTGCGGCTCGCCCGTCTCGTCGTGCCCCACAAACGTCAGCGACTTCTTCGAATGCGACGCCTTCAACCCCGAGTAGAGTGCAAAGTTCTGTTGGTCCCGCGTCAGTGGTTGATCTAGGAAGGAGGGGGGGTCGTACAATTTGTATCTTTCCAGAGTGGGAGTTCCGCAAGAGAAGCCGCCGCGCCGACGTCTCTTTGTGCTTTTTGAGGCGCAGGATGCCTGCCGCACGTCGTCGTCGTCAGCTATGCAATAGCCAAATAAATAAGAAAAGAGCGCACCGAGCCCGATGTCGAGCCACCCGCCGTCCCCGCCCTCCTCCTTCCGGCGCATCCGGTAGGCCTTGATCCGTGCGAAATGCACCGTTTCCTCATCCTCCTCGCCCTCGCCCTCGGCGTCCATCCCCGTCTGCGTCTCCGCGCCAAACAGCATCCCCGTGCCCGACCCGGTCGCCGGCTCCGAGGCCCCCTCCTCCGTCGCGCCGGGCGTGCTCGCCTTGTCCGTCTCCTGGCTCCCGCTCCCACTGGCCTCCCCGTCCGCCGCATCCTCGCCCGTCGTCTCCTTGCTCGGCTCCTCAGGCGCCGGCGACCCCGCGCCCTTGGGCGACCCAAATCCGAAGCCCACGGGGTTTCCGATGCTCCCACCCCCGCCGAAGGGCGACGCCGACGATCCGAACCCGCCGGCACCTCCGAACAAACTCGTCATCGCGGCCTTAGGGGCGCCAAACGGCGACGCCGACGGCGACGGCGACGTGGCCGTCCCGAACGGCGAGGCCGTGTTCCCGAACGGCGAGGCCGTGTTCCCGAACGGTGAGGCCGTCGACGTCGTGCCGAAGAGCGAACTAGAGGGCGCTGAGCCGAATGCCGAGGGGGTGCTCGTACTCGAGCCAAAGGGTGAGGCGGAGGGTGCGAAGACGGAGGGCTTCGGGGCTGTGGAGGTAGAGGAGGAGGAGGAGGATCCAAAGCTGAATGGGTTGGCTGGCGGCGCGGGCGGTGCGTCGGCAATGCCGTTCGTTTTCGGTGGGGGAGCCGCAGCCTTGGCGGTCTTTCCGAAGCCCGCGAAAATGACGGGGGCCGCCGGCATTTTGGCAGGCGGGGCGGCGGGGGTGGCCAGCGGCTGGGGCGGGCCAAATGGGGACGGGGACGGGGCGCTTGAGCGCGCGGCGGGGGCGTCGGGCTTGGGACTGGAGTCGAACTCCTTCTGCACGTCGACACGGAGGCTGCTGTAGCGGGCGAGCAGGCCCGCCACGTCCGTGAAGGGGTCTTGATCGATCGCTTTTGTAATGGCGGCGAGGATGGACACGTTGAGGCCGCGGAGGGAGGTGTAGTACTTTAACGCGGCATCGTCGACGGCGTCACTCTCGGCTGGGAAAGCGGATGTGTTCGATTTGGGTGGAGGGGGTGGGGTGGAATTGGCGGCAGGTTTCGAGGAAGAGTCGCCGCCGAGGAACGAAGCAAATGTTTTGGCGGCGTTAGAAGCCGTAGGGGCGAGAGCAGGAGGCCCGGCCGAGAATAGCGTAGAAGGTGATGGTGACCCGCCGGGCGGCCCAAAGAGGCTGGTCGTTGCTTTCGCTGGAGGGAAGCTCGGAGATGCGCTCGGAGGGGTGAAGGCGAAGGGATTGCCACTGCTGGCCGGGGAGCCGAACCCGCCAAACGAGCTGAACTTGGACGGCGGGGGAGTGGCAGGGTTCTAGACCAGGAATTTAATGCGCAGTGGGAGAAGCAAGGAGACGAAGCACGGACCTCTGCTGCACCGTTCGTCAGCGCAGAATCGGGGGAAGGAGCATTAAACGGTGAAGGGGAGCCAGCCATGCGTCGTGGCATTCCCTTTATCCTAAATAACGCGTGAGTTGAGCTGAGGATTGGCGGAAAAGTTGGACGCACTTGCGGGTCGCAAGTACCGCATCGTCGGCCTTGCTGAAGCTGGTATCGCCTGAGATTTCCTGGAAAGAATGAGATACAAGGAAGTAGATGGTGTAGAAGAGAGGGTACCTCGATGTCTTCAGGGTCGTCCTCGCCTTTGCTTATTTGACGCTCTGCACCGCGCTTCATTTGGCAAAGTTCATGAACCGAATACACGTGCAAGCCAAACACCCACAACCAAAAGCAGTGTCCCGATTTGGACTCGTCCTCTTGTCCACTCGACCGAAAGAGTCTCACGTTCTTATAGATTGAAAGGAATTAGCTGGTGGAGAACCGAGGATCGTCACCAAAAATACCAAATCCTGATCCTGAAATTCCCTTTCAGCGGAGCCTTGGTGGGCAACGGAGAGTCCCCGAGGAAAACGGTCAGGACCTGAGCAAGGACGGAGCCTAGAACATCGTGAGTTGGTACGCCGGGCGACATCTCACAAATGATGAGGGTCTGCGTCAACCTCACGTACCGCAGCATACCGAATTAAAATGGCATCGTTGAGAGCCACACACGGACGGGATACATGATGGGGTCCGCGGGGATCTGCGTCATGTCTTCGAGGACAAAGTGCTCCAAGAGCTCGGGAAACTTGGGTTTCATAAACGCGATGGAAATCTCGCAGCATTCGCGCCGCTGGGTCTGAAACGTGAGGAACGTCTTGAAGACCCTGATTATCGCCTCCTGCACGACGTCTTTCCGCTTCTGCGTGGGCCAGTTGGCCCCCACGGACTCGAATTCGTAGTGCGCGGATATGTTGCACTGGGTCATCGTGAGCTGGTACTGGCTCTCGCAGAGATTTCGGTGCGAGCCGCGGTAGTAGGATAGCAGCTCGTCGTCGGCCTTGGCGGGGCTCATGCTGCGGACGAACTGCTCCGCGGCACCCTGTGGGCGGGGACGAGCGAGGTAGCGTTCCTATGCTTAGTTCTAAGCGATGGGTTCGTCTGTCAAGACAAGGGTTGGGGCGGCCTCGAACCAGCGTCTGTAGGCAAGGGGGACTGCAGGTCTGGGGGCATGGAGGAGAAGACTAAGGAGGGTGAGACAAATTCCCCTTCCTTACGAATTTAATTGGCATTGATCGATATTCGGACTAGTATCTTTATGCAAAAGGCCAGAGTAAGACTGACCGTTCTGACCGGCTCGCCGTTTGCCAAACGAGACAACAAGACTGGCGAAGAGAATGAGAATTGAAAACTGTCGGTGTGGGCCATGGCTGCCCACATGGCTTGGCGAAACAGGATAAGTCGAGCACAGTGAGGGTCGAATCCGTGCCTCCGCGCGTGCCGTACTAAGCCTGTAAGGTTCCAACGATTCGTAGCCAAAACTCGGCCATCTCAAATAAGCCCCTGAGTGCCAATCAGTGGCGGTGCTGCCCGCGAGCTTCTCAAGACTCTTCCTCAAGGACCTTCCGCTGGTGCTCGATGCTCCGTTGTTCACCGGCGCCGAAAGGCAATTTCGAGGTCGGGACGCGTCCAGAGACTATGAACGCGCCCGCGCTCCTGCCGCAGATCTTGCCGCTGCAACAGAATTCCGCGGTGAACTTATGTACCTTTTGATTATCTCTGCCTACCCTGCGCCATGGAAAACCTCTTCTCAATCGCGTCCCCCATCGCCGCCGATGCTGCGCGTTTCTGCGCTGTTTGCGGCGCGAAGTAATGAGCACGGACAGCTTCGCGAGCTTCCGCGAGTTTTTCTGTCTGCTCAAGGATAACATTGGATACTTTGAGCGCCATGACGAGGCGGATTTGGTGGCACAAGCTGAACAATGAATATGGATTTGGCATTTCCGCTGACGATCGTCGGTTACGAAGAGTCTTGACCTCCTCGTATTTCACACAGTGCCCCGTCTAAATTACTTGTTATTGATTGATGAGTCTTAGTCTCTAAGTAACCTCTTTTCCGTGTTTCCCCGAGGTTATTACCGCCGTAGCGTGGTTTTCACCTATATTCCTTCCTTCCTCCCTCAATTTCGCACCAAAGCCTAAGTTACAGGCTTCGGCGATATTCGGGTGGAAGTGATTGATCGCAGCCACCGCCACCCGATTGACACTTGGGGCCACACTGGCATCATCGGTTTGGACTCGCCGAGATCCAGGACTTGTAAAGTTAGTAGTTGGTAGTAACTTGTGAGGGACACACAAATCTTTCGCTTGAATCTGTAATGACCCGATAATCTAACCTGAGTGGCGCTCGGAAAGCCGTATGTACGGGATCTGCACAATCACGGTGGTTTGCCGGTTCGATTCGTGTCTCGGCGAGCTGTTGTCAAAGAGATTATCAAATTCGGACCGAGGCATTGTCATAAATTGGTGGTTCACCTCATCCAAACCTCATCTGCGCGCCCAGTTCGAACGTCTAATTTCTAAAGATGGTCAAGACCATTGCTTTCGCCGATATCCAAGTCCCTGTTCCCGGATTCGGGTGCGTGGAGGACTTCCATTTCAGGTTACTTGTTCACGGCGTATATAGGTGTATGAGCTTTACCGACCACAGTAACTGGAATGTCGCAGCCCTTCCGAACCGCGCCTGATAAATTGTAGTCGTCGGGGGAAGCACAATGACACTCGACCAGGCCGAGCCTGTGTTGTTGAGGGCCCTGGAGCTCGGGTGTACGTTCCCATTGGTCAATGTCCGAAGAACAACTTACCGTTATTGCAGGCACATTTTGGGATACTGCTGTTCGTCGCCGCTTGTGCAAGGAACCAGATTTTTGACACTGCCTAGGTCGTATACGGGATGGGTATGAATGAGAAGTTGATTGGGGACTTTCTAAAGAAACACAACGCGCGCGACAAAGTCTTCATAGCTTCGAAATGTGGCGTAGAGGTCAGTTTACACTGTCGGTGAAGGAGTTCTACATATGTTGAAATGGGCATTCACAGATAGACTGGGAGAACAACAGGCCCAAGGGCATAACCAACTCTGCTGCCCACATTCGGGAGTACATTGGTACGCACACCCGGGATTCCACCTATCTACTACTAACCACAGTTAGAGGGCACTATCAGTCGATTGCAGACTACTCCGGATCTGTATTATTTGCATCGCAGGGACCCCAGTACGGTTCTTGAGCTTGAACACGACTAGATGTTGATGAGATTTCGCAGACACGCCCTTGGAGGAGTCTATTCCCGCGCTCGACGAACTCCGGAAAGCGGGCAAGACTAAATACATCGGCTTGTGCGAAACTTCGGCCGCAACTTTGCGCAAAGCCAACAGCAGTGGGTCCCGTCGAAATCCTATACCGAATACAGACCCTGATCAATTTCCTAGTTGCCAAGATTGACGCCATTCAAGCGGAATACAGTCTGGTTTGTCCTTTCGTTGCAGTTGACTCCTTCCTGATCTTCGCCTAAACAGTTTGAAACAGTTCACGAGACCACAGGGCTTCTCGAGACGGCCAAGGAGCTGGGCATAGCTTTTATGTAAGGTCGTCTTTCTTCTGGTCAGAATACCCCGCAAAATTATCGAGCCCCACAGCGCCTACGGACCTATGGGCCACGGATTCCTGACCGGCGATCTCAAGTCTCCAAAGGATGTCACCGATTTTCGGGCAACCAGTGAGGATAACCTGCTTCTCCCTATGCCCCTCATCTCGCTGAATCGGTTCACTTCAAAGCGCCGAAGTTTCAGGGAGATAACTTTGTCCAGAACCTCAAGATGGTCGACGGACTTAGAGCGCTCGCCGCCAAGAAGGGTGTCAGCTCGGCTCAGTTGGCAATCGCGTGGGTCGCTGCGCAAGGCTGTATTGCGATTCCGGGCACCAAGCAGGTCGACCGGATGGAGGAGAACTGGGCGTCGCGCGACATCGAGTTCACGGAAGAGGAGCTCCAAGCGATGCGCTCGCTCGCTGTCGACGCTAAGCCCGTGGGCGAGAGGTGCATCCGTTTTCCCAGGCAATCCCGATAATGCTGACCATGTCTTCCAGATACGCCCCAGTGCATCTAGCCGCCCTTGGGCATTGAATATTGAATCGTGCCGCCCCTTGGTATTATCAATGGTCAGCCTCGCCGACTGCATTCATGTAAAATTACCTTGTGAATCCCAACTCAACATCTCGACAACCTATTCTGCACAAGGGGAACCACAATAAGGAGAAGTCGGCGCCCAATTGTACCACGAGGATTGGATAGATAAATAAATGCACGCACATAAAGGACAAAGGCGTTGTCCAAGGGTACGTAATGCACCATTTACAGCAATGAGGCGACTAAAGGCCCACACCAATAAACACCTGTCACGAGGTGCGTAAAGCTTGAGTAGGATCTATGCAGCTTTGAACATTGCCATCTTCCTATCCTTGCGTCGACTTTGCCACGACTGAAACAGGAAAACGAAAGAAATTATATTGTAGTAGGAAAATTCAAGATGTTAATTGTACCAAACCAATTGGTGCATTGAGTGTGATTGTTAATATTCATTAGTTAAGCCGTGAGGAAGTCAGCTTCACTCCAGCCGTAACTCTTCTTCAGTTTCTTCGCAAACTCCCTCAACATGATGGGGTGGATCGTCGGGTCGGGGTGGGCTAAAACGGCATTCCATGTCAGCAAAGCCAAACAACGAGGAGAGGATGACATACGCTTGTGGAACGTGATGGACTGGGAGGGATTGTCAATCGCAGCCCGGAGACGGACAGAGCAGCACTCACCACATCCTTTTTGTCAGGAGGATCGAAGCGGACACTGGATCCTGCGGTGCTAGGATCGTAGTCGAAGCCCATTTCCTGCATAAGCTGGGTCGAGTTGTCAGTTGCAACCATCACAAACGAGTGACTATTTTACCTTGAGGAACGTTTCCCATTTCATCGACGCCATCCCCTTCGTTTCGTCCTCCGAAGTTCGCAGGAGCTGATGCATGCTTGCGGTGGTCTTCTTAGTGAGTCGAGCGAACCAACTGTTCTTCGCCTTCTTGGGCTCCTCGACCTTCGGAGCCTTGGGGCGAAGACCGAACCTGGACATGAAACCACTCTTCTTCTTCTTCTCTGGGACAGAGGCCAGAGACGACTGGTCCGCGCGCGATTTCACCTTGGTCTTGGCGTCGAGGAGATTCTCGGCCTTGAGGTACGAGCGCGCCGATTGCGGAGCGGTCTGCTCGACGGGTAGACTGAGCGAGACGCTTGACATCTGGGCGGCCAGATTGGTCTTCGAAGCGGCAGCAGGCGACTTGGGCGCCGCCGGCTTCTTGGCTGCGGGGGTCGGCGAAGACGGCGGGGGAATCGCAACGATCGGGGGATCATCCGCCTCTTCGGGCTCGGGGGAAGTGGCCGCGGCGGGCTTCTTCTTCTTCTTGGGCTTTTTCTTTTTCTTCTTGGGGGCAGTCACCGAGTCCTCTTCATCCTCCACTTCCTCAACCGTCGCCCGCTGACTCTTCGGCCCCGAAGCTAGATACGCACATGAGGAAAACAGGTCACTCGGGAAAGGGTGTGAAACGCACAGGTTGGTGCAGGCTCGGGCTGCTTTGGAGGGGGAGCGCCTGACTTGGCTTTCCCGAAGAAACCGGTCTTGGGATTGCGAGGGGCAGGGGTCCCGGTCTTTGTTTTCAACTTCGGGCTCGGGTTGAATACACGTCCTGCATTTGAGATTCAGATATTGCCTGGATCCCGGCGGGACGGTGAATTACCTCTCAAAGACCCCAACAACTTCAAGAAAGCGTTACCTTTGCCAACATCATCTGCAAAGGGATCGATATCCTTGTTGTCGTCGAACAAATGCTCTTCGTGGGCGGTATCCATGGCCTCGCGGAGCATGTCCCGGATGACATCCTCTTGCTCCTCATCGTAGTCGCTGTCGTCGTCGTCATCATCGTCGTCTGCTTCTGAATCGCTGTCGTCGCTCTCATCATCGTCAGAGGAATTCGAAACCGACTGGAGGTCGGGCATCGAGTCATCGCTGTCCTCGCCGCCGTTGGTGATAGCGAGGACCTTCTTCTTGGGCTTCTTCCCAGACTTGAACGCAGGAGAGTCCTCGTCCGAGTCATATCCTAAGGCTCGGCCGGGCACATAGATGGAGTGCCATTGCGGGGTGCGTTCGAGTGCATCCCCCAGCTGCCAGAGCGTGTCAATGTCCACCCCGGAAACCTCTTTATAGTTCTTCGCAATGTGAGTCCAGCGCCGAGCCGAAAGGGGACAGGATAGAGGCTTACGAGATTGATGTTCTTCCACATAGTGTCGAGGACGGGCTTCTTCCTGGCTCTGACGAACGGGAATACGACGTCCTTGAAGGTGGTGATCTTATCGAACGCCGCAGCGGAGAGGTATTCGGCATCCAGCCATTGCTCGTACTGTGGTGGCTTTTCGACGGTCAGGTCTTTCCACCCAGCGGCGTCGGGACCAAGCAACGGCGCCTCAAGCATGCCTTGGAGTTCCACGGATACCTGCGAATGGTGAGTGTTTGTCGATGAGATTGGCAGAGAAACGCTACCGATAAATCCCCAACGGCGTCCCAGAGCGCCTGAGGGAAGCGCTTGGCTTCCTTGGGGGATTCCTCGACGGCATCGTGCAAAATTTGGTATAGAACCGTCATGGGATAAGGAGCCCGAGGGAAACAAAGCTCAAGAATGATGGAATCAATGAAGGACTTTCCGGCCGCTTTCAGGGCGTCCCAGTCAAATTTATATTCCCCTTCAGGATCGTCTTTCGTGGCCTCGATCTTGAAGTATTTAGCATAATGCGCTGCGGAGGCGTCAGCTGCGCCTCGGGCGGCAAAAAAATAGAGCTGTCTTACGAGTGGTCGTTGCCAAAACCGAGAATTTGGCCTGTGTCATCTTGACCAAAGAGTTGACAAAATGATACACAAACAGGTACTTTGACCTCAACCCTTCGTTGTTTTTCAGCTGGGCTTTGACGGTGCTGTCCGATAAGCCTTCATCCTCGAGATCGTGTAAAGTGTCTGATACGATCTTCCAAGCGGAGGCGAGCATGTAGGCATTGTGAATCCTGGAACAGTTATCCGTTCACGCGATTCATTTCCGGACACATAGGAGAAGACCTACTTGTTCGCAATAACCCTGGCCATGGCCGATGCAGTCTTAGCGGGCTCCTTGACCTTCTCTCCGTTCACAGGGTTCTCCTTCATGGGCTTGCGGGATGCCCACTCTGCCTCCATGATGTCATGAAACATGACAGGATCTTGCAAGTTGGCAATATCATCGAGAAAAGCTGCAAGTATCGCGCAGGTCTCAACAGTAGATCAGAGAGATCATGGAGCATGCTTAGCATACCACTGCACTGTGAATCTGCGATTTTGAGGCAGGTGGCAAGGCGGAAGGGGTTCAGAACAGCGCTTTTTGACTTTTCGACGAGATCCTCTTGAGGATATAATTAGCATTACACTTTTACGACCTTGCGTTTGCGGCCTTACCAGCGAGGAGATCGAGCTTCTCCCGTCCGAGGAGCTTTGTGACGACGGCCAACTCTCCTGTGCCGCGGGCGCCATGCTTCCCATTGCGGAGAACAAGAGCACGAGCAGTGGTGGGCTTGTCGCCATTCTCATCGCGTTTGGGTTGACGCTTGGCTGACAGATGTCTCGCCCCGACAGGGACAAGTGCATTGGACGTAGACGCCGGGGTGGGTGGGGCCTTTAGTTTGGGAGGCATTGTAGCGCGCTCTGCAAAAGGCTAAAGCACAAGGGCCTCTACGGTGTTTGCCACTGTTGTCCTTGGAATGTCTTACTACATGAAGTCAACAGGTCAACATGTCTGCATATTTACATTGATTACTTCCTTCCTTCGGATTACGACCGCTGTCTACATTACCCGGGCCGCGTTGGCATTCCAATTGCTGGCTTTAGATCCTTGTCTCGCGGAAGACCTCCTCAGTGTTACAGATTAGATGATCAAACATGAGTTAAACGCGTCGCATCAGCACTGCATCACTCGGAGACACATGGCAGTGCTGTCCAAGTGCCGCGCCGACAAGAAAACTGTCCCGGGTGACGTCCGGGCAGCTTTCGCAACTACAATCTACTAGGGTGTAGCGTTTGCCTTTCGTTCCTTTCCTTCTTCTTTTTTTTTTCTTTTTATTCTATTCTTTGCGGCCTCGATGGCCTCCTCCTTCAATCTCACCAGTGCGTCACTTAACCTCCGGTTGCTATCCCAAAAAAAACTCATGTCATTCTCTTAGTCGACGACAGCTCGCCTTTAATTCTTTACAACCCCAGCGGCGCTTGGCAGGATGCGTCCAGTAATGACACGGCCGGACTCGTGCGTCGCCTCTTGCTTTGCAAAGCGCCTCACTCAATCCAGCTTTAGGCGTATACGGGGAACACCCTTCATTCAACCACTGCGCCTGGCGCGACGGCTACAATAAACTTTAATGGTCCGCCAACCCCCCGACTCCCCATTCCCGCATTGACGCGTATTCAGGGACCGGGATCTCAATTTACGGCGGTCGCAGACCATCATACGGCAGATATACCATGTCTGTGGACGGAACCACCGTCATGGACTCGACTGCAACCGGCGACGGACTCGAGGTTCAACAGCTTCTCGGGTCAGCATCTGGGCTCGCGAATGGGCCGCACACCGCGGTCTTGACCAGCACCGGGGTGGGGATGGATATTGACTGGGTGAACCTGGAAACACAGATTGGCACGGCAGAGTGAGTCAAATCGATCGACGCGTCAAGTCATCGCATGATTGACCTTCCTTCGAGATCCACGACTACATCAGTGCTGTATGATGACACCCATCCCGCTTTGACCTACGCGGGGTCTTGGAACACAGTCAACAACAACCCATCGTACAGCAACAGCACTCTTCAGTAAGCTTTCTATTCGACTCAAACAGCGGCCTTTGAACCAGTTATCGCAGCTACACTGGGGCTGCTGGTGCCGCGGTATCCCTTGCCTTTTCCGGGAATGCTGTCGCGGTATATGGCACGGTTTCCCCTGACCACGCCAATATCCAGATCACGGTCGACGGGAAAGTGACGATGGTTGACGGTGGATCGACTTTCGTTTCGGCTCTTCATCCGGAGGTATGTTTTTTTTATTCGATTCCGGGTCGCACTAATTTTTTACGTGCTGTTTTAGACTTTACTGGTTAGTTGTTTCGCAAGTACAAGTGATAGATAATAACCAGCTCTTCAGTACTATGCGAACGACCTGGACTCATCACCGCACATGTTGATTGTTACGAACCCAGGCCAGCAAGCCGGAACTGGGCCATTCATCGACCTCGATGCAGTCGCCGTATTTTCTGCAAGCTCCCCGAGTGCCAGTTCCGCTGCAACACCTCTTCCTAGTGCACTCGACAACCACTCGTAAGTCACGCGACTACGGTTCAGTAAACGGCCTCGACGCTGATTTTTTGTTCAAACAGTGACACCCGGTCTCACCCGAGCTCTAGGCTTTCCACGGGGGCGATGATTGGGATTGTGGTGGGCGCGGTATTCTGCATTCTCGTTCTCCTCGCTCTGGTAATGCTACTGTTTCTCCGACGGAAACGACGCGCCCAAACGCGTTCCATGGATCCTAAAACGCCGGTGGACGCAGAATTACCTTTGCAGGGCCCGAACATGCGGTTTACGCCGGTTTCACCCCAGCAACCGATGCCGACGTTCTCGAGGCTGGCGACGCGGACCTCAATGCATTCCATCGCGCCAAGCTATTACGCGTCTAATAATGCCTCACGTTCATCATTCGCGTCGACGACACCCATATTGAGCATGCCTCGAGCACCATCTCGAGCGCAACAGGGCATGATGGTAAGTCTAGATTTGTACCGCTGTCCGGGGACATCGACTGAGAATGATGCAGATCCCGAATCAACGAGGACCGGAAAGACCGAGTCGTCCCCCATCGCTTGACCTGCTGGCCAGGTGAGGTGTGGGGAGCGAGGACGATTATTTACTAGGTTCTTCGGGATTTTTATGTCGTATAGTTTGCGTAGAAGAATCAAATTGAGCCTTCTCCCGACACAGTGGTAAGTACTTTACTTAGACCGAAAGTGTGGTTCGCAACCAAGATCAGTTGTTTGAACTCCGCCTGTCCGCCCTAGCCGGTGTGGCAGTGACTGATATAGGCCAGATATCTGCTGTTGTCCTGAACCTAGTGTTCCCCCACCGTTCTCTTCCATACCCTCCTCCGGGCTCGAGCTGTGCTCCTTTACTGCTCTCTCTTTCTTTTTTTCTGGTCATCTCCCCTCACGCCAACTTCTCTCTTGCCACCTCGCAACAGCCTCGACTTGAGCAGAGCTCATCACCGTCTTTTCTCCCTTCGAACGACCCACCAACACACCCACAAGACCTACTGAGTCAATGGGGAACCTTGTCTGGCACGAATATGCGCGCTATGTTAGTATCACGGCGGGCGCATGTGAGTTGCCTGCAAACAGCGTATTCCACGTCCCTCATTTATCGAGCGCATAGATGCGGTCTGGAGCAGCTTCTTTGGGCTGTTCTACCGCAAATTCTTCTGGGACTTCGTAGGAGGCACTTTGCGTGACCCGGGAGGACTTCAGTACGTGGCTCCCCACTCGCGTCTCGTTGCCCGCTGATCCCCGTTGTCGTGTAGACCCGCCCCGAGTGCTGCCATTTTTATAACGCTCATCGTCAAGGTCCCCGTCATCCCAATCATCAATATGCTCGTCGCGTTGTTCCTTCTCGCTCTGGAGAATCCGTTGCCGCTCCTGAAGACAATGTCGATCCAGCGAAGTTTGATCCTGAGGGTCGTTGTGCTTGTGTTCCAAGCGTTCCTCTCCATCCTCTTCTACCAGGTGCGTTGACTGCTGCGCGCATGTCTACCCTTGGCTGACACGTTTTCCAGGGGACGAACGCTGCCATATGGTCGATCGTAGCCATTATCTGCTACTTGCGTGCGATTGCGCTTGGGGAAAAGATCGAAGAGGCAAAGGCCAATAGAGGGAAGGGAGGACGGGCTTGATCCCGGATCGCCGTCCTCTTCTGCCGCTTTCTTAGCGGCCTTGAATGTAGCGAAGGGGAGTAACCAGATACCATATACAGCGGACTGCGTCTGTTTTTTCACTCTTTTCAAACCCGGCTTCAACCACCCCGACCCGATAACACAAATCATCCCCTTTATGTTACCGTTTCACCCTGTACTATACTGAACGTTGCCGCATACATACCTCGTACCGGCTATAGCCCCGTTTTTCGGCACACAGGCATGCGCCTTTTGCTTAATTTGGTCACAGTTTCTTCCGATAGCGCCCATGAACCTCTCGCTTCCCTTTCGACTATCATGACTCCCGCTGAGATTCTGGCCCAAGTTGGCCCCCACTTTGACAAAGCTTCAGCAGAGGGAGACTTGCTGTTCTTCCCTTCAACCATCGTGAAGCACCGGGATTCTAATATAGAGGTCACTATAACCGCTCGATGCGTTCGCGTCTCGGACTGATTCACCGCAGTATGAGATTAGACTGTGCCCCGCACTCCAGAACAAGCCGCATCTCCCCACTCCTCATTTCGCTCAGGAAAACAAGCCCTCGAAGTCTGACCCATTCGAGCCCCCGTACAATACCAACCTATACGTCGGAGAACTGCGAGACGAGGAAAACGCAGAGGACTATGTCGTTCTGGTCCGTCTGCGTGCGCTTTCCTGGTCGACATGACTCCGATCCGTGAATCAGCTGAACAAGTACTCTGTTGTCCCTCAACATTTCCTCCTGGTCACCAAAGGTGAGCGATTCGTCACTGCTGCGAGTATGATCTTGAACGATACACAGAATTCCGGTCCCAGGCCTCGCCTTTGTTGCCGCCAGATCTGGTGCAAACGTATCTACTACTCGCCGCGGCGCGCAAAGCCCGCCACAATCTCTTCGCATTTTATAATTGTGCGTGAGCCTGTCGCATCCGACGGTCAAAGACCGACGTTGGTTGTTAGGCGGAGACAACTCCGGCGCGTCCCAGGCGCATAAACACGTCCAGTTTATTCCTCTCGAAGATGAAGACGGTCCTCCCATAGAGTATCTTGCCCGAAGTGTCAAACTAGAGACTGCGGGTATGCATGCTGCTACTCGAGTCTTTGTTTCCCTAATCTAATCGATGCCACAGACACTCCTTTTGCGCTCAACTTGGCGTATGCAAACCACGTATATCGTTTCCCCGATCGATTCTACACGTTCTCCCCCGAGAAGCTCGAGGCCGTCTTGGCGCAGGCCTTCCTCAGTCTCCTCGATCTCGTCATCTCGACGATCCGCCACGATCCAGAGTATCCTGCGGGAAAGCCGTCGTACAACGTCGTCATCACACTAGAGCACATGCATTTGATTCCGCGCCGGCAGGAGGAGCATATTCTAGCAGAGACGGGCGACAAGCTGAGTGTGAACGCGCTCGCGTTCGCGGGCATGCTGCTTGTCAAGAGCGAGCGAGAGCTGGCGGCCGTCAAGACGGAGGGAGTTGGCAAGATTCTGCGGGGGGTCGGGCTGGAGAGTGTGCACGAGCTGCAGGTGCAAGGAACGGCTGCAGAAGCTAGAGATGTAGAGACGTAGGAATCTGACGCCTAAATTCTTGAAGCCTGGCTGAGGTTTCCTGAGTCCATGCACCCATGATCGTCCGCTCGTCACGCATGCGCAATGTCTTACTCCTCTGCGTCTCCTCTTGAATGAAAGTGAATGGCCGGCAAGCGGCGGGGCACAAATAGATTTAGAGCTCAGAGCCTTTTAGCTCCAAAATTTGCATGTATGCTCCCCATTGTCATGTTGTCGGTGAAATTTGTAAATTTGTGCCATCGTCGCAGCGAGCGTGGTTGTTCCAACTGTGGGACCGTGCCAGTATAATACATCCTCCTCCTCCTCCTCAGCATGTTTACGAGTACAGCTGCGGCAATCATCGGTAGCTGTTGACGAGCCGATTGCGAGCCGAAGCATGTTGGCAGAGAGAATAGGTGCTTACGCAAAAAGGCTGAGGAAAATGTGATCGTCCGCCAAAAGCACTTTGGTGGGGCGGTGTATAAGAACCCGTACCTAAAGGTAGCGGGAATTCAGAACGTTCTGTTTGTGTGAATCGGAAGTCAGATCTGCGCAACTTGAACTTGGACGTGTTGACGCACTTCTGAACCTACCATGACTCAGACTACCCTTCGCGTTGCCGTATGTCTCTTCCCTGGGGTCACAACTACGGATTATCAGGTAGTCTCTCTTGACAGACGCTTCATCGGATCTCACTCGTACCTCTTTCATATCAGGGACCAGTCGAACTACTGGGAATATTATCTTCCAAGAATCGGGAACGCGCGCTCAGTGGGGTCTCCAAAGACTTGCCGGACCTGTACATCGAATTCACGTACCTCTCCCACACTTTGGATCCGGTCGAGCCTACTGCAGGTCCCCATGTTCTGCCCTCCTTGACATACGACGACGCGCAAGAGCAGTTCGACATTATCCTGGTGCCCGGAGGTGAGGCATGATCAAGGTTCGGCTTGAACACTTTTTGAATGGTTCCAGGACCAAACGTGAATCCTCCGAGTGCGTGCCCGGAATTTATCAAGAGGCAAAGCCCGGGAGCAAAGTACATATTGAGCGTGTGTACGGGTTCGCTGATCCTGGCACGGACGGGCCTGTTGAACGGTAAACGCGCAACAACGAACAAGCGCGCGTTCCGTAGCGTACAGGTAGGCCTTGAATACACATCAGTGGTCAATTCGAACCCCTTCCAGGAAGAAACCAAGGATCTTCCGATTACATGGGTAGCGAAGGCACGATGGGTGGCTACTGAAGACAAGAAGATTTGGACCGGTTATTCGTCTCAATTATTGTTTTGCTGGGATCTGACCACGATTACTAGGTTCTGGGATCTCCGCAGGTTGTAATTCACCTTGAATCGGGTTTCTTTGATTGACTTCAGTTTGTAGGCATGGATTTGGCCGGCGGATTTTTGGATCACCTGGTGGGAAAGGAGCTGGGTCTGGCTATGCGGTCTTTCATCGAGTTGAGCATGAAAGCAGAAGATGACGATGAATTCGCGGCGTACCAGGGCCTTGTGTAAAGACATCCACATACTCGGCTTCATGGAAAGGTGAAATGCATGCATTGGGAGAAGAATAACAGACTATTTCTACGCCGCATCATCTAACTGGAAAAATCGGCTCAGCTGCGAAGCAAAATCGTGCCTCAGCGCATGGATTTCCGTCTCCAACTTGCCCTTGCAAGCGGGACAAATATCCTTGAGATAAATATTATCTTGGGTCCACCGATGAGCCTGCAAAACATTTCCATCGCGGCCCACATCTTTGGCGATCTTACACCAGATGAGAAGGGTTGTCGCTTCGCATCGCATTCCACTCCCACAATCCGCTGAGGTGTTGCGCTCGGATTGACGGGAGAACCATCTCCCTATCCTCTCGCGAGCCAACGCCAGTCGATGTAGATCGGCTTGGGAAAGATAGGATCTTTCCGGAAACGCCCAGGGAAGAGGTTGAAAGTCGGGGGCGGCAGGGTCGAAATCCAGAGGCAGCCTGAGTAGGTGCAAGAACGCAAAGGGAAGGATGCTGGAGACGTCGCATTCGCGCGCCAGGAGGATCGAGGAGACAGGCTCGGGGAGGTTTTGCAGCTTGAGGGTCTGGTCGGCCCAGTGGGGCTCCCAAAATTCTGCTCCAACCTCATTCCGAGTCCACTTGAGAGCCTCATCTTGTGCAATACTGTCCCATCCTTCAACAGTTGTCGGCCATCGTTTCTCCAACTGGCAAGCAACCATGGTAGAGATCCAATCGACCTGGTATTTCCTTGCCAGCCGCGTCGGCTCCAACATGTCTAATGCGAAGTCTTCACCATCAAGTATGTGCGGGATAGATCTGGACATGGATATCAGAGGTCGGAGCATCTTGAATGTAAACACGCACTTCGAGTCATATAGGAGGACAATGAGGTTTCGAAGTGAATCTGCGTCGTCCGGCATCTCGACAAGGGGGACACCGTCGTAATGGGCGATGGTCGGTGGAGGCGGCATGGCAAACATGTCCTTGAAGACAGGCGAATGCTCTAAAAGTATGCTCCTGTGTCAAGAACCGAGTTAGTTTCGTTGTGAAGGGTTTAGCAAAGAAGACCACCTGTGGAGACGGAAGTATCGAGTGTTGTTATCGCTGTCTTTGGCTGCCAATACGATATTGCCGTCCTCGATGTAGAACTTGGGATCATGTCGGGACGTTTCGAGAGCTCGAGATTCCAGACCAGTGTCGGCCATTTGGAGGGAGGAAAGGCAAGGACTTGTTTGCCACGTTTCACAATCGGCTTGCACCCCTAACGGTCGCCAGTCCGACGACAGCTTTCAGGAGGCCATTTGAAATAGGGACGGGCCCAACTGGAGTTCAGGTGTTCAAAGGCAGGTTCGAGGTAGAAAAATTGTAACGTAAGGTCGGGAAGCTTAAGAAGGGTTGATTCAACGAGCGCTCGCTTGTACGCGGCAACTTCGCGGTAACGTGAGCCCGGTTACACGTCTTTCAAGCGGAGCCTGAATTTACTGATGGTTCCGCAGAACTGTCAGCCGCTTTCCTCACTCCATCTGGCCCTCTCCCCCTCACTCCTCCCCTCCGATTCTCAACACCCATTTCAAGCTCAGCGACGGCCAGCATCGTCAAGTCAAGGCGCTACGTGCCAATACTTCTACATGCGTCCCTTCACTAACCACGTCTCCTTGAGGCAGATTCAGGTGGTCTAATCTGCCTCATCGAGACTCCCCGCCCTCAGGACATTCCCTCCTCGACTGGGCAACTTGGCTCAGCGGGCATGTTGGAGTGTCGTGTATGCCTTTCACCCCTCCATGCTTGCATTTACTCACTTCTAGCATTCTCTAGTCACGACCGATGGGAGTCTGTGGCCGTAAGTCAACCGCTCTCGCTCATCCCCATCACACTCATCCTCCGTTCAATGCGGGGTAGTGCACTGCTGGTGCACCGTCAAGGAGTCTAGCGCGCTGTACGTCCTTCTTCCTCTCCTCTATCTCTCCCATACTCATACACGTTTTTGCAGGAGGAGATCTCAGCGTAAGCCGTACAGAGGTGGAGGGAGGCTCATTGCGTGCAAATGAGTAGGGCCGCGCCAGCATCGGCGCGGCCCGCCCGGGGGAGGGGGCGGGGACGCCCTACTAATCAAACTCATGTTTTTCCCCTTCCCTTCTGTTTAGGTTAGCTAAAAGGTGGCCACCTTGCATTACGCACACATTACCGCCGATGGAAGGATAGCTGGATGGCCCGGATAGAATTGGGATTGTGGTGGATTGGTGCGGAGGGACAGGGCTGGGTTGCCATCATCATAGCTCCCCGCCTCGTCGCCCTTGGTATGGTCTTCTTTCCCCCGGCAGTTCGTGTTCTAACTCGTCTTTCAGCGTCTTGTCTCGCAGCCGTGATCATGCTCATCAGAGTCCGCCCCAACGCCAACAAGCACAAAATAATCCCGAAGCACACATCCTCATCGTTGGGTGCTCCACAGCTTTCGCTACGAACACACACCACGGCAATGACACAGCATAACCCCAAGACGAGGCATTTGTCTCAATATCCGACGGCGCCGGTCACAAATACTACAATTCATCACCATTCAATCACCATCCAAACAACTCCCGCCGTCGAGGCTCTGCCCTTGAATCAAGAATTCGGGCCTATCCTAGCCTCTCAACACATCATCATCGCCCGCACGGACTCTCATCAACGCGGCGCAATATCATGGCTTTTCTTCTTAACTTCTTGCATCCCGCCAAAGATTTTTGTTCTGCATCACGACGAACCGGCCCATTCTCCAGCATCTCTTCAACGGCGCGCGCCTGCGTTTTTCGACACACTCGACTACATACATCATTATCCTCACTTTCATCCCACTTCGCGTCAAGATTTCTCGCGCTCTTGGCTTTTAGTCTATTCAGCGCGCCTTCAGTCTCGGTCTCGGTCTCGATTTCAGTCTCGGTCTTGGTCTTGGTCTCGGTCTCGGTTTCGGTTTCAGTCAGTTTCAGTTTCGGTGTTTCGGTGTCTCTTCGTAGATAGATTACGTATGTATGATATGTACGGCGGACTTTCGGTCCTGCCGACATCAAGGGACAACATCTGGGCACTCACGTCGAGATTCATTTCCACTCTTCTTGTTTGACTCGTTTCGGTATGTGGCTTTCGAGTATGCTCTAAATATTTTCTGACATGCAAATTTCCAGCATTGTTTTTGGGCTTGCGTCAACTTCACTTGCAGCCCTCTTACAAGCCGCAACTGCTCATAAACAACATGCTCTCATTCCTTCTACAACCCTCTCACTCACATCGGGATTCGTTTCCTCTCTTCTTGCCTGCTCGTTTGGGTATGTGCCTTTCTCTTTCCTGGATCCTCTCCAATTTTCTGACACGAAAATCTCTAGCATTTCGAAGGCTATTGGTTCTGGACTTGCGGCTTTTTCCTGCCTTCAACACATCCACCGTCGTACACCTCACGACATCACGGCCGCCGTACCATCATAGTGGTTCCTCTAAAAGTCGCAACTCTTCGTAAACGACATCGCGCTCTTGTTCCTTCTGCAACCCTTTTCGACTGAGGACTGCACCTCCCACCCACCAATCCGCAATCCAGGTCATTCCCATCTCGAGTGGAACACTTCTTCATGGTTTCCACTTCACCCACTCTCCGTCGTCACATCACCACGTGCCGAGTCTCAACCCCTTCTACATCACAACGCTGCTGCCTGCGCACCATATCCACCATGCAATCCTTCTTAGAACCAGCCAGCACCGGTGCTAGCCACGCCGCCCTGTGTCCATTGCATTGCAGGAACAAACATCGCCCACCCATAACGCACTTGCGGAAATCGCACCCCTTTGCCGCTTGCCAATGCGCCTCTGCCAACCCGATGCACCTTGGTCCTTGGCCCACCACGAATACATACACCCCCTTCAATCTGCCCGTCAAAGTTGCCCCCAGTGTCACCCATCACAAACCTCCATCGATGCCCCCCGCCCCCGTTCTGCCCCAAAATTCAGTATGTAGAAACGTAGCAATACTCTTATGTAGCTTTCCGAGTCCATGGTGCGTCAAAAATGCATCCATATCCTGTCCCATTCGCAGCTAGTGACTTTCTTCCCCTGGACGCACCGTTGCACGGAACGTGGTAAACGCATAATGTCCAAGGACATGCCCGGGAAGCGTCCCGTATTTCTGCAGTGAAGCGCTATATGTATCAGCCAGATTTGAAGAACGCTCTCAGCGCTTCAACGAGGTATAGCCGCCGACGCCGGGGCTAAAGCCTCACGTGTCACGTTTTGAAGAATTGTTCTGGTTGCTTTTTACCATCACGAAGGATTACCCAAGTCCCATTTACAGCTCCAGGAAACCCCCGAATGCATCCCGAGAGTTCTTTATTCGCCTATAGAGACTGTCGTGAAAAATCTGCGATCAACTCCGAATTGAGTTCAATCGACCACTCGTTACCGTTCAACGCCGAATCCCCCCGCCGATGGTACGTTCAGCGTAGTGAAGCGACGAAACAGGGCACCCTCCTACACGGCCGGTCAGCGGCCAGTCCTCGCCAGTCAGAGTAATGAATGATTGTCATTGATTCCCAACACCGCCTTCCAGCCCCGCCGGACTTGGTAATGAAATGATCGCTCCGACTATCAACGCCGCCCGGAGTCGTCGCGTACATGTGAAACGGATACCGCTGGATATGCCCCAAATATGCGCGCTCCAGCTCGGGCTTGTTTCGAGCTCTCACCTTGGCCTCGTTTTCTTTTCCCTCTGGCAGGGCCATTCATTCTCATGACTTCCTCCGCGTCTTTCGCCACAGGGCGAGCTATGTTATATTTAGCTGCCGGCCTGGTCGTTCAGACCTTCTTTTTCGGTCAGTCGTTATACAAGTTCAATGACAAATAATCTGACCTCACTTCACAGGCGCATACACTATTATAATATTTTTATCGACTCGAATGTTAATGTAATCGTCTCCGTTCACTGCCGCGGTCGCGTCTCTAATTGCCCGAACAGGAGACGAGGACTGAAAGCGCGAGTCGACAGGATACTCTTGATTGCCACACTCTTCATGTATATCGTCTCCGCCGCGAACTGGGGATACTCCTTCGCAGATGTCATAGACCGGATTCAAAACTATATCGGAAATCCAAATCCGCCACCGTTCTCCTCAGTTACGAAGTGGTTGTCCTTATTTAATGCCATCGTTCTCGTCAATGTTAGTCGTACTCCTGTTCAACCTTTCCACTCATGTTTTTAAATGTGCTGCAGTATGTCCTCAGCGATGGAGTCGTGGTGTGGAGGGTTGGTCTGGACCTTCATATTTGGGCGGCCATTAACATCTATCTGCCTAGGCACGGCTAATCTGCTCCCCAGACGAGCATAAATATATGTATTTCCCCCTATTTCTCATGGTCCTTGGTACTCGTTCGTGCATCTCTCATATTACCGTGAAACTATCTGATAGCCGCGGATATAGTCTGCGTGGCCGCTCTAATTGGCCTCAGAATCGCCTCTGTTTCCAATTCCAACATCGGAGAACACAGAGCCTTTGTTAAAACGATAGATACACTACAAATCTCCGCTTTGGGTCTGAGTGTACTCTCCAATCTAAGTGCTACAGGAGTTGTTGGGATCACCGCATGGTTCGTCTCTCCTTGCTTTGTCGTGCGCAGCTCGTCAACATTCGATTATTTCAGGCGGCATCGCCGCGCAATCCGCGCCGGGTTCTATAAAACTACAAAGGGTAACAAGATATTGAGCCTCTTACTGGAATCCGGCCTGTTGTACTGTATCTCTAGCGCAAGTAATATTCTTTATGTCGATTTACAATGCACTAATGTCCGACTTTCAGGTGGTGATGCTCGTATCCGCTCTCATTCGGCTGCCTTACAATACACTCGGAGATCTTGTCGCACCAATCAACGTCCAGGTAGCTGTACGTCATCCTCTCTTTTCTTGCTATCCTTCAGTCTTTGATTATCTGCGCAGGGTGCCTACACTCCGATTCTATTACTCCTAGCAAGCACGCAGAGCTCGTCGATCGACACCAATTTATTGCCAACCATTCCAGACTCTCCTCATCAGGCGACTTTTCGCTTTTCCCTATCAAGCCCAGCAGTCTCGAATCGACCTGTGCTCAGCATACAATTTGCTGCGAGCTCCGAAGACAATGCAGATGCCGAAGTCTACCCTGGCGGGCTCAAGGCCAACCAAAACGAAAAAGGCCATCGATATCAAGTTTCTGACGCGACTCTCGTGTAGCAAAATTATCGTACTCACTCCATGCAGAAGTGCTTAAACTATTGTACATACATACTTGGACTATGCTCTCCATGGACTTCACAAATGTAATCATAATGTAAAGACTGAACATACCGAGACATTCGACGGACAACGTTAACATCTGCGGGAATGTCCATCCAACAAGTGAGGTACGAGCTCTATATAAAGCGTCTGTCTGGGAAAAAGACTAGAATATCCATGGTTTTGATCCCCGTCTATAGGGTCACACAATGACTACAAATGCAGGAAGTTTATCGGCAGGAGGTCACCCCCAAATCGGGTGAAGCGGAGACGTTCGACGCGGAGCTGCATGCGCGACGTCACGACGGAGCACATGGCCCAGAGGACCCTACATTTCTGCGTCAACACACAGGAGAGAAAATTGCATGTCGACTAACGTGAATGTCGTGAAAGCGTAAGTCGCCTGAAGAAAAGGTAGGTTGGTGGTCTGCTCGGGGGTTTAGGGGACGACGTACATCTCCGACGACGGCCACAATTAGGTTTATGACCCGTAACACTGAGTAGAGTTTCCTGAGCACAAGTCGCTTACAATGGAGTAAATGGGGCTTGCCTAAGAGGCACTGCGGGATGGTGTTGAGTTTCGCAAAGGCGCTTCAGGGCTGATTCACACTCACAACGAACATTTTCAACCCATCGTGCTGCAGGGTGGTCATGACGTCGGCCTGGATTTGGTGTGGCTTCTCGAAGGCGTTGTATATCGTCAGAATAACGATAAAAAGGTCGAATACCACCCAGACGCCCAAGACAATGGGCAACGACGGTGGCTTCGTTGTGACCGTGCACATCTGGAGGAAGGGGGTGTATTCAAAAGATGCTGCGGGGATCCAAGTCAGAAAGGTAATCGAGTGGGGACGAGAAATATAGATACCTTGGATCTCTTGCGCCGAGAAAACAGAGAAGACCAACGATACAGAGAGCGCGGCTCCGAAGGAGCACATCAAGAGCCATTTGATTCCCCGTCGACGGTCCCACAATACGTAGACCCGCATCGCAAGGATGACTTTCATCGAACGGAGATGATCAGACAAGGAAAGTGAATGATTGTGAATGCCCACAATTGGAGAGTGTGGTGAAAATGGCCGTGGTGAGGGAGAAGATCCAAAGAAATATCTTGCAGCTGAGATGGGGATGAGTGGATGTATTCGAGCTGTACTGTCCACGCACTTCTATAAATGATGAATGAGCAGAAGAGATGAGGGGACATGCAAATATTTAACCTCATCTGTTCCACTGGAACTGCCACCGCTGACCACTAACATTCCCTCTCAGTGAGGACAATCCAAAGCTGAGAAGAATTGACTTGCTGTATGCGGCGTATAAAGACACAGCTTCTACGGCATATCGGTCCACGAAGAAAATTGTTCGGTATCCGAGACCAGCCGCCGGATTGAACCAGATCAAATCGATTTCCGCTCCTAGAGTCAGAATGTGATCATAGAGAAGTACCGCGACGCCAACAGCTGCGGGCTGGTAAGGCAACAGCAGAGGTGCTATTGAGGATTGAACTTACCAGACATGTATCGGATCGCAAACACAGATGCTTCAACCGACATTGCTGGGCGTCACAGAATAGATCTCAAGCCTTGGCCTCGTATAAATGGCCATTTTGACATTCCCACCCGTAGTATCGAGGGTTCTGCGGGTCCAATTACGGTCCATGAAGACGGAGTACGCAGATTGTATCCGCTGGGCCGAGCTTCACATGTAGCCCGATGTCATATCTGAACACAGGAAAAAATAGATTCGTGGTGGTCCAAATAGACTGTGGATGGCGTTTTAGTCCAGTTCGAAAGAATAGCTCAAAAAATAGATGTCGGATCAAAATGCAGAAAAGTGACGCATTATCAAGAGTCGGTAGGCGCTCGGGAAGGCCTGGATGCTACAACTGACGGGTGAGAACTCAGGGATAAAATAATGCGTTGTAGTGAATACGGAGCATGATTTTGACAATCCGGGGTGTTCTAAGTTGGGATTACAATGGAGTCAAGGGTATGGCCAAAGGCTCCTCGGGTCGTTAAGGAGCGTCCCATTTAATGCAGAGGACTAGGTCGGGGATATCAGAGAGTGAGGGTTGCCCACGAAAATCCTGTTGCGGCAGTGCCACCGTCGCTGTTGGCCGCACTGATTGGAAAAGATCGAATGGTTCAACCTGGTAGCCTGAGACTCCGATGGATTCGGCATTTGCGCATAATTGAGACTTGGTTAAAACGGTAAAGCTTGAAACGGAAAGAGGGAAGAACGCCGGACATATAGTAGTTCAAGAAGGAAGGAGGTAGCAGATTGAACCCGGCTACACCCGGGCCGGAACCTCGGGATGTCGTAAAACGGCTTAGCGCCAACTTAGCGCCCCTCTTTAATTTGTTTTCGGTTCCGTTGCTGCCAGTACTACTGTCTGCTGTCGCGTACGCGCGTACCCCGGCTTCCCGATTCCACTTCCGTCGGAGCCTCCGTATAATATAAGTAGGCCGGCCCCCCATTTGGAAGTTTGGAACTCGAGTCATTCGGTAAGTAGTTCGCTGATAATGCGAGTTTTGAGACTTCCCAGGACCACTTTGCACTCTTCCAAACCATGAAAACAACCATCCAGCTCTTTTACACCGCCCCCTTTACCCCAGCCGCTCGCTCGCAGCTTGAATACATTCTATCCGCGGCCTCCGAGTATCAGCATCTGCAGTACGAACCCATCTACGATCCTGCGTTCGACGCGCTCTCTGCAGCCGATCTTTTTAAACGCTACAACTTTGCCCTGCCCCATGGATATGCACTCGTCGCAGACAACCGCACTCTCACAGAACTGCACTCGAATGTATCTCCCACAGTGTTGGTCGTGTCGCCGTGGAGCACCACGCCGGAGCTCGAGTGGCAACTCTACACAGGGCCTGGGGATCTATCCTTATTGACCCCATACGTTCGTCTGGCTATCCTGCGTGCACTTGCCGAGGAGCGCGCAACTCTCGACCTACATAAGGAGGAGTGGTTTTGGGCTGACCCTCGTGGTCGCCAGTTCACCGACAAGCTCTGGCTGATCCAAACGCTCAGAGCAGATTCGGCGGGGGCAGCATATGCTTGTGCCGTCTACGGGGTCAAGGACGTGAAGGAAATGCACGCGTTGGTGAGTGGCGATTGCTGAACATGCAACTGTGGCTGTAACTATCCCCAGTGTTCGAGTACGGCGGCCAGGACCGGTGGCGTCTTTCATGGGCTGCATTAAATTTATTCATTTTGCTATGGAGACACCAAAAACACGCGCATGTTTCTTCCTAGAGAAACAATGTACTAAAAAACGAATATAGCAGTCTATGCTCCCGTTTCTCGGAGAAATGTCAATGTACTGGCTGGGCTCGGAGCACAACCGGCTATAGAACTTACCGTTGACGAGGAATGCGATTGTTCTTCATCGGTCCCATTGGCGCGAACATATGCGCATCGAACATATGCGTTTATGACGCAATTGATATCTACGCGTCCACGAAGCGCCGACGTGCCTTTGAGTTGACCCGACGCGCGTCGTGGACAGATAAAAATTCGGTGACCAGCACCGGGATGAGACGTGCAATAAAGTCGTTAATTGAGCACGATCGAGCTCTATTGAGCCTCGGAAAGTCATACAAAATCAAAAAATAGCCCATTTGGACATTTTAAATTTAGAGCATCCCGCTTGAATGACCTCGCCTCAGCCACTGACGCGTACTGACGTTGTGCTGGCCTGCTGGCGCCGGCGCTGAAATCCAATCTTTGCGTACCTTTTCTCACGAGCCTGAAGGAGCGCCTGAGGGGCTTGGCTACTTGTGACGTATGATCCACATGTACCAAGCCTTGACTTGAGCATACTGCTTTAGCGTCCCCTTACTCTGCTCTCTATACCCCCCGCTCAGACTCTCAGATGTCCGTTACCGCAGACCAGGTAAAAAGCGGCAACAGCACGAAGACCTTCGTCACCGCCCTCGTCGCGAATGGCGGCCTCCTCCTCGTCGAGATTGGCGCGTTTTTGATCTTGAAGAGTCGTTTGGGACGCATCTACAGCCCGCGCACCTATCTCCCGCCTCCAGCTAAACGTGCCCAAGAACTGCCGCCGGGTTTATGGAGATGGCTGCCGGCTCTGCTTGTGGAGAATCCAAAAGATATCGTATGTTCGGTTGTGCTACTGTCATGCACACCTATGAACCCTTGATTCCTGTCCAGATTTCGAAGAACGGACTGGATGCGTACGTCCGACTTTCTCTTTCGCGCCGTCTCGATTTTTACCGTACATCAGATATATGGTCCTCCGATTTTTGAAGATGCTGATAGTGATATTTTTTGTGTTCACCATCTCCACATTCCTTATCATCGTTCCCATTGATATCGTCGGCACGACCGGCGTAACCAGTGGCGGCATCGAGAGGGTGACATGGTCCAAGTAAATATCCCGTTCTTCTTTTTGCATGTTATTTACTCCCATTTCTTCTACCAGCATCGACCAGAAGGATGAGAAGCGGTTTGCAGGGCACATACTTATGGTCTATCTTCTAACCCGTTAGTCCATTTCACAACATCATGGCGTACCTCCCTACTAAGCCGCGCCCGTAGTCTTCGTCATCTTCATGATTCGCCGCGAGCTGTTCCACTTTCTGGACATGCGGCACAAATTTCTCATCAGCAAATCGCATTCGCGGCTCGCACAAGCCCGTACGGTGCTCATCACCTCCGTGCCCGACGAGCTCGCGAACGAGCACGACCTGCGCCTCTTCGCCTCCTTCGTTCCGGGCGGGATCGACCGTGTGTGGATTTATCGCGACACCAAGATTTTAAACAAGCTCTTCAACCGGCGCCAGTCCGCCTGCGGGAAGCTCGAGTCTGCAGAGGCCAAGGTCTTGAAGCTCGCGACCAACGCGTGGCGTATGAAAGAAATCGCGCATCGGAAGATGCACAAGAAGAAGCGGGACGCAGAAAGTGGATACACGGATTTAGAGCTCCCTGCTGCGCCGTCGCGGGAGCTTCTAGACGAACTTGTCCCAGTGGACGTGCGGCCCAAGCACCGCATCGGGTTTCTGGGATTGTTCGGGCGCAAGGTCGAAACAATACCATGGTGCATTGTACGTGTCGAATGCCCTTCCCCTCCTGCGCCTTTCTTATAAACCAATCCTCATGTAGGAAGAGATTGCGAAGCTCAACGTCGAGATCCATGACATGCGAGAACATGTTGTCAAAGGAAAGTTTTTGGGCAGTGTCTTCATCCGCTGCAACCTTCAACTGGGTGCCCATGTCCTTGCACAATGTGTCAGCTACCACCGCGTGCGTCTTGGCATTCGCGGCAAGCTGCATGTTTATTTATCGGTTACCTCTTAGCCGCTGGCGATGCAAGACAAATGGATGGAGACCAGCCCTAAGGATATCGTCTGGGACAAGTATGTTTTCTTTGTACATATTCCTAGACCCGCATTGACCCAAGAACTAGCTTGGATGATGGCGCCCTCGAGATGACCTGGCGATACGCGACGTCGTGGATCGCGACCATTGGGCTCATTATTGCGTGGGGTTTCCCAGTCGCCTTCATCGGGACACTGAGCAAAGTAGACACGCTTTGCCAGAAAGTACAGTACGTTGCGTTTTGACATCCCCCCCCTTTCCATGTTGACCTGGCCACACGCAGTTGGTTAAACTGGGTCTGCACTGGTGTGTAGTTCGTGTCATAACAACTCGTCTGCTGATACACTGCCAGCGCCAAATCCCGTTCCTGGGATCATAACGGGAATCCTCCCTCCCGTCCTTCTCGCGATCCTCTTCGCGGTTTTACCCCTTATCCTTCGTGGTATGTTCGGTTGTTTCTTGTCCCTGATGCTTGCTTAGCTCGACCCTAGGGTTGGCCTGGTATGAGTGCATCCCTCGATATTCCTTGATGTCTATCAGCGTGTACCGACGCTTTTTCCTGTTTCTGCTTGTGTGAGTATTGAATGCTTGTGACTGAGCGCACCTCTGATCTTAACCTTTCAGCCACGGCTTCCTCATTGTCACCTTATCCTCCGGCATCATATCACGTATGTTTCCTCCCACTCTACTGCAATGCCCCGATGCTAATTGTTCAACAGTGTTGCAAGAGATCGTCAACCAACCCACCAAGACAGTCCAGTTGATGGCGGCGCAACTGCCTAGCGCTTCGATCTTCTTCCTCACATACATGGGTAAGCTATGCGCTGTTGACCCGAACTCCTCGTATATACTAAAAATGTCTACAGTGACACAAGGGCTGGCGGGCGCAGGGGCGGCCTTGGCCCAACTCTTCCCGATCATCATCCATTTCATCCAGAAGTGGTTCCTGGGTCGTACGCCGCGTCAAGCGTTCAGTGTATGTCCTGGTTCTTTATCACTTTCCGGGTTGACTGACCGTACATTCAGGTGACGTTTTTGATGCCTTCCGTGAGCTTTCTTCCCTTCACGCTGACCGCGTCTTTAACCCATGCACCTGAATTACAGGCAGACTTTGGGGTGATCCTTCCAAGGCTTTCGCTTCTCGCAACGATAGGCTTTGCGTACAGCGTTCTCAATCCAGTGATCAATCTCTTTGCTTTCCTCAGTTCGTACCATGCTTTGGTCCAGCAACTTGGCGGTGCTTATGGTCCGACTAGGTTATATAATGTTCTACCTCGCCTTCAAGTTCTGTATGTTGCCAATCTTAAGCATGATGCGTTTTTTTGCTCACAATCTGTGCAGTGTTAACACAAGTGTACGACCAACCCGACGAAAAGGAGACCGGTGGGATGTATTTCCCGATGGCGGTTTCCAATCTCTGTTCGTTGTCTGTGTCTGTTGCTGCACTTGACTTACGCGAGCTTCAGTCGTGGGACTGTACATTGAGCAAATTTGTCTCGCGTGCCTGTTCTTCCTCAAAGCCTCGGTGTCTCCCGTTTCGTCCGTCGTGGAAGGAGTCCTCATGATAGTGCTCGTCGTCACTACTGCTATAGCACAAATAATGATCAACAGGAGCTTTGGACGTGCGTCTCAAAATTACCATGAACTGTGAAACCCGCTCACGATTGAGTCCACCCAGCTATTTTGGAGTTCTTGCCCATGTCTCTGGCAACCAAAAAGATGGCGAAGCGTTATGAGAGGCGCCAGCGGAAGGAGGGTTTCCCTGCGACACCGGAGGGCGATGAGATTGATTTGTTCAAGCGAGACGGTGCGGTTTCACAAAACGTTTCTTTGATCCTTTATTGACATTAGCTAGCTTTACGAAGCGTACGCCGACGAATCAGGCGTCTGCCACAAAAGTTCGACAATACTATGCTTACCATAAAAGCGAAAGTCAAGGAAGAGGGCCAGCATCTTGCTGTTAGCCCCAAAGCCGCGAGAGCGCTGGCGCAGCAGCAGGCAGAGGCACAGCAGCAGGCAGAGGCGCAGCAGCAGGCAGAGGCGCTGCAGCAGGCAGAGGCGCAGCAGCAGGCAGAGGCGCAGGTGCAAGAGGAGAAGGAGGCCGCCGCCGTTCGCGCGTCCACGTCTAAAGAGGCACAGCCGGAGGAAAAGGATGAGCGCCAGAAAGAGAGTGAGCAGGCAGCTGTGGCCGATCTCAAGGATGGCGACGCGCCGGAGTTGTACCGCAAATCGTCGTCATCCTCCAAGGCATCTAAGAAGTCGAAAGCGTCGTCCAAGAAATCACTCCCACCGGTGTTCGATCCTCCCGCCCCTGCAGGTGTTGATCTGTCCGACCAGGACGACGACTCTAGTGATGAGGAAGAGGCCGAAGATGAGCACGCATTTGACCACCCGTCGACATATGTGGAACAGCCGTGGATATGGATGCCTAAAGACCGTCTTGGCCTCAGTCAGCTCATGGTGGATGAGTTGCATGCGGCTGGGGTGGACGCGAGCGATTTAGGGGCGGTCATGGACGAGAAGGGGGTCGTTGAGGTGACGAGGAATCCGCCCGACGAGGACTGGACTGGTGGACATGATATATAAATTAATTTGTATTAATTTAATGCTTGGATCGGAGGACAATTCTAAACCAGAACAAGCACAATACAACAATACTATGTAGTCACGTATGGCACCTTTCGACCTGGACGCTTGCATCCAGCAATTACTACGCAAACAATTACTCCATGAAGCCCTGCTGCGTGAAATATGCACGAAAACCAAAGAGGTCCTTATGCGGGAGTCCAATGTTGTCCATGTTAGCGCCCCGGTGACAGTGGTAGGCGATATCCATGGGTGAGTTACCTCCAGCCGATGTCGCCTCTGTCCTGAATATAGGCCGACCGTGTTGTCATCTCTCCCTTCAAGCCAGTTCTACGACCTGATAGAAATTTTCCGCATCGGTGGGTATGCACCGAATACTAACTATTTGTTTCTCGGTCAGTCGGTTGATTATAAATACGCGTAATCGTCCCTGACTTGGCCGGCAGGGGACTACGTCGATCGGGGGCTCTTCAGCGTAGAGACTATATCTCTCCTGACGTGCCTCAAACTCCGATATCCCGACAGAGTGCAGCTAATCCGCGGCAATCACGAGTCCAGGGCAGTGACCCAAGTTCGTAACCTTATTAGCGCCTAGCGGTCGTCATTAATTCAGGTGTCGTAGAATTACGGGTTCTACACCGAGTGCATGAGAAAGTATGGCTCCAGCCATGCATGGACCTACTTCACGGACATGTTCGATTTCCTCACGCTTTCGGTTGTGATCGACAATCGAGTATTTTGCGTCCACGGCGGTAACCCGCTTTCACCTCAAAAATTTACTGCTAGCTGAGCCAGTTCCATAGGGCTTTCCCCGTCTATCCATTCCATTGACCAGATCAAGGTTTTGGACCGCTTCCGAGAAATTCCACCGGACGGTCCAATAGCGGACCTCGTGTGGTCAGATCCTGACCCAGAGAAGGAAGACTTTGCAATATCCCCTCGGTTCGTACATACTCTCACCTTGCGAGGTTCCCTTGCTTACAGAACGCAGGGGAGCCGGATACACGTTTGGATCCGGGGTCGTCCACAAATTTCTCGAAATCAACAAGATGTCCCACATCTTGCGAGCACATCAGCTATGCATGGAAGGTTATACATCCTTATTCGATAGGCATCTATCGACCGTGTGGTCCGCCCCCAACTACTGTCAGCAATTTTGCCCTCTTCTCTGCACCGTCTTCTAACGTCCACTGCGCAGGTTACCGTTGTGGTAATTCGGCGAGCATCCTGGAAGTCGGTCCTGGGGGCACCATGTACTTTAATGTATTCGAGGCGGCCCCAGAGAATGACCGGGATGGGCCCAGCCAACAGGCGGCGCAGAATGCGAATGGAAAGGTGCGAAATAAACTGTAAGCCTCATGTGTTGCAGAATTAATGATGTACTTTTTAGCTGCCGGAATATTTCTTATAGTCGTGCGTCGGCATACCTTAATCGGCGCCGAATATTTCAGGCCTGCCCTGGTATTTATGACAGTCGAAGACGACATCTAACGACATCTAACGGACGGAGAACGAATCTACCTTTTCATGAATCGCGCCGAATCGAGGCGGCCTCCTAGAGAATGTTCAAGTCATGCAAGTACGCATACTAGCCTCCTCGAGCCGGAGATGAATTGCATATTCAACCTTGTATAAATACATAGTACATATAAACATACTGGAACATTTTGTGTAAACCAACGAGACTCCTCCAAGCACTGGCTGCCATAGAGTGTAGGTAGGATAGCTAATATGTGCTGCACCGGAAGAACGGGGAAATGATAAGAAAAAGAGAAGAAATAAAATGGAAAGTGCAAATGATTCCTGATACACGGCAGTTACGCCCAGAGCGAAGGGGACCGGGAAACGTGCGGTCTAATCTTCCATCGCGTCGTCGAACCCGGCTGCCACTTGATCCTTCTTCGCCTTGTTATCCCGCGCAGTCGTATCCCGCGCGAGTCGTCCGTTCTCCTTCACCCATATCGCATTCACCTCCTCGACCGCGACGTCCTCGTCTGCGGCCTTCTCGACCATGCCGATGCCCAGACCGCGCAGCACCTCCTCGGTGCGCACCGCGGACGCGAGTTGCACGTCACCTGCGCCGCCACCCCCACGGTTCGCACCGAAGCCGAACGACGCAGAGCGCCCGAACGCGCGCTTGCCTTTCGACCCGAGAGAGGCAGACGTGGTGGACAGCGACGCAGTTTGTGAGGGGCACATGACGAGGCCGACGCCCTCGAGCATGCCGATGAGATCACCAAATTCGCTGCGCGAGACGGGGGAGAACACGCCGTCACAAGAGCGAGACAATATAGCGATATAGAAGGCATGTAACTGCGTCGGGTCGACGACGCCGAATGTGGAAGCGAACGAAGCACCGCCTCGCTTCATGGGCGACGAGGAGCTCAAGGTAGATGAGAGGGGGAGTCCGACTTCGAGTCGTTTTGAGGCGAGGAGAAGGGCGAGGAGGGCGAGGCGTGCGTGAAGACCCAAAGAGCGAATTTTTGAAACAATTTCACTGTTTGTTGCCGTCGGGGATGACGCGATGCCACCTGCACGAGGAGCCGGGGCAGAAGAAGGGGTGTATGCCTTCAATGCGGCGAGGATATGAGAGGGAGCGACTGCAGGTTTCACAGCCGGGTTCAGTGGGTTTTCCTCGGCGCGAGTGGGAGTTGGCGAAGGAGTGGAGGATGAGGAGGACACTGCGAGGTCAATGGCCCCACGCAGCACTTCGAACAAACTCCGAACGTCTCCGGTGAGAGCAGCGATCTTTTTGGTGAGGAGGTTTAGAGCCGGAGGAGACAGGAACTTTTTGGCTGCCTGGTTGGCAGAATCCGCGCCTTCCGTATCCTCCGGCGATTCACTCGCGTAGAGCGGGGCTAGTCTCGACTGTAGGATCTGCAAAAGTTGTGCAGGGGTGTAGGGCGCGAAGTGTAGGGTGCGGACGTTGCTGGAAGACGACACGAACCCCGTAGAGGAGGATGCGGTCAGCGTGTGGGTGTTTGCTATCCCGACGACGCGCAGGGTAGAGGGGCGGGAGGCGGAGAGAGAGAAGAGGGATGACAGAGACTGAGCAGTCGGTGCAATGTGGTCCAGCTCGTCTAGAATAATGACACTGGACGAACGATCAGTTGCTAGTTGGTTCAAGTAAATGACGGACGAACCATTTGGTGGGGAAGACGGCGAGCAATGCGTCGACTGTGTCTCTCCCCTGCGACTTCTTAGGGCGGCCAGCAGTTTTCCGCTTCTTGTCCGCCGGGCCACCGAGCTCCTCAATGAGTCGCTCCCACAGAGTATCGACCGAGTTCAAGGCCATACAATTTATGGTAATGACCTTGACGTGGTCGACACCGAGGGTGCGGAGGATGGAGTTGACGAGCGCGGTCTTTCCGGTACCAGGGGACCCAGATATGTACAAACTGGTGTGCTCGACCTCATCTACTTGATCGATGAGCGACGCGAAGAATGCGGAGATAGCGGCGCGTTCGGAGTCGCGTCCAGCCATCTCGGTGGCAGAGCTGTTGCAGGTAGCGCGTAGAAGCGCGCGCGCGCGCGCATGAATAGGTAGAAGCGAGGTTGGAGGAGTAGGAGGTGGAGTTGCGAGCGTGAGTTGGGCGAGCTCGGCTGTCGGGGTCGCAGGCACGATGGCAGAGGTCGATGCACGTCTGGACACGGCTGGAAGACACGATGGTGAGTGGTAGCAAACAGCAGAATACACGACGCGTACTTTGCCTAACGCGAGAAGGAGATCCGTCGGATGTTGTCGTGCGCCGCAGAGAGCGGGTTGCTCTGGGAGACGGCGACGACGCGATGGACTCGGTGTTGAAGGGAGGGACGTTCTCCTTGTTGCCGTCGCCATCAATGGCGATGTTCGAGGTACGAGGGCGTTTCGGGTTGGGGGTGTTGTCGGGGGTCTGGAGCTGACGCTTGGTGTCGGTGTGGGCGGGTGTCGAAGGCTCGGGATGGTGAGGGCGCTTGCCGAGGACGGAGCTGCGGGTGACGGGGGCAGACATCGCGGTAGATTTGTCGGCGAGGGTGGCGAGGTCGAGGGTGGCGGCGAGGACGAGGACGAGGGTCGATGGTGGTGGTGGAGAGCAAGAGACCACTGAGAGACTCTGTGCATCAGATACAAACACAAACAGTCGCGTCGCGTCGGGTACGGAACGGACCGCGTTTCTGCAGCTCACATGACCTGAATCTTCCGAGATTGCCCGACACGCTTATTTTCACGCGTTGACGCTCTTACATTTGGGAATACAGTAAAATACAGTCCTTTCGCACGTCCTAATACCACCCTGACGGTCGTATTGGCGTGGATGGGCCTACAGAACGCAGCATCTCGACGTGAACACCAGACCGCACCAGCTCGTCATAGTCCCCATGCACCGCGACACTCATGTCATCGCTGCCAGGGAAGGCTGAGTCGGGCTCTATTTGGTCTTCGGATATCTGCCGCAGTTTGATGACCAGACGACATGTCGTCGTCGTCGTCGCACACCAGACAGGACTGGGAATCACGGTCAATTAAAAGAAAGACACAAAAAAGGGCAAGAAGACGTACAACATTGCGATGAAGGAGAGACCAGACTACGCGACATTTAGATATGTGTTCTCGAATGACAGGTTCACACTTACGGGAGCACCAATTCCAAAGGCTAATGCCGTGTTGGCGATACGGAGACCTGTACACAATTTAGCGACGTTCTCATTCAAGATGAATGAATACTGACATAGCAAAAGCTAGACGAGGGGGTTAGAATGGGGATGTACACGTTGGACGAAAATACGCACAAGAAAATACAACAACCCATCACGGTAAATTGCTGCTGCTAGTGGGGCGTTTGAAGATCGAGGCTGGTTGAGAGCAGTCCACCAAGTTATACCACACAGGACAATTTCAAAGGCAGTCTGGACCCAAGGTTCAGATCGTACTCCACACATATAAGTTGAGCTTACCCCAGGGACCCACAGGATGGCCACTGGTACATTCCGGCGGAATCCGCACATCCCAACATCATGGTTCCAATACAATGCAGCTGCAATGCAAAATGGATTAGAGCGAAACAAGGTGAGTTTAAGATAGGGACGAACGTTTCATCTGCCAGACTAAGACAGCTGCTGCGACCAATCCTGCAATCTGAGCGACGAAAAAACAGAGTAATGTGGAAACTATGAGTTTGCGATTCCGATCTATGCGCTATGTCAGGAAAGCCGCACAAACATTTGGCAGATGAAAAATACCCCAGACAACCCAGAGCCGTAAGAGAATTAGAACTGGAACGTGTTTCAGCGAAGGAACGCCTGTCTAACCGCAATAGAGACACACAATTGCTAATGGCGACTGTGGCCCATCCCATGAAGGCCTTGTTAAGGACAAGAAAGTTTAAGGAGTAGCAAAACGGGTTGGCACAATAGCCTACCGCGAAACCCATCCACCACCGACAGCTATGCGAGGGTAAGGGCGGAAGGAGGGCGATAGATCCACTTCACTCACAACTACACATTTTCGTGAGCATTAAAACGCAAGTGAGAAGAAAAGGCTTACAACATCATTCAGCACAAGGTTACGCGACAGGCCAGACAGTTCTGTAGGGGAAGCTCAATACCTTCGCACTGAAAAGACGGATGCATTACGCACGGACGGTGTATATCGTCATGGCACAAGGCACCATGTAGCGGATGAACAGAAACATCGCTTTCGCCGAGGTGAATTTTGCACTCCAAATTAAGTTGATCTCGCTCCCCAAGGATAATAGGTGGTCATAAAGAAGAATCTGAGCTGGGTGAGTGTACCTAAGGCTGCAGTGAGTGTCGGGACGCACCACGAAGGCCGCAGCTTGGGGGCATCGGCAGTTAATCTACAGCAGGGCTATGGGCTCGGTTTAGATGCCTACCATTAACATAGCGAGTTATCATGATATCCTGGAGGGTGTGGATCGCTTGCTCGCCCGTACCCAATACCACAGTGAGACCGAGTTCCATGGCGCGGGAGACCACCTCCTCGGGGACCATCGAGGACGAACAAAGCGACGAGGACCAGATGAAAGTGATAGAAATGGAGTAATTTTAAGCATCAGTGATACGCTGGAAAAGCTTGGTCGGGCTTGGGAAGAGCGCTCAGGTGGACAGAGTGATGGTGCGGATTTGGTGCGGATCATCACCGGGGCATCGGCAGTAGTCCCATATGTTTTACCTCCGCGACGTACAGTAACACTGTATTACTTAGAGTCGTTTGCTAAAATCAGACGCATAATTAAATCGGTTAAGCAATGCCTCCGCGTCGAGGCCTTGGTTTTTTTTCGTGAAGCGGCTCTGAGTCTATAAGTATGTCCGACGCGCTCTTGACCTCTTGACTTGGACTCCCGCACTTGTGATTCGATTTTGATTTAAAAGATGCAGATTGACTATCCTGAGAGCACATCGAATCCAAAATGGGATGGGTGGCACAATCCTGTGCAGTCCGCTGCGTGCAACTTGACTCCTATAACATCGGTGCGTCCTGCTGAAACAGGCTGAAACCTTCACGGACATGCCATGGCCAGGGGCCCCGCTAGCCCTAAGCGTAATAATTGGCTAAATCAGCGCATCAAAGATCCGAGTCGGCTTTTTATTTAAAAACATGTTTTTTGTTCCACGCGCGCCATTACATTGCACGCGATTCTTCTTGTTCTGTGTTCGTTGTTATAATGAACCGAGGAAGGATGGCTAATTTAACTTGGAAGCAAACGCTCGAAGAGTTGGAAGTCCGGACTCCGATGGATATCGTGTTGCGTTGCCTAGTAATCTCAAATAACTCCGTCTTTGATATTCATTGTACAACTCGCACGACGAGCAGGCACCGGTAAAGATACTTACCTCCATACAATTGCGGGTGAGGAAATCACCGCTTCTTATACCGGCCCCCGTCTCTGTTTGCCTCCTTTTGCACGTTCCTCTTCTTGTCCTCGTGCATCTCTCGCGCCTTCTCGTTGATATCTTTGGCTTCTTGTGTGCTTGGAAACCCGATGCTCCAATACGAGGGAGGTGTGCTAGTTGGTGCCCACTGATGTCGATGCCGTGAGATTGCCTGCTTGTGCGCCGTAATTTCAGCGCTCTCTGGCTGTGCGCACCCGATACTATTACGGACACAGGGCTTCGACCCGGGACTGCTCGGCGGCGTACGCCACAATGGAGCCTGCAGCCGATTGGGCATGGGTCCTATAGCAGCATAATACTGTGTTTGTGCCTGAGTCAGAATTGGGAAGGAAAATCCGAGGAAATAGTGTATTTACATCCCGACAGCATTCACAATCCCCTGCATTCATATTCCGTCGGTCTTCCCGCCCCCTCACGACCTCGTCGTACTGAAAATCTTTGCCTCCATTCCGCGTGGGATCGATGACAAAACTGGCATTGATCGGCGTGTCTCCCCTGTGCAAGCTTTAGCTACCCTGCCACACACATAATACAAACGCATACCCGGCCCCATCATTGGCATAGCGTCCTCGTCCTTTGTACGCCGAGTAATCGGTCAGCTGTTTACTTGAGCTCGCCCGAGCGTTGGCGACCGGCGTCGAGATCTCCGACTTTACCATAAGTTCTGTCCCTTTGCCCTTTCCCTTTCCCTTGACGGCGACCTTGTTCCTCTTACCGGTGCTTGCGCTCAGGTCCCTGTCCCGCCTTCTCCGTGGAGTATCTCCGCTGCCGACATATAACGGCGTCGCAGCAGACGCCCCAGGTTCACCCATGGAGCTGTGAGAAGCGAGGGGCCCTGGGCTACTAACACGCCGTATTTTATGCGGCCGTCGCTCGTCAGTGTCGTCTACCCGTGTGGACGGGGTAACACCTGTGTCGCTATGCCTGGCTTTACTGCTGGAGCGTTGATCGGTGAACTGGAGGGAGGGCGGGCGGGGAGACACGGTAGATCGACCGGCCAGCCGAGGCTCTAGCATGGGGGTGGATGTAGAAGTCATAATGAGGGCTTCGTGCACAGCTCATGGTTAGCTGCGACTATGATTGTACGACAAAGAACACACGTTTGCGATCCTCTTGCGCGGGCGGATGCGGAAGAACCGGCGCAGATGGGACTTTGGACAAGTTAAACGGCTCTAGAAAATGCTTAAGCAAAAGTGCAGATGCTCTATATATGTGCAAACCAACCTTGAGAGTCTTCCTCCGTGTTAGATGAATTAACATTCGGTGGCGCGGGACGCGTTGGAACTGCGTTGGGAGGAATCTCGGATGACACGAAGGGGTTGGACTCTGAAGAAGGTTTAATCAAGAACGTGGGCATTGTCTATTGACGATATACCTTTAGATGGATCTTCCGCCGCCTGCGAGGAACTGGGTACCAGCACTGTGTCATCATTCAGCAAGACCACAGAGGTGGGAGAGGACCTGAAAACAATGTGAGGGACGAGCGATGGAAAGAGGGCATAACGGACGATGGCTCTTTGACCGCATGATTTATAGAGTGAAACTGAAGTGGAAGACGAGCACTTGCAATCAAGGTGGGAGCCACCGTCGGTTTCACCAACGGAGGGGCAATGATGTCTGAGGCCGGCTGCAGTTTCAGACTTGACTGTGGCATGGCAGCGGTGGGAGAGCGAGTGAACGGAATGGAAAGGTGCCGCTTTCGCGCCTCTGGGACAGGCGATTGCTGGTTTTCCTTGTCCATCTGGGACGATTCCGGTGTGGAGTGATCTTCTGTGCCTTCATCAGCCCTCGCTGTATGACACTGGGGAGAGAGCGCCAGTATCGCACGGACCTATTTCATCCTGTTCAGCGGCATCGAGCTCCGCTATCTTCTTTTCTTTCATGGCAATGATTTCAGCTCTTCTGCTTTTCCTCTCGTTGGCTGAAAGCGTTGCAAAGTCGTGCCTTAATTGATCCTCCATTCCTTGGATTTCTTCGCTACGAAAAAAGGCGATAGCTGCCTTTATCTTGTGATAGTCAGCCTTGTATCGGGCCTCTGAACGCTCCTTCACGACTTTCATTTGGTCGTAATTGCGTTGCAGATTGTCATATCGACGCTGGAGGTCACCAAATTGCTTCTGAGCAGCATCTGCCGATTTAGACAGCAAATGATGAGTGGCATTGCGAGTGAAGAGGATAGGACTAGGGAAATGTTCATGTTAAGAATCAGGGCGTGAATGTGGCACGTACCTGCGGCCAGGCGCGTTAATGTTGGCCCTAAGTACATCCCTCTCTATCCGGAGCTCCTGCAGTTCAGTGCGCATGCTATCGTGGTCTGCTTGGAGGCGCTCGATTCGCTCCGACAGCTCCTTGTACGGCGTCCGGTCATCGGCGATGTCGACGAACGACTGAGCCGAATACACAGTTGCGAAGCCGAGCGAATTAGCCAGCTTGACGCCTTGCTTCTCAAGGTCGCATATCTTGGCGTTGAGGTCGTCTATGGTCCGCCTTGCAATGGAGACCTTGGCCTGGAGACGAGCAATTTCTTTATCGTGGATGGCCTTGTCGGGGATCCTAAGATCTTCAGACTCGGATTGCATGTTAGGCTTGTTGCCGTGAGCAGATTATCATACACTAGAGGTCAATGGCATTGAGGAAACAGTTCAAGTTCAAGAGGGATCAACTCGCGATCACATGATGCTTTGTCATCGCGCACTTCTTGCTTCCAACTACCAGCGCGATCCTTCAATTTGCTCCGCGCTTCCATCCCATTGCTCAATGTCACCCGAAACACCCAATGTGTATCATACCTCCTTTATACGAAAATCGCTCGCCGCCGTTTCCAAAATCGCGCACGCCAACGCCAGCCATCCTCCCACCGACATCTCCATCCGCAAGCCCGCCGTTCAGTCCCATCGCATATTTAATCTCCATTTATCTCCCTTAAATACTTCATCCCCCCCTCGCCTAGCCTCAAAAGTGGGAGATGATACACACAAGTCCACCGATCTTCGCGGCCTCATAAACGTCGATGGATCAACATTACTGGATGAAGATGATTCAATGTACAATGAACAGAACTCGGGCGTATTCCGTGCCCCGCTGGAGCAATTTAACGACGAACACAGCGATCTGGGGCTGAATGACACTCTAGAAACCGACACCAGTGCTGCGGACCTGCCTCTCGCCCATGGAAACAATGCTTCTCCCCAAACATTTTTGCCTCCCCCTGGCCTTAATCTTCATCCCCCTCCAAAGTACCCGATAATCATTCCCACACAGAGGATCCTCGTCCCACGACCTGGAGTCGTGGTTCCCGCCCACTGGTCGCCCGGTGGCGGTTGCAATGTACGCCTTGAGCCTGCGCCCGCTATGAATTTCTTGCCTCGTCCAGGAACGATTCCTCCGTCGTTCTGGTCGCCTGGCGGCTGCGCAACTCGTCTTGAAGAGCCGGTGTACGACACCTCTTCGGTATCAGCCGAGCGCAGTCTGGATCAAGATGATACGGATGGCACGATGACGAACGATATCTCTACTGCAGGCGTTGACGACCCTACGGACACGCACGGTGAAAGAACCCTAGATCTGCCATCCAACGAGAAGGACCACATTCATGCTCAACTGGAGCACATCCTCGACATGGACGACTCTGTTTTGAGCGATGCCGTTCTCCCGGGTGTCTACCAAAGTGTGTGGGCCACATGCCCTACGGTTCGTCATTCTTGATCCGATCCGTCTTTAACTGTCTGACCTAGTATCTTGCAAAAGCCTCCCCCTTCTCCGAACCATTCTCGTTCTCGTCTAAACCGCAAGCAGTCCCATGCCTTGTTGAACTATTTGCTGCTCGAGTGTGGCTACGACTTGGGAGCCTTGCGTAAACTGGAGGCGCGATTTCCTATACCTAGACCCGATCCGGAGGATGTCCCCCAAGTTGACGAACCCGACTTCGGTACTGAGCTGACGGCCGATGACCCGGAGATTCTGAATGAGGTTGCAGAACCGATTACCAAGGACGCCACTCTACTTTCCCACCAGACCCCTCCGGCTCTGGATGCCTTGGAGGGACATGGTAAATCTGTGCGCGTCAATGCGGAGGTGCTCGAGGACGTACTTGATGATGCCGAACGTATGGACCAATGCGAGGCAGCCGTTCCCGAGTTGATAAATCTGACAATCGAACAATTGACTCGAACTCCTGAAGTACATGCATATGAAACCATGCCTCGGGCGATGGAAGGCTTCCGAGAAGATATCACAACCCTCCAGGTTCGTTTTAATTGATTATTGGTCCTTGTTGTCTAAGTTCCGATGATTCTAGCCTTCGGTGTTCATTGATTGTTCAAATGCTCCCACCGGTGCTCATTCCAAGCTGCTCAAGGCCCTACTAGATGAGCGGAATCCAGCCCGTTCCTCCTTTCCTCTCAGGCGAAGCCATTCCTTGCCCGAGGCGTGGAGGGTATCCGCCTTCATCGTTTTTGACAAACCTTCTCCACCATCGCCAACGCCAGCTCCGAAGCCCAAGGCTAACAACGTGTACCTGCACAGTACTGCGATGTCATCGGCCGAATCGCTTGCGGCGCCTCCACAATCAGGGCACTCGTATCTTCGGTCCATCAAGCCCCTCAAAAACAAAGTCAAGACCAAGACGAGGCCTGACACGGCGAATGTGAGGAGCGTGGTGCCGCCTGTGAAGGCTGTCCCCTTGACGCGGACATACACGGGGACGATGAAAAAGACTAGCTTCATGTCCAGGCTGCGCAATCGGGACGGCGCTGACGACGAGGACAAGCCTAAAGCGGCCCCGAAGCCGGCAGGAAAATGGTTTAACAAGCTGTCGACCATGTCGAAAACGACTGCCGAGCGGATGCGTGTGCTCGTCAAAGGTGCGCCGAACGCACGCGAGCTGTCGTGGAAGGATTTCCTCAAGGTGAGCTATTGGGTTTCTTGAGCTAATGTGCGTTTCTAATGGAGGCGCGGTAGATCATGAAGGAACTAGGTTTCACCTGGGAGGAGATGGATGGGACTGCGATCAAGTTCCTCCCTCCAGATCCCCGCGACCCGGTGCGTCCCTGATTTTTGTTGTCGCGGATTCTGTTGACTTGATCCTTGCTACCGTAGACCATCACCTTCCATCGACGTATGTCCTCTCCTTTATCTAATTTTCAAACGATTTAACCATGTATTGGCAGCGCAAGAGAAGGTATGTCATATCAAGAAATTGGCTTTAATGAGGAAGAGGCTTGCGGACACATATGGCTGGACCGCAGAGGACATTCTCGCTGCACTTGGCGTTGAGAATTGAACATTTCTATTGTAACCTACACATATCCTTCTCGATTTGTAGCGTGCGCAGAGACGCGCCTGTTGTACCAATAGAGTGAAGTTGAAGGCTAATTGCGCGTGTTTGGCGCGACGCGTAAGTGCGACGCGTGCAGCTGCTTTCCTTTCCCGCATATTTCATCATGGCACGTCCCTGCTACCTGCTCGTTCCCTTCTAATCTTCGCACAGGCCAGACGTTATGACAGTCGCACCACCATCTTCTCGCCGGAAGGTCAGTCGTCTCGTTGGTCCTGTCTCTCGTGTTTCCTGACTGTATAATAGGCAAGCTGTATCAGAGTGAGCTCAACGCTACAGGACTCCAGACCATACCCTAACTAGCATACAGTTGAGTATGCCATGGAGGCCATCTCGCACGCTGGCACAGTGCTCGGGCTCCTCGCAAAAGACGGTGTAGTCCTCGCGGCGGAGAAGAAGGTCACCGGGAAGCTTCTCGACCTGTCCGCCACCAAGGAGGGCGGGTACGGGGGCAGTGGGGAGAAAATCTTCCTTCTCAGCTCGTGCGTCCTGTCCTTGTTGCCTGGGAGTGCCCTCGTCTTATGCTTGTGATGCTAGGAACGTCATCGGTGGGCTCGCGGGCCTGACGGCGGACGCGAACTCGCTCGTCAACTACGCTCGGACAGCGGCACAACAGCATCTTCTCGCGTACGACGAGGAGATCCCTGTCGAGCTGCTGGCGCAGCGGCTGTGCGATATGAAGCAGGGCTACACGCAATTCGGAGGTACCGCGCCTCCCGTTCATGCGCGTACTCTGCAGCTCACTCGCGATCTCTCCAGGTCTGCGGCCGTTCGGTGTCTCGCTGCTATACGCCGGGTATGACCCACACTACCAGTTCCAACTGTACCGCTCCGATCCGTCGGGCAACTACTCGGGCTGGAAGGCAACGTGCATCGGCGCGAACAACGGGACCGCCCAGAGCTTGCTGAAGCAAGAGTACAAAGACGACATTGAGGTCAAGGACGCGATTGGCCTCGCGCTGCGCACCATGAGCAAGACGATGGACAGCACGACTTTGGGCAGCGAGAAATGTTCGCCTACAATTATATTTCTCTTTCACGGCTAACCGATTTTATCTGCAGTGGAGTTTGCGGTCCTGACGCTCGACCCTATTACCAAGCAGCCAAAAGCCAAGATCTACAGACCGGCAGAGATCGATCTGCTGCTGGAGAAGGAAGGGCTTGCAAAGAAGGACGAGGACACAGAGATGAAGGCCGCATAATGTATTCCCGCTCACTGACACCGAAAAATAATATTATTCCAACATGATGTGGGATCGGGACGACATAAATCTAGAATACACTGGTCAATGGCAGGCCATGCCCTTACTTTCCTCGCTAAGAAGGGCATCGACGTTGATCGTGCCGCCGAACACAAAGTGACCCAGCGCAGCGCCAAGTACAGTGGCGAAGATCAAGTACGCCTACATTCGTTCCGTTAGTGCCAGATGCAGAAGAGGGGAGTAGACATACGTTGTAGGTCATGAAGACCAGCATCAGGAAGAAGGACAGAAATACGGTCGCGCCATACAGCGCTGCGCGTAGCGCGCGGAGTAGGAATGGCACAGGAGTCCTGCACACAACTCCACTCAGTGTCTGGTCTCTGGCTGGCGCCTGCTGCGACTCACCCGTGGGACGGGATCTTGAACATCCGCCGACCAGTCAGTAACCCCGCGTCCTCGTCTGCGCAGCAGAATCACAGTTAGCCGTGTAGCAAGGACGCAAGAACGGTCCGCACCTGGACTGCTGCGTCCGCTCCTAGAACCACTAGACGCACGCGCCTTTCCCTTGCCACTTGCGACCAGCGCGAGCGCGATGCGGGTGTCGAGGGACTTCTGGAAGGCGCGGAGGTACTCGTAGAAGACGCCCAGGGCCATGATGGCAATGCACGAGCCGATGAGCGACGCCGTCGAGCTTACATGCCATGAGCGGAAGACGATGCAGGTGTCGACGATCTGGGTGTTCCTACGACCACGTTGAGCGAAGGTTACGTATTGCTATCGAGTTCAATACGGCACCAGAGCATGTTCATGGAGCACTTGACCACCGCCGTCGCCGGTGTTTCATGTCCGCTGTGCGCGCTGTGGTCCATGTGGCCGTGATCCATTGAAGATTGATTCAAGATGAGTTTGGGAGACAGTGATGCGTCGTTGTTGACTATTGCATTCCCATCCAAATACAAGCTATCACACGCTTTGGCCGACTGAACAAAACGTATACATTTCTGTAACGGCGCTGTTATCTAATCACTATCGTAGCTACTCTTCGGGACGGATGGCGAGACGCGGGATCATTGTTTCGACAGATGTTTGGTTTGTCGATATGTTTGGAGGACGAGGAAGGCATGGGCGTTACGCGTAGTCTGGTGCGCGGGGGTGTTGCCGGAACATGATAGGTTGCACGGACGCCTTCGATGTCGCCTGGCAGAGTCTGGCGTGCAGCATCGCAGGTGAATGTGGACACGATGTGAATCGAGGAACCGAAGTGATATGACGACGAAGAGTATGCGCAGCGCCGGCCGTGGTGGGATGGGTTCCATTGGGATGCATGTGAGAGACGACGCGTGGAACCAACCACATCGGGTTTGTGATTTGAGTTAAGTGGGCGAGTGAGGACGACACAGGGTTGGTGGGCGTAGCGGCATGATTTGGCGCGCCATACGATGCAAAACGAGGAACGCGAGATGATGTGACGAGGAAGAGTACGCGGAATGGTGGGTGCTGGTGTGCTACGGTCGTGGAACGCGAGATGAAGGGACGACGATGGATGCTGTTCGCTCGGAATTGCCAACAAGGCCGTGCTTAGGATGGTATTCAAGACCAGATTCGGTTTGTAGTGCAAGTCAAATGATGACCGCAATGCTAGGTGGTAACTCTTGTATGGAGCAATAGGGCGTAAGTCCAGATAACTCGACTAGGAAGAGAATGTCAGATAATTGAAACGAACGTGGGGGGGAGTCATACCGAGATAGTGAAGCGAATGGGAGAGGAATGGTTCGAAAAAGTGGTGGTCAGCAAGCAGAGGATTGTCCTGCCGAAGGATGTTCCGTCCGAAGGAATGATATTCGCCCGCCCCAGGCCGCCCGTCCGCGAAAAGTCTATCTAAAACGTATCTACTGTAGGTAAAGTAAGTAAGCCGAATCTCGAATCCATATGTACAGAGACCGCCAGATCGACCAGAGACCGGTTTGGGGGCCTTGATGAGAACGCTCCGAGAAGATACCCTCCTGCCGGTCAAAGGGATGGCGCAGATGTGGTTGGCGAGAGAAGTGTGTTGATAACTGTGTTGTGAGGCACGGCGCTGTTGAAGAATGCACGTGTGAAGTAATGAAGGAGAAATACAGGGTCAAGCGGCGCGAGAATGTTTGGCTGCGCGCGTAGTAAAGCAGAGGCGAGAACGGAAAATGATTTGGTAGCTTGGATGAGATTGGATGGGACCCGTGTGTGGTAAAGCCTTGACACCGGCGAAAAGAAGATTGCAGTCGATGATGCTATGTGGTTTGATCTCGCCGACGTCGGATATTGAGACACCCGCCTCGTCTTGCGGTGAGAGTTGTGTCGTGTCGTTCTCGGCGTTATTTGGTAGTGGAGCGCTGAAAAAATGATGTACGTGCGTGCGCCGTTGAAGAGACGTTGGAGGTGGCCGCTTTGTCGTGATGCAGAGCGAAGAAATTGCCGGGATGCAAGAAGTTGGGACGAAAAGGTATGTTACTGCGTCACGTTGATGAGATTTCGTGTGCGCGAAGATGATGTGTTGGAGGACAGGATGAAACCGAATTCTTGATTCAAGGGTAGAGCCTCGACGGCGGGGGGGCGAGATATACACCGATTGTTCGAATAGTGGTGAGTTATGGTATTTGTGACCGCCGCCGTCGGGTATTGAGACACCGCCTCGTCTTGGGGATTATGTCGTGTCATTTCCGTGGTGTGTACTTGTATATGGAAGCTGGGGAGAGCCCAACGATGAAGATATGTTTCGAAATTATTTTGTGCTGGTTGGCGTTGGGCGGACTCCGATGATCATGATCATGACTGTGAGGCAAGACACTGAAAGACAAGTTAGAAGATGAACTACCGCGGGATAGAAGACCATACCGAGGACGACGAGGCGGGGAGCTATGATGATGGCAACCCAGCCCTGTCCCTCCGCACCAATCAACCACAATTCCCATTCTATCCGGGCCATCCAGCTATCCTTCCACCGGCGGTAATGTGTGCGTAATGCAAGGTGGCCACCTTTTAGCTAACCTAAACAGAAGGGAAGGGGGAAAATATGAGTTTGGTTAATAGGGCGTCCCCGCCCGCTCCAGGCCTCCCTACTCATTTGCACGCATTGAGCCTCCCTCCACCTCTGCACGGCTTACGCTGAGATCCCCTCCTGCAAAAACGTGTATGAGTATGGGAGAGATAGAGGAGAGGAAGAAGAACGTACAGCGCGCTAGACTCCCTGACGGTGCACCAGTAAGTGCACTACCCTGCATCGAACGGAGGATTAGTATGATGAGGATGAACCAAAGCGGCTGACTTACGGCCACAGGCTCCCTTCGGTCGCAACTAGAGAATGCTAAAAGTGAGTAGATGTAAAAAAAGGACGGGTGCAAGGCATACGCGACACTCCAACATCCCCGCTGAGCCAAGTCGTCCAGTCGAAGAGGGAATTTCCTGAGGGCGGGGAGTCTCGATGAGGCAGATTAGACCACCTGAATCTGCCTCAAGGAGACGTGGTTAGTGAAGGGACGCATGTAGAAGTATTGGCACGTAGCACCTTGACTTGACGATGCTGGCCGTCGCTGAGCTTGAGATGTCGGCGAGGGAGTGGTCAAAATCGGAGGGGAAGATGAGGGGGAGAGGGCCAGATGGAAGGAGGAAGTAAGAATGAGGAAAGTGGCTGACAGTTTCTGCGGAAGCTTCAGAAAATTCAGGCTCCGCTTGAAAGTTGCAAAATAAGTCACGCTACCGTGCTAGCCGACGCGACGCGACGGCGCCAAAGATTGAAACAAGCGCCGAAGTCATTTTTGTAGCAAAATAGGATTGCGGCCCTAAAATAGTCCTGACCTAGCCCACACCAAAACACCTGACCTAGCCTACCACGAAAAGCCCTGACTAAGCTCGCTTTCCAACTGCTGACCGACCCCGAAGCCAACTCCTGGCCTAGCCCAATTTAACTCCCGACTGAGCCCGACTTTCGTGTCTTGACCGAGCCCGGCTTTTAGATTTTTGTACTCCTGACTTAGCCCGATTTTTGTAATTTTCAACTGCGAACCTAGCCCGACTTTTACTAATTTCAACTCCTGACTGAGTCCAACTTTTGGGTTGAGACTAGCTGAACCCGGTGCGTGTTTTATTTATTCTATGCTTCACCAAGGTTTCTATCACCAGGCTGGGCTGTGAGTGGAGGCGAAGCAATCATCCTGAAATATTTCAGGTGAGCTTCTGGGCGACGCTTCTATAATGCTTGTTTACTCCCGAATACAATAGTTGATCAAAGAATGGCTGGACTGCCTGTTTCTCAGTGTCGGCAGTACATTTGACTGGTCTTGATCCTTGCCCCGAAGTATGTATGATCCAGGATTTATTTCCAGTCTACGCTCACCGGTTGGTCCAGAATCAACCATATCGAGTCAATTCATTCGACTGTGGACCCCACACATGTTTTCTCATGTCTTCCTTATCCGTAGGGCTCCGAGCCACCCGGCCCGTCGACGGGACGGGTCTGAAAACGGCCGTCATATTCGACCAACGGGGGTCACCCGTCCGTCGAGGGCTCAACCAGGAGGGGCCGACGGACGGGTCCCGGCCGTTACACCCGTTACGGCCGTCGACGGGGAATATTGCTGAATAAAATGATATTTTCGAGTTTGTCCCACCTGTAAGATAATTTCAACACACAGAGGTATGCTACGACTCTTCAAATGCCTTCACCTTTTCTTGCTTCTTGGATACCTCCCGAGCCAAAAGTAACTGGCATCACTCTGCGACGTGTTTTGACAGGCAATGACAGCAACCAGATCCAGCCCCTCTCGATTTGCCTACGCACCGGAGCTTCACCGGCTGTTGAGCCGGGAATCCTCAACTGCATAGAAAACTGCGACAGACAGATTGCAAACATGAAAATTTCCGCGCATGCCAGACTACCCAGGGTCAGTTTGCCGCCATGTTGAAGCTTACTTCTGAGAAAGCAGAGTGCTTGGACTAGTAGACAGTACAATGTGTACAGAACCATTAGATTTTGACTTCTTGTAAATTTCTTGAGTTCCCCTTGAAGCTCTCTGCACACACACGAAACTCGCACATCACCTCGCATATGATTGGCACACCGCCGCTATTCGACTAACCGGCCGAATCTGGGGTGACTGGCAGAAAGAAATGGCGAAGAAAACAGATACTCGAGGCCGAAGAAGATGAAGCAGGGGCTGATGGCGGTGTTGGCGCGAAGATTTCAGACGAAAACGGAGAGATATACAACGGAGAGATCGACTACGGAGAGATTCACGCGGGATAGGACACTTTACTTAGATACCATATGATCCGCCGTGGTCGGCTTCGGCCGGCCTCAGTCCAAGTTGGGCAGAGGCGCGATACTCAATAGTAAACATAGTAAACTTCCTGCCCCTTTTTATGCTGCGCACCCGAAAGTACCAACACATGTCTATTGGGACCCGTCAACCCGTCGACGGCCGGGGACGGGTATTCCCGTTGACGGGTCTACCCGTGCCGTACCCGTCCGTCACGAAACAATATCTCATCGCTCGACGGACGGGTCCCGTCCCCGTCAGACGGGACCCGTCGCCGTCGCTGACGGGGACGGGTCGGAGCCCTACTTATCCGCCGAAGATCATGACATTCGCAACTTTAATAAAGTCATCGCGCCGAGCTCAGTCAAGACTTTCAGGTATATTTCTTTGAGCACTTGATGAAGCTTGAACAGAAGCCAATCATCAATGGGGAGAGCGAGGATGGTGGTGATGACTCGGACATTGAAGTGTCGTGAGTAATTCAAGGCTGAAAAACAAACCTCACATGTGCTGGAATAGCCTTCCTGAATTACAGGACAAGTCTGATATCGGGAGCAGAGTCGAGTCCCCATTGACTTCGATTGCACCCGCTTCAGACCACCAATCACTTCCTGTATTGCCTGCGCAGTCTCGTCGAAGCAAGCGCACCAAGAATTGAAGTTTGCGGGGCTCGCTCCAGAGAAGAGACTTGAATATTTAGGGTTAACTATAGTGACAATACAATATCACTCTATGGGTGTGACTCTGGGTATTGAGGGAACAAAAGGCGGACTCAGCTTGGGGTTGCAAACCCAAAAGTCGGGTTCAGTCAGGAGTTGAAATTAGTAAAAGTCGGGCTGGGTTCGCAGTTGAAAATTACAAAAATCGGGCTAAGTCAGGAGTACAAAAATCTAAAAGCCGGGCTCGGTCAAGACACGAAAGTCGGGCTCAGTCGGGAGTTAAATTGGGCTAGGTCAGAGTTGGCTTCGGGGTCGGTCAGCAGTTGGAAAGCGAGCTTAGTCAGGGCTTTTCGTGGTAGGCTAGGTCAGGTGTTTTGGTGTGGGCTAGGTCAGGACTATTTTAGGGCCGCAAACATATTTTGGATTTTTGTATCGCTAACACGAAGAGGATGGGGATCCAAATTTGACCGGAAAAGCTACCATCCACACATACATCAAGAAGGTACGTCCTACAATCGGAGCTCATTGAAGCGCCTCTCAGCTAAGTTGAGTCGGCACGATTTTGGACCGAACATCACAACTTGAAAACCCACCAAGAGGTAATCTGGGGTTCAAATGATTATTTCGTTATTTGACTATGGATACATGGTTATTGCTCTAGAGTCCATTGGGTATCTGGGTCGTCGAAAAATTACAGCAATAACGCGGCTGGCAGGAGTGCCAACATCACCCCCCACGACGTTGACACGCGGCCCAGCATACCCGCGCTGCTCGGGAAGCCTGGTAGCCCGCCAGTACCTGTCACGCTCGCAGTTGGTGAGCCACCACTCGTCTTGGGTGCCTCCGCGCCGATGTACTGTTTTCCTAGATCCGTAATCTTGCCATTGCTGTCCATCATCGCGTCGTTGGGATTCACGCCCCCTAGGTCGCGCATCACACCGTACCAGGCATAGCGCTCAACCCAGTCCTGTGCGTCCATGAACGCCTGGCTCTGATTGAGGAACTCGGCAGTTTCTGGAGCGGTGCACTGGGGCCCATTGTTGAAGTTCTGGCACGCCCACTCGGTGACCCAGATGGGGCGCTGGAAGGTGTCGTGGAAGTCGGTGAGGTACTCGGCAAAGGCGGTTGCGTTAACGTCGTAGTAATCTGGGATGAATGTCAGTTTTGTCTCAGAACAAATAAGGCCCAGGCGTACGGAGGGCAATAAAATCAACAGTGCAACCACCATTACAAGCGGTGAGGAAATCCTGAATCCATTTTTTACCCGAGGGAGCGCTGGAGGGGGCCGGTCCACCGAGGCGCAGGCCCTGAGCGTGGAAGGGCTCTATGTAGGTCTTCCACATATCTGCCCCCTCCTGTGGCGTGAGATTCGATTGGCCCTTCTCCTGTGGTCTGGGGCACGGTCAAATTTTTGTCTAGTTGAACGTCAAAAACACTCTACGCACTCGTTCATTCCAAGGAGGGCGGTGGGTTTCTGCTGGGCGATAGTCGCATTTATCCCGTCAGTAGGATCCGTCCACTGAGCGATCTGCTTCTGTCCCCACAGCATGGGCACAAATTCGAGCTCGGTGCCGTCGACCGAGAACATGCCCCAGGTGTAATACCACGAGACCTTGCCCGTCGAGGTGAACTGTAACATATCTTGGTTCCCGTCCCCTCCACCTGCAATTCCCGCCTTGGAGGAGCTCGTTACGGAGACTGTTCTGGAGGTAGGGTGGGCGGAGACGTGCAGTGCGAGAAGGAGTAGTGTAAGTATCGTTAAAGTCATGATGGGTGGCGTAAATTTGGATTCAGGTTCGGACGGGAGCGCTGTATTTAAGGCATCGGGACCAAATGACGGGGCCAAGAGCGGAGCTGCCTTGAGAATGCGGAGCGGAGGTTTTTCTGGGCTAGTTATGACGTCGACCACTGCCGTACTGATAGGCGGGATCTAATCACGAAATCCATTAATGGATGTGATGTCGCACGCCCTTGCTTACCGCCAATATTAATAGTGGTCGGAAATCTGAAATGCGCAAGAAAATATATAAGGCAAGAAGCGAGATGCTGGATGAATTCTAAGTGGTAACTCAACCGTAGTGGTTGGAACCGGAAGTCTCCGAGTTTTTTTCGCACGGTTGATTTCTGACAATAGCCTGTCAATGCTAATAGACCCAATTCGAGTGGCCATATCATAACTACTTTCGCCTAGTCAGTTTCAATGAGATAGATCGTACCCCAAATGCCAAGCCAACTCTGCCCGCGTTCCCCATGACACGCTCCTCATACTCTTCCATACTCTCTCCGGCGGGGAGAGGGATGCTCACCCTCCAGTCGCGTAGAAATAACACGAGGAAGCACAGCGCCTCTAGGTGTGTAAACTTTTTGGCCAGACATGCCCGCGGTCCGTATCCTGGAAGTTTCTTCATTAATAAGGTACATCAGGCGCTTCGAGGCACGCACCGAACATGGATACGTCGTGCTCGGAGACACCGTACCATCGCGAGGGGCGGAAGACGTCCGGCTCTGGGAAGGTGCGCGGGTTTCGATCTGATGCCAGCAGAACGACGATCATTAATTGTCTCGATGTTGCCATAGACGGTGTACACACGGAGAGAAATGAGGTCTACGACCAGGAGAGAACCGCGCTTCAACACGATCGTTTTTTCGGCTGGGTGCATGACCTTTATCGGCGTGTCTTCGCTCATTTCTCTGTATAGAGAAGCAGCGGCAGCTAATGTCGCACATCAGTGGCTGGAGTTTGAACTATGTAGAGACCTACGGTACAGCCTCATCGTTTCGTGGAAGCACGCCAGTAGATGGGGAAGATTCATAAGGTTTTCGGGGGTCTAGACCATGGTATAAAAGATGACATCCGTCGCGTAACATGCGTCTTACTGGGTCCTGCCACGCAGGAATTGCGCGCATGATTTCAGCGTATGCTTTCTCTTGTTCCGCTTCATGTATGGCTAGATAGCCGAGTGTCGCACTCAGAATTGCAGCAGTGGTTTCTGAGGAATCTATTAGCTTACGGGCACCTTATACAAATATAACACGAACCGTGACCAGCAAACATGAGTGTGAACGTATTTCCGATGACCTCTTGCTTGTCTAGAGCTTGCTTTGCATCCCCATCCATCGCAGCGACGAGCCGGGAAAACACATCTCCACGCTGCGTAATTTCTATCGTCTCTCCGCGCAGTTCGTCCTGCCGCGTGGCCACGAATTTGTTCATAAAATGACCCAAGCTAGACCAAGCTGCCTCGATGATTCGCAATCTAAGACAAAATATCAGGCAGCATGATTTAAGAGGTATGGGAACGCACCTCCTCACAGGAAGTTTGTATAACCAACGAGGAATGACAAGGCGCGGGATTACGCTCTGGGTGACGATTGTTAAAGAACTGGAAAACGTCAGGCCGTTCGCATCAGTTGGGCCATCTAGCCATGGCAGCGGAAGTCCAAAGCCACAGCGTGCAATGACGATTAGAGTCAGCTGGAATTGAGGTCAGGAACAGATTCCGATGACCGAATCCACCGCACTTTGTACGGTAGCCGATTAAATTCTGATTCGAGGATCTCGTCTTTTCCCTCCCATTTTTCAGCCTCGGCCATCTCCTTGTAGATGGAGGTAGTTTCCGCAACAACCATGGAATGTCTCCATAGCTGAAGTCAGCAAGAATGCACTGGGGAAAAAACGGAGAGCCTTGCTCACGTCTTGCTAGTAAAAGCTGGGGCAACCTGAGATGCCTCGTGAGCATGTATTAATTTAATATGCACCCACTGAACGTACAATGCGGCGATGCCTCTTCCACATTTCGCCGTTCGCGGCCACAACATTATCTCCCCAGAGCCTAGAAATGAGTTCAGACTGAATGATCGTAGCCGCATAACGTGGACAACTACGATATGAAAATCCTTGGAGGTTTGATCAAATGGGTTTTGCCTTCGTGTGCTAGGACCTGCTTCATGACATCCAACGAGGAGGTACAATAGGACACGTCGCCGGCGATTATTGGGACAACAGAGATTACGTCGTGGGTGTGTGTAAAGAACGCTGATGGGAGGCAGGGTGAATTCCATGAATCAAACATTTCAACATTTCTACCGGTCTTCCGCCATTCCCATGGCCAATCGAGACCTGGATTTTCATCGAACGAGAACCGAATTAAATATGATGAAACGTTTGTCAAGCTCAAGAGAGACTAGCCTGGATTCCACCACCGTGTTCCACATGCAGCACCGAACAGACTCAAGGGTGCAAACAAAGGTCTTAAGCCAGGGACATGATCCACGTTCTGGACATTGATGAGTACTATAAAGGCCCGAGTGGCCCAACTTACAGCTAGAGCATTGAAGAAACGATATACAACCAGAGAGAATAGTGAGAGGATCAGTGCGGCAGAGGCGGCGAAAGTCATGATGATGGTGGAAAGGAAGAGTTATAGGCAACAGCCGGCCCGGGCGTTGTCTGCATTGTATATCACAATGATTCGAATAAACATGTGTTTTTTTTAGAGAGAAAAAGAACAGGTTACGAGTTGCGGCTCGGGCCGCGCTGCCAGTGCACGGGAAGGACAACCTCAAGCACGCCCCACCGTCGTCATGACCTTCCCGCTACAGATATTCCCGATTTACGAGGCAAAGTTATCTTTGTCACCGGGGGGTGCGACAGAGTCTTTGGGTTGCTTTCTTCACTATCAAGATTTTAGGCATCGCCGGCCTTGACAAACAATCCATCCTAGCTCTCGCGAAGAAAAACCCCGCGCACATACTCTTCACCGGACGTGATGCCGACCGTGTAGCCGCCCTCATCACCCAGGCCACCGCCGCTGTCCCCGCTGCCCAGCTTAACTTTGTGGAATGTAACATGTCGTCCCTAGCCAACGTTGCCGAAGTTGCGAAACGCGTAAGACGGAGCGACTTGATATCTTGATGTTCAACGCGGGCAGTGCCGCCCGCGCCCAGGAGGGGATCAACCATCTTGCACACGCGCTGTTGATCAAGTTGCGACTCCCGACACTCCTGCGCATGCCCGATGCGCGCGTCGTAATCATGACGTCGCAGGCTTTCAAAGGCGCCCCAAGTGGCGGCATCCAGTTTCACAAGATGCGCACCACACAGAGCAGATTTCCTGCAAGCGCTATGCGTTACCCACAAAGCAAGTTCGCGAACCTACTCTGTACGGTGGAACTAGCGCGCCGCTCATATCCGTCTCAGTGCATCCCGGCGTCGTCAACACGGACATGTTCTTAAATTCGGGGTGGATGATGCTGGTGATAAAAGTCATTCAGATGTGGAAGAGGGAGCCGATCATATCGCCAGAGACAGGCGCGCTCACTCAGCTTTGGGCGGCGACGGTGGACAAAAGTAAGCTGGAAAACAGGGGTATTAAGAGCCTTTTGGGGTACTGTGGAAACATACCAAGCTGTCGGGCGACAAGGACCTGGCGGTTAAGCTGTGGGAGTGGGCAGAGAAAGAGCTCGAGGGTTATCCGCTGGAGCAATCGTAGACTCAGAGTAGATCTTGAGCAGATCTAGACTCGCGCCGCAAGGTCCTGATTCTGTAGGGGTACGGCAAACAGACAACCCTTGCTGCCGTATAAATTCAGGCTAAGGACAACCTTTGTAATACGCCAAAAAAGCCGAGTGTGAAAGTGGTGGTGGTCGAAACGCCGTGTTCCGAAAAAGGCAATTGGGCAAACTCGGCCGAAAGCTCATCCGAAGCATAGCCACAGGCAACTTGACGCTTTTGCATCTCTCTGTTCATCTCCATGTCATAGCTGACCAGAATCTAGGAACTGCTAGGATCTACCTGATACTATGCTGATCAAGAAAGCACCAGTAATTCTAAGGCGCATCCAACTGAGACCCCCCGAACCAAATTCTAACATGAGACCAAGACCCTCTCAGATCTCAGACGCCCCTCTTGGCGGCTTCCTTAAGTTCGAGCCTGAACGATCGAGAACTCCCTTCAACCTTCTCCCTCTCACAACTTACTACCATTCAAAAACTTGCTCATCACAGGATGCTTTCTCCAATGTTTTCATCTTCGTCGACCGGTCTCGAAGCCCTTCTCCTTTACTCTCCTGGATCCCCCCGCTTCTCCGTCGCCGGTCGACTCTCATATTCCGCCGCTCCCCCCCACTCCTTCTTCCAGTCCCCCCCTACCAGTCCCCAACCAGAAGCAGATATCGGCCTCCATAGCCCCAGGTCCCTCTCCGACCTGTCGAACGCTAGAGTTACGTACTCGGACCTCATAGCCTCGTCCCAGTGCTTCGAGTGGCCTTCGACTCCCCAGCTTGGGGCCGGCCCCCGGGTTCCCGTTCAACACAAAATGAATGGTGGGAAGCCTAGCGTCGCAGAGCAAGGAGTAACGAGCAGTCCGAGGAAGCGATTGCGGAGAAGCCTTTCCGGAGGACGGTGCGCGTCGATTTCCCAGCTTTTGTCATCGCCGTCTCTTTCTATAAATGTATGTTCTCTCCTCTTCTCTCGTTGCTTTCGCTGATCCCTACTACAGTCGAATGCTTTCGAGGGCATTGAGATTTGTCCCATCAACATTTTCAGCCCAGCAGCGGGCGTGGGCCTTGGTCTAGGTCTCACTATGCCCCCCTCACTCGTCACCGTCCCACGTTCGACCGACGAGTTTACTATCATCCCGATCACCGAGATCGCCCCGGGGTCGTTATCATCTTTGAGCGCGTCGCCGCCGGAGTCCCCTGCGTACAGCCCCAACTCCAGCTACGCATCTGACTCGTCCGAGTCGCCGTCCCCTATCACTGAGTTCCCGCCCCGCTTCCCCGCCTTCAATCCTCCCCTGAGCGCCGCGGTCTGGGAGCCGATCGCCCCCGCTAGCCCCACCGACGCCGGTCAGATCAAGTACGAGGGCCTCAGTCACGGCCTCCCGTCGCACATGCGCGGCGGCGCACGCGCGCGCCTATCCTCCATCCCCGAGGAGGAGACCGACGTCAAAGGCACACCCTCCCCCACCAAGCTTGCGCAGCACGCCGGACTCGGCCTCGGGCTGCCATCCTCCCTGCGCGCCGCCGCCCAGCAGCCCGCGTCCACCTCCCCCAAGGCGCCCTTCAAATCCCGCCTGCAGTCGACGGTCCAGGAGTTGTTCAGCACGCGCAAGTTTGCGAAGCGCCCGCTGTTTTCTATCCCAGAGGCGCGGTCGCGCGAGGCGTCCGCGGAGGCGGCGAAGCCAGAAGAAAAAGGAAAAGCAAAGACACAGGCGGGTCAGCAGCAGCAGCAGGAGCGGAAGCCGAGCGCGCGGCCGCACATGTCCCCGGCGATGCGACTGGCGGCGGAGTCCATCCTCGAGGAGGACCGAAAATTCAGAAAAAAGGAGGGGTTAGACAAGGTGCCGAAGTCGCTCGGCGAAATGTCCCCTACGATGCGGCTGGTGCATGAGGAGGACCAGAAATTCAGAAAGCAGGCGGGCGCGGACAGAAAATCCAGATTCAAGTTTCTTTTCTAGGCGGGTAGCGTAGCTGATGTACCCCCAGGAGGAGACTCACCAAAAAAATGTATACATACCTGAGTCACTACGATCCGAATAAACGAAAATATTTTCTGTACTGTGGGATCTGCATTGAGACCCGAACTCAGTTGGCGAGATCGGAGCCACCGCATTGGGATTCAAGCTCTCGCGGCGATATCAGCATCACGTCTCTCCCTTTAAATGAGACATGTTCTCATCGGTGTCCGCAAGAGCCCGCCTCGATCGACGAATCAAACGGGCCTGCCAGGCATCTTGACAGTCAGCAATGGCCGCAAACGCCGCATTTGCATGCAATTATTATAACGAATCGTTATCTCGCGCAATGAACGAATGAATGCAATGCTGCATGTATCGCGCCACAATCAGCGACCGCGACTAGAAGAGCCGGGGATTTTGAGTTTGATTGATACATTCAAATTGGGTTGGCGAGGGCGCTCGCCTCGGATGTCAACGGCGATATAGTCAAAGTGACTCGCGGGGACGTCGAGCGTAGCCGCGCGCCGTCTTGAACGTCTTTTTTGCATCATGACTGTGGGGTGATGCGCTGCAGCAGAACGTCATTCAAGGTGCACCCAACGTAGATGCATCAGTGCCTGTGATACTATCATATCACGGACAAGGAAGCGATACCGCCACCTCTAAATCCACCCCAGTTAATTAGTGGGCCGCACACCGATGCAGGTACATTGATGCCTAGGCAGAATCAGCTCGGTGCTATCATGATGTCTATCCAGCGCCTAACTGACCTGCTACGGAACGCGCGCACTGATCTCGCGTAGAAGCGGGTTGGTACGAGGTAGATGGGGAACAAGGGAAGAACGCGTAGTACCTGACGTGGGATGTTTGGGATGCCGACGTCGGCGAGAAGCCAACGTTGCTATGAAACGACGAGTGTGCACGGGGGCAGCTGGGCCGGCATAACGAAAGATATCTTCGAGCTAACATGTGAGATGGATACAGACCGGGCCGCGAGGCCCCAGCTGCGCTGAAAACTCAGTTGAGAATACGCGGAGGTCAAGAGGTACAATGACAATATTTTTCTTTTGATTACAATCGCGTTTGTGTGAATACGACGACCAAGATCTTTTAGGTCCGCGGACGGACCGGTGCAGCAGTTTAGTTTTCAGTTCAGTCCTTCATCACGACGTCCTCGTCCTCGTCCTCGTCGACCTCCGTGGCGGTGAGGCCGGCTGCCGAAGGGTAAGTAATGGTGAGTGAAAGAGGGAGAGACAGCGACCTTTGGCAAGGGCTTCAGGGCTGGTATAGTCGACCTTGACGCCACGCGTACGGCGGGGCTGGATGACGGACGGGTCGATCTCTGTAAGGGACTCTTCCTCCTGAAAGAAAGACGCGTCAGCGGGACCAAAAACGCGTCGAGTGCGGCGCGACTTGCCTCTTCCTCGCTCTCGTCCTCCTCCTCGTCATCATCGTCGTCCTCCTCGTCCTCCTCTTCGTCGTCTTCGTCCTCCATCGCGTCTTCCTTTGTGACTTTGCCCTTGCCTTTGTCAGTGGCCGGGGACGCGTCGGGCGCGGCACCGTTGTTGGTAGCGGTGGCCCTGGGGAGAGAGATGAGTATGGGATGCGCTCGACGCGTCGGATACGCACGACGCAGCGGCGGGGTCAGTGGTGGCAGAGGACATGGTGGTTCGGTGGAAAGAAACGCGTTGTGTTTGTTTGTGTGGCTGTCAAGGGTGATGCCGTAAAGAGCTCTAACCGACTTTGCGTATATTCGTCGCTGTGCCCTGCTATGTCCTTATTGCTGGTTATTACTGGAATTCCTAGACTACTGTCTATTAAGTGTCTCTAGGTGCTCCCCCGGGTGCTGGTATGAATTACAACGGTATCTTGGTCTTCTTGATGGATATCGTGTGGTGATGCCATGGCCATCTGCTGCTTGGTGCCCGTCCTGATACTGCTTACATCAGCCCGTGTGGCCATTCCCCATATGCTTCGCCATCCGGGTTTGATGCCCTTAGGCTTCTCTCCCTCCGCCCTAATGTCCTCCTCCATTCGCTCAGAGCGCAAGAGCTCGACGCGTCTCGTCGACCCCCCTCGTCCAGCGGCTCTCTCGCGCGTCTCCGTGCTCGCCTCTGTCGTCCCGTATCTCCGGCGCTCCGAGAGTGACGACATGCCTGCACACCACAAGTCCGTCCTGGTCACTTTAAAGCTTTCGTCTCCTTCCTTTCTCGACTCGGTGGTCAAGGATGATGCATCCCGCAACCCACTCTATGTTATCCGCACCACAGGCACGTCCACGAGCGTTCTGCGCTCCGATCCGTGGGACGGTTTCACCAAGACGGCCGAGATCAAGTGGCCAAAGGTCATTCCGACCAAGGGCAAGACAAGAGAGACCCTCGGCGTCCTCGTCCAGATGAGTGACGGCCGCTGGCAGAGCGGCGACACTATCCTGAAGCCCGGGACCATGCTGAGGTACCGCGCCCACATTTCTGATGATTTGCAAATGGCTAAATTTATCCCCTTTCTCAGCGCTCCGCCCAAGTTCAACATTCCCAATTTTCCGCACAGCATGAAATGGAAGCGCATGGGCAACGCGTACTGGGTGAGTTTCCCGCCGACGAATGTGGTGATTTTACTCACCGCCCCCAAGTGCATGACTTCGACAGTCAAGGGACCTATCGCAACATTTCACCCAGCTGTCGAAGGTGTTCCCCCGCGGATAAACGTATATGAAACTCTCCATGACAAGTACGATACGCGACCCATGTTGGTGCACAATGGCGTTTCTCTCCTCCTGATCGACCACCTCATCGTTACTGCGATGCTGTTGGTCACCGATGTCCAGGACTGGATGCTCGTCCAGAAATACGAGGGGAGCGAATCCGCCCCGATCCTTCCTCCTCTCAGCGCCACGAGCTCGGACCTCTTCGACCAGGCACCTCAGTCCGCCCCAGCGTCGGCCTCGCAGTGGCGGAAAATCTTATACGGCGAACCGCTTTTCCCGAAGCGATACCCCAATTCGCGGACGGTCTCGACGACCGACCTCTCCGCACCGCTTCCCACATCCGCCAAGCAAATGGCCAAAATTGTTTACGGCGATCCGATTTATCCCTCGCTAGCTGAGAGCCCGGTGACCTCGGTCTGGGATTCGGACGACGACGACGACGAGGACGAGGACATCGAGGCATGGCGGGCGCAACGGGGATCGTACAGTGCATCACTAGCATCACCGCAATCCCCGCCCACTCGCGTACACAATCCGTCGGCGGATTCGGTTCTCTACCCGAACAGACCACCTCCGTCGCACACGTACATGGATCCGTCGTACTACGGGGGGGAGGATGTGCCTCCGGTGCCACAGATCCCCGCGCAGTACGCGTCGTCCGTGTCGACTTCGAGCCGCGGGACGACACCCCCGGACTCGGCGCGGTCGCGCGCGCCACGAGACCTGCCCCAGCCCCCGACCCCCATCTCGCCACTGCGGCCGGCACATCGCTCGCAGTCGACCCCCCCGCGGGAGGTCCCCGGAGCGGCCTTTGGGCGCCGGCCGTCGGAGCCCTTGTTCCTGGCGACGGCGTCGTCGTCTACGCCACCGCGGTCGCTCGCGCGCTCGCAGTCGATGAAGCTGCGGCAGCTGCCGACGCCTCCGACGCCCACCGATGAACGGCCCGGGACGGCGACGCGCGCAACGCGGCGCGGGTCGCAGTACAGCCAGCGCTCACTGCCTGTTCCGCCCGGCTCTGGCACGGCGCCGCCGCTGCCGCGCCCACCGCAGCGTAAGGACCCCGCAGACGAGCTGTGGATGTACTCGTGGACGCACGCGGCGGGCGCACCGGCGTCGCAGTTCGAGGCGCCGCCGCCGTACGCCGTGTCCGTGGCTGCCCCTGAATCGCCCACATCGCTGCGCAGCATGGGGTCGCTCCAGAGCAGCCCGTACCAGACAACGTATCAACCATGACACTCCCTCCACGCATTGGTTTCCGCACATTGTATTACCCACCACCTTCGGCCTGGCACACTCTTTTATGTAGCACCTTCCTTGCTTTGGGCGCCTCGCGAACTGACCCATAATAATGGCAGTGTCCGGCTCTAACTTACTTGCTCTATTTACTTACGTACCTAGTTCCACTCCTTTTTCAGGATTCATTGATGTTTGATTCGTAGAACAGGGTCAAATGTGTGTACAGTGTACAATGAATGTTCAATTGATTTTGAGACCATCCGACGAGGAAACAGGAGGCCTCGGACCGGGCCGACGGATCGAGAGCGGGCAACTCGTCCTCTGCCTTGCCTCCCAACCACTCAGACCAGACTGAAGATGGAGCCGGTTTTCATTGTCGTAATGGTGCGCCACGCCCGCCCTGACAGCCCGCAAATTGGGAAAGCTGACAGTGACTTTCGACTCTGACAGGGCGTGTCTGGTACAGGGAAATCTACACTGGGCGCGGCGCTCGCGGCGGCGCTGGAGAGGCCATACATCGATGGGGACGATCTGCACCCGCGGACGAATGTGGAGAAGATGGGGGCGGGGGAGCCGCTGACGGACGCGGACCGCGAACCGTGGCTGCGCGCTATTCGAGAGACGGCGGAGCGGGTGGTGGGGGAGCAGCAGCAGGCGGGAAGTGGGCGCGGGGTGGTCATTGCGTGCTCAGCGCTCAAGCGCACATACCGCGAGGTGCTACGCGGGGGCGGCGGTTCTTCCGCGCTGCCGACCTATTTTGTGTTCATTGAGGGGGCGCGGGAGGTGCTTATGGCGCGGATGCTGAACCGGAACGGGCACTTTATGAAGGCGAGCATGCTGGATAGCCAGCTGGCGACCCTCGAGAATCCCCGCGGCGAGGAGGGTGTGGTGGTGGTTTCTGTGGAAGACACAACGGCGGTGCAGGTCGAGAATGCGGTGAGGGAGCTCAAGGCGCAGCAATAGATTAGATCGATTAGATACTGGATTCACTACAAAGGACAGTATAGAGGACGAGGAGGACAATGAGCCCAATGAGTTGAGTCCCAAGTCGCGTAGAGTCGCGGCAACAAGTTCAAACAACGCGTCTTGGTCTTACCCACCATGTCCACGCTCTTCCGTCTGCCGTCTCTGCACGATGAGTTTGAATACACCTCGGAAACCGTCCTGCCAGAGTTCAAACCGCGGTTCTTCGTCCCCCCGATGCTCGAGCGGCCCCAAAATCCGATAATGGATACCTTGAAGCTTCTCCGGCCAACCGCGCCAGTACCGACTCCGTTGCGCCTCCCCACCGAGCTTGCCTCGCTGACATTCGATGTCCAACCTCAATGTGTGCCTAAGCTGAACGATGCAATTTGGGTAGACGCGATCAAGGGCGGCCTCGCGCGTTCGGTGAGCTCCTTGCCATTTGAATATTTAGCTCCCTTAACACGCTGCAGGAAATACTCTCGTGGGATGCCTTGCGCCCCAATTATCCTGGCCGCCCCCCGCCTAATGCCTTTATCTCGGAGCAGGAAAACCTGGTGTTCGCCGCAGCCCGCTATCAGTGAGCCTGCCACTGCTGGTCGCCGCAGAATATTGTCTTGACTGCTCCAGCTAGCGTTCAGCCGCGCTTGAACGATCCTGGCACAGAACTCAAGTATGTCACTCAGCGTGAGCTGCTCGCGGCTCTCAAAATGACTGTCCTGGGCATTTCTTCACCGCTGCACACCTGGGATCCCGTGTCCGAGACGTTCATCCAAATCGTCGGCGAAAAGGCAGCTCACGGGCTCCTGCTTGTCGACGACAAGGACGAGGTCGTCAGCGGGAGTTTGATTTCCCGCTTTCTTACCATCGGGTCGCTGTTGCGTCGACTGGAAATACTACTTGCCTCCCTTCGGTCCAGGTAGCCAACTTATTACATTGCACATATAACCTCACCTTTACCCAGGTTTTCCAAAGAAGGTCCGACCATCCACGCATTCACACATGCCCTTTCGACTGTCTTAACTTTCCTTCGGGAATCGCTGGCACGACTTCCTCCACTAGAGGACGATGTTTCGATCACACTGGCTTCGGTATGGTGTCAGTACGAGCGATATGAAGAAAATTTGGTGGCGCTATCAACATTATGTGGCCGGGTATGTCTCCTGCAATTACTTCGCATTGCACTAAACGCCGGCAGGGTCAAACCACACCGCCTCGTCATTATCTCATGCTCGAGCACACCCCAATAAACCTTCTATCGCTCTTATATGACCATTTACAGTCTCACGTCGAGCGACAGTCCCCGACAATGGTTACTGCGGTAGTCGCTTTCATCCTTACCAGCACCTCCCGCGAGTACTTCCAGCAGCTCTCCCAGTCGGTCGGTTTCGGCGGTGATTCCAGGGTGCGGCGGCCGGCGCGCGTGGTCGGCGAGCAGAACGACCAATATGCGCTGGATGTGTCGGACGACGGTGTCGAGGAGCGGGACGACCTCGACGGCATCGACGACGCGTTCCCCACGTTCTTCCCGCCCAAGCTAGTCGAGGTTCTCCCTGCGGCGCAGAAATCACTTGTGCTATTGCGCGCCGCCGAACCGGACCACCCGCTCCTCCGTGTCCCTCCTGTTCGGTGTATCATCGAGTGGTTTTGGACGTGGGCCGAGATCGACGCGGCGTGGAACGACGGAGAGTCGAGGCCGGCTGCCAAGCAGGATGCTACGTCTGTCGTGGATCCCTCGCCTCGTGAGAGCGAGGCAGGGTTGGCGGCGCAGTTCCGTATCTTCGACTTGGAACCAGGCTACTCGCTCCTCGACGACAAGAACACGGTGACGCCCATATCCGCGCTACAGGCCTTCATTGACGCGTTTCCGGTGTCGTTGCCCCCCATCACGCCGACGCTCGCGCACCTCACGGAGCTCGTCTTCGAGCCGCTCCTCCAGCACGCGTCGGCGCTCTCGAGCGCGCTGCTCGCGCTCTTCCTCTCGCCCGCCGCGCCAGGGCCGCTGCAGTTCAAGCCGCACATGCAGCTGCTGCATGCGTACCTTCTCCTGGGCGCACCGCCGTTCAGGAGCCGGCTCGCAGCGGCACTGTTCTCGGACTCGGAGGGGTACGACGCGGACGAGGCGGTGCCCGCGTCGCTGCGCGCGCCGCGGCGGAAGCCGGAGAAGGACAGGCGGGAGCGGGAGCAGTGGCCTGTGGGGTTGTCGTTCGCGCTGCTCGAGCGCGAGACGTGGCCGCCTGTGGGCGCGGACCTGAGCTTCTTCCTGCGGACGGTGATCGTCGACTCGTTTGAGGTGCCTGTGGGGGACGAGGTGCCGTCGGAGCGGGAGGCGTTTTGGATCGAGGCGGAGCGGCGGCTGGGGTTCGCGATCCGGGATCTGCCCACCGGCCCTGGGCATGACCAGTGGCTGAATCCACTTTGTGAGCTAGCCGATTTTGAGGTTGAACGTTTACTTATGCTTTGCGTTTCTTTTCTTCTTCTAGCCATCGAGTATGTGCTCCGTCATCTTCTACGACGTCCCATTGATTATTTGCAGAGCGTTGGACTTTCTTTACATGGATTACAAGGCGCCGCATCCGCTGGATATTCTGATCACGCCGGATATCCTGTCCAAGTACCAGCGGATGTTCACCTACCTCTTGCGCATCATGCGAGGTGTGTTGTACTAATTTCATTCCTTTCGCACGCTAACCACCCGAGGAAGTCGAGCACGCGCTCGCCGCCGTATTCTGCATGTGCCGCCCCGCGTCGCGCCCCCTCTTCCCGACGCTCACTGCGTCTCACAAGCTCCTCCTACACCTCCGCTTCATCGCGCACGCCTTCGTCGCTGGCCTCTCGCACTACGTCTTCGCCACCGCCATCGGCGGCAACCTCGACCCCTTCCTCGCGCGCCTCTCCCTCGCCGACACGCGCTTCCCCGACGTCTTCGCGCTCGCGCGCGCGCACGCGGCGCTGCTCGACGATGTGCTCTCCGCGTGCCTTCTACGCGGAGCGCAGCGCGCCGCGGGTGACGTCCTCCGGCAGGCGCTCGAACTCGTGCTCGAGCTCGCGGTGCTCGTCGGCGCGCGGCGGACGGGGCGGCTGGAGGAGTACGAGGCGGCGCCGCAGCTCGCGGACCTGGCGGCGCGGTTCCGTGCGAAGATGCGCGCGCTGGTACGTGGTTGAATGCGCTCGTTTTGGGGTACGGCTGACCTTTCTGCAGGCGCGGTGTTTGAGGGCGGTGGGTGAGAAGGAGGACGATTTGGAGGGTACGGGTGAGCTTAGGGAGGGACAGGGATTGGGACTGGGGAGGACGCGCACGGGGGGTGTGCACGCCATTGCGCACTTGGCGGAGTCGCTGTCGGAGTGGTGGGCGGCCTAATAGGCGCCTAGACAGTGTTTGATTTTTTTGGGAGGACATATTGCGACTGACTCATAAGCGCCTTGGATCGAAAGGTTTCACGGTCGCGGCAATACCGACTGAGCGCCCGTCAGATGATGGCATCTTCCATTTAAGTAACGATAACCGACGCTTGGCATATTCCTTGATTTTTGGTGCTCCGGCCCGGTGTCCCAAAACAGATTCTGGCGTGCTATAATCTCTTGGCTATTTTTGTTTCCTCCCCCGATCATCTTCGAATTGCCAATCTTACGGTTACTCCTCAGATAAATCATAACTCGTCTCACTCACCACCTTGACAATGGCCTCCGCAGAACTCAAGAGAATCGGCGAAAACTCCGCACGGGACCCGAACTTCTACACCGAAGACGGGAACATAGTCCTGTCCGCGATGGACGCTGGGCATTGCACCATATATTTTCGTCTCCACCGGAGCATTCTAGTCAAGCATTCTCCTGTCTTTGCAGACATGTTTACCATGCCGCCTCAGCCGACTGTAGACATTTATGACGGTGTTCCATTGTTCGAGATGCCAGAGGACGCCGATGCCCTCCGGACTCTCATCGCTCTCTTGTATGACCCTCAGTACGTGCCATACTGAATTTCTGCTCGTGCTATTTATACAGTCGTGCAGGTGCATATCGCTCATCCTCAAGGGTGAAGACTTTGCGGCACGGATGTTCGAGCCGGTTGTCTTGGCCAGAAAGTACCAGGTGGATTGGATTCGGACCATGGTCGCTTCTCATCTCAAGCACCAGTGGCCGCTCACCCTCGCCGGCTGGGACAGAATCGCAAATGCAGAGGTCACCGATGCACAGGCCGGGGAGAATCCCGAGTCGTGGGAACCGGACGACAGTCTGAAGCTGTTTCGCCTTCCAGAGCCCGTCACTGCCATTCGCCTCGCGCGCGAATGCGAGGTCCCCGCGGTTCTCCCCCTCGCATTCCTGCATCTGCTCAGGCAGCCTCTGGAGATCGACCCGAACGACCCAGATGATCTCCATGCGACGGTCTGGCAGGCCCCAAAGCGGGGCCTGCTCACCCCAGCGGACTTGAATCGACTGTTCTTGGCCCGCGAGAGGATTGGGAAGTGGTTCTCTTCTCGCCGTGATGATTGGAAGTGGCAGCCTTGCGAGACAGACATGCGGTGTGAGACGACCCAGCTGCGAACACGGTGCTTTATCGCCACCAATGTCACTCGCGACGGAAACGTATTGGCTGCTTCTCAGTGGATTTTGCAGAAAGGCGGAGTGTTGCCAGGCACCTGTTCGTTGTGCAGCACGAGATGCCGCGATGAAATCCGAGAAATGAGAGAGCAGTTCTTCGGCCAACTTGACACATTCTTTCAGCTGTGATTATACCAGAAATCTAGACACATTGTGGATTTAGTCGCTCACGTCAAGCAGCCGTACAATTATTTGTAGTAAAGTATCATTCATTTAGTCTTATGTTAGGCTTGTTCAATTCAAGTCGGAAGCCTCCGCGTGAGACTCACATCTCCAATCCAAACATTGTTCTTCCCGTCGCCGCATTAACCGCGAGGAATCGATTGAACGAGCGCGGATCGGGACCGGGCCTTAGAATCAATCCGTGGCGGAACGGAGTTTTCTCGTTGAAGATACTGCTTGGAAGCGGTTTGCCCATCCTAAGGGTAACTCAGCATGTGAAATGGGCCAGCGCTACTCAAACCAACCTGCAAAAGTCGCAGGTGCACGGGTAACTCCCTGTGCCGTGGTGGTCACATCCGTGAGCCATCCTAGCGTGAGTACCTGGGCGAGATGCACCTCTAGTTGGTAGAGATCACTAGACTGAGACTTCGGGAAACCCACCACAGCATGTCCAACGAAATCCTCGGGGCCAGTATTGGAACATCTTCTCTTCGTCGCTGCCAAACTCAGTTTCAAATTTCTTCTTTAGCTCCTCGGAATCCTCCGCCGGATACGCGCCCCAGCCCATTTCTTGCTCGGGACAATCCCATGTCACAAGCTCGAGGCGACCTTTGAACAGAACAAGTTCAATACAACCTTTCCGAGCTGCAACAAATTCAAGTCTACCTTCGTGTTTGTTTCCGTCGCGGCACATTCGATGTTTGTCGTACCACTTCGGGGCTGCTACACAGGCTCGTTTGTGCGACTTCCAATCGGAAGTCTGACATGCAATCCCTGACGCGCTGTGAGACGACTCGGATTTGACTCGGCGGATGGTCATAGAAAGGATTTACCGCAGTAATAACGCGACTTGCAGCCGGAGCACCTCAATATCTCACCGGAATTTTCGCATACGGAGCAAAAAGGAGAAACTTCGACAGGCGAGCTCGACATGATGGAGGGCGAGAGTCAAGCGTGAGTGCGACGCGCCATGTCACGGAGCACGCAGTACGTGACACGCAACTGGTGGCTGTGCTAATGCTGAGTCAGATCAATTTACCGCTTGCCGGTACCACAACTTTGTGGAGTCATCAATCTAGGCCAAGATCCAGGACAGAATCCCTCCCGAGCAGCGCCTCATCTCCACGGGCAAGCAGCTCGAGGAGGACCGCATCTCTACAACATCCAGAAGGAATCCACTCCCACCGCCACCCCCAAATCTATGTTCTCGCAAATGACTCTAGGATCCAACGGTGCTTCCGAGCCTTTGAGGCGGGGAAAAAGGCTCCAGGGATCCTGCGATGTTTGTAAAAAACGGAAGAGTAAGTAGACTTATACTGTATCACAGTTTCCCACTAATCAAAGAACACAGTCCGGTGTATGAGTTGGATCCTTGAGTACTCACCACGTTATTAAATTATTTCTAGGTGACAGTGGTGAAATGCCCGGCAACCGTTGCACCCACTGTATCAACACATCCCAGGACTGCACACACGCAGATATCATGAAGACTTTAAGTTCGGCGAAAGGGTTATTCTTTCAGCACCCCCTGTGATGACCCGAATCAGCTCACCATTTCCAGATATGTTGCGGCCCTGGAAAGTCGTGTCGAAAAGCTGGAGAGACTTCTTCAGAAGGCAAGAGATAATCCGGCAAATAATCCAACCTGAGCTACTAAAACGTTTTACAGCTCTTACCAGGCATAGACTTCACAGAACACCTTAACAATGACGACGATGTCGGGCCTCTCCTTCCTCAGTTAGAGAGGTTGCCGCGGAACGACGAGGAAACCCTCTCGGGTGCTCTGAAAAAGCTGAAATTGAACCCGGAAGAAAATCGTTTCTTTGGAAAATCAAGGCAAGCCACTCTGCAGAGCGAGTAGCGGATCTTCTTAACACACTTTTTACGCGACAGTGGGGTGCAATTGGTTCAGACGGCTCTGAACTTCAAGCGTCATGTTTCAGGGCTCCCCCATCCACAACCGCTGTTGCCTAATAAAAGGAGAGCATTCTGGGAACCAATACCGGTATGCTATTTAATGTCCACTATGCAAATGGTTCGATAATTTCTCGCAGTGGCTACTTTCTCCGTCTGAAGACGGTCCGCGGTACACATTCCCCGATCCCGATCTACTTCCGGCCCTGGTGGACCTATATTTCAAGGAAATAAATCCTTACTTGCCAGTGTTGCACAGACACACATTTGAGGCCAAGGTCGCAGATAACCTCCATTTACGTGATCATAGGTTTGCAGCGAAGCCGAATAGCAAGACGTTGCCCAGCACTCATCTTCGTGATTACAGGTTTGCAGCCACCCTGCTCATGGTTTGTAGTCTAGGAGCTCGCCATGCTAATGACCCCCGCGTACTTCTCGAGGGCGAAACTACCCTTCACTCTGCCGGTTACAAGTGGCACAGCCAGGTTTGCAACCACTAAGACACCAAGTATCCCGATCGACAGCTGATATCTAATGTCCCCAGGTTTCCGTTATTCCCCAGCACTTGATTTACAAGCCCGACCTGTACGAATTACAGGTGATTTCTACTCTCTCTCGACAGACACCAAATATAAGTGATACCGGTTCGTTAGGTGATTGCTCTTTCCGCCCAATACCTCATGGTACTTTCGCCAACGGCGGTAAGCTGGAATCAAATTGGATTTGGTTTAAGAAGAGCACAAGATGTTGGAGCCCATCGCCGCAACACTCAGCCACACTTCACATCTCAGAATGAGCATTGGAAGCGCGTGTTTTGGAACGATGGTTATCTGATGTCTTGTTATGCGACCTGACATTCTTCAACAGGGTTCTGCTTTGCTTGGAGTGGCAATGCGGCACATATACTGGACGTCCCATGGCTATGCACGACCAAGAGTACGTTCCTGCCTTGGCGTTAGTGAGACTAGTCTGGATGGCGTTCCCTAGCTTCGATCAAGATCTCCCGCTAGAGTGCGACGATGAATATTGGGATCTCCCTGAACCGCTAAATTTCAAGCAACCGAAAGATAAACCTTCAGAGATTTCTGCGAGTGATACACTTTTTTCCCTCTCTGTACCTTTCTCATTTGTATTTATCAGTACTTCGTACATTATGCAAAGCTTCTCGAGATCCAAGCCGCCGTCTCAACTGCCATCGTGAATATCTCAATTTCAAGTTTTATGTGCTAATTAATCCGCTGTCAGTATTCTCCTAGAAAACCGAGGGATGCGTTTGGTCAGCCGTCTCCACCTACAGATGCTCAGAACATCATGGCATTCGACTCTGCTCTCAATTCCTGGTTGCTTGGACTCCCCCAACACTGTGGGTAGGTGGTCATTTGATTGTCCACGGGCTCATCCGTTTCCTGGTAGTGCGGTGGGACCCAAAGCGCAAGAACAGATTGCATTTCGAGCAATCAGCTCTGCTTTATACATGTAAATCGACCCGCTTGAATTCTCGCAGCGAGATTGACGTCACACATAGCATATTACAACGTTCAGATCTTGTTACACAGACCATACATACCAGCACCTCTCGAGGCCTCCTTGCCAGGTAAATCACCACATTACCTCCAATCTGGACACGCTGATCACCGCTCTTCGTAAAGGCGCGCACCCCTCCCTTGCAATCTGTAACAACGCGGCGCGCTCTTGCGCTCGTATATTCGACGCGCAAGACCAAGCTGGGATACCCATCAATCCCAATATCTTGGTGCGTGCATTTTGGCGCGGATCATTCCTCTGCTTGAACTCAGGTGTTTCACAGCCTGTAGTATTTACCGCCGGGATTGTTCTTCTTCTCAATTCGTGGAGCGGATGCCGATCCGGCTTCCCATACAACTCCAAAGAACTAGACCACGTTTATACATGCCTCAAAACAATAACAGGCGCTGAGGAAAGGTGAGGATACTTCCGTTAAGTTCTTGTAATACTCTGAGCTTCAACGTTTCAGATATCTCGCAGCGGGCCGTTACAAGTAATCCAATACCTTTCGCGCGGATCACATTTTCATCTCCCTTCGTCTAGCGACATCCTGAATCGCTTGATACACGCTGGAGGAAACCTCGATGTATTATTTGATCTCAAGAAAACGCCATCAGTTCCTCCTTTGGCACAGAGTGGCTACGAGGCATCTTCACTGCCGCAACAGATCTTAGATGTAAATCTCGATCCCGCTTATCCCTACATCGTTAACATATTGCCCTGAAGCCCGAATCCGCCTCGCAGTGGGCAGCCACGTTTACACAGCACCACTTAGGGGACTTCGAATCAACCTCAGATACCTTCAATGCTATACTTGGTGCCCGGCAAGCTGCCGCCGACACCCAAGAATCTCAGTATTCGGACAACGGGTCCACCACATTCTCGGGGGTAAATCTCCCCTACACGCATCCCAATGCGGGATACGACCTGGAACAGCTCTTGAACATGAATGCGCAACAGTCGTATTCCGATATGCCAGTAGACACGGACATCATGTCAATGTGGTCGGCAGCCCCCTCCAACTTTCAGTGCGTCTTTTTGTTGCCCCGGAGAACTCCAAGTTGAATCGGCCGGATCAGTGTGGACGACTGGTCGTATGTCATGGCTGACATGCCCGCCTCGCAATTCGACCAGTTTCCTGCGGGGCCGAGTCAGCCTTATCCGTGAGTCGTCTCACTCCATGCTGTGCTTTTTGTTTACCCCTCACTAGAGAGAACACGGAGACGGGCAAGGGAGCTCATCTGGATTGTACTACATTCTGGGTATGAGTGGATTATAGATGACCAACTGTAATACGTAGAACTGTCAGAAAATTACCACTGAGTCTTTCTTGTTCATCCATCGCATCTACACGCGCAGGCCAAATACTTTTTCAATGAACTGAGAGCCAAGTCGGTCTACAGTTCAGAGCTATGCTGAATACTCATACAGTGTCTGTGTTCGAACCCCATACAATATTTTCCAGAGTTTTCAACTGTCCGGAAGACGCTTTGAGTTCTAGGCCCAAAACAGCGACACTCTCAACCATGTGGGTCTCATTTGTAGTACCACTCAATGGCGTCACCCCGCCCATCATCGCGAACTTGAAGAGGGCTTGCGCAGGGCTGCAAGCCGAGGCCACGGCGAGCGCAACCAATTCGGGAGTTGCCAGAAGCGAAGGAGAGCCCGACAGCGTCCAGAACGACCTGCATGACATGCGTCGTAAGAAGGGAATTATTGACTATCCGCAACTCACTGATACTCAATCCCTTGATCCTTGCAGTATCGACAAACCTCCCTGTCCCATCTATTCCGCTCATGCCAGCGATTTTGTACAACTTGGACCGGGCGCACGGTCGCAAGTGCTTGGAGGACGCGCACGTCGTAGGTATTGCTAACCCCGATTGCGCGGACGTGGCCGGCGTCCTGCAAAGCTCCTAGCGCTGCCCACGCTTCGAGCGTTTCATCGAGCGTGGGAAGAGATGAGTGGAGAATATAGCTATCGAGGTAGGTAGTGTGGAGGTGCGAGAGGGACACCGCGAATGAAGCGTTCACTTGGGTCGTTATCGAGGTAGCGGGGTCATAAGGGAGCGGCTTGGACGTTGTTTGCCCACCGATTGGGGTATATCTGACGCAAGGGAATGAACGAAGTCCGAGTCAATATGAGGTCTACACACTTGGTTTGAAGGAATAAATCTTCACGTTTAATGCCGTGTTGAGTTTGCAAGGTCAGCAAGGCTTCACCTACTAGATCCTCGCTGTACCGGACTAGCATAAATTAGGCTGCGATGCAGCAGTGCATGCACCCACCGGTAGTGTTTGGGCTGACAGGCTGAGTTGCAAAGTAATCAAGCGAGCCCTGCGTGTGTCGTAAGGACGGTACCTGTGTCTATGGCGCGGAAACCTTTCAGTACTGCTGAGACAACGAGAGCGGCGGTCCTTTGTTCTTTCCTGGCATTTCTGTAAGCAGCGAATGCGGCATTGCACGACAGACGCGCCAGGCGGTGCCATAAATAATTTTGCGAACGCTGGCCATGATGTTTCGCAGAGAGGGGTGCACGTGCTCCGACTTCTGAGAATGTACCATGATGAATTGCCGCACGAAGTAATACTCGCGATAGAGCGCGTTCTACAGCTTCAATCTGGTCAAGATACAGATCCTCTCGACACCCTCTCCAATGACTTCAACCCAATCGATGTCCTCAATGCCTTCTTTCCAGACGGTGCGTCACGAGCGTTCGCGAGCCTACGAGTCAACTCACTTGGTTTCAGAGGCGTCTTTGGCCCACATAGCCTCTGTACAGGCTCGCCTTATTGAAAACCAAAAGGAGCTCCAACGAGAAATAGATGCCTTGCAGGCGGAATTGAAACATAATCAAGACCCCACTCGAATGCATCTCATTCAAGAAATGATCTCTGTTCGTGTTCAAGTCCCTGCTCGGTGTAACATTTGGTCAGATGCATGCGATTTACAGGACCTTTTCGGCCAAATGTCCCGTATACGCGAGAAAGCGACCGAATCGGAGGCTGTCGTGCGAAACATCACAAAGGACATTCAGGTGCTGGATCTCGCGAAGAGGAATCTCATACTCAGCATGACAACTCTGAAAAGGCTGCAAATGCTTGGTGTGTCTGCGTTCTATTCTTATGACTGTAGTCTAACACGACCGGGCAGTCAATGCCCTGACACAGTTGGAGGACTTCGTAAAAGAAAAGAAATATGGCGAGGTTGCACAAACGCTGGCTGTGAGTGTTTGCCACATCTCCCTACATATTCATCTGATATTCGCATCCAGGCGGTCAAGCAGATTTCTGCTTCGTTCAAACAGTACACATCCGTCCAGCGTATCTCGCAGGTTTGGAAACACATTCAAGAACTTCAGGGCGAACTTCGGACTCACCTTGATCACGATTTTGACGCATTGCAAGTGGACTTATTTCGGCCCGCTACTCAACTACTGATAGAGACATGTAGCTACCTTCAAGATCCGTCGAAGCAAATCAAGCCGAGCGTCATCGCAGACGCTTGCTTAGTGGTCGACGTACTTGGAGCTGACGTCCGAGCTCAAATGATCGAACGTTACGTTGCAATAGAGCTCAAGGAATATCGGCGAATATTTCGCACCAGCGATGAAGCAGGACAGCTTGATAATATCCCAAGACGTTTTGCGTGGTTTCGTCGACTGTTGCACACACACGAAGTTGAACAAGGCCGAGTTTTCCCGTCGGACTGGAGAGTAGGCTGGCATTTGCTTGCTAAATTCTCCGAAATTACGCGGTTTATAAACATTCTAACACTGTCGCAATACGTCTCTGATGCCAACATGATTAGGGACGATCTTGCAGCGCTGCTATCCCGGACTGGGACCTCCCTTACTGTAAAGGCCCTGCTCGATAACTTGCAAATCACAGCAGAATTTGAATCCTCCATGGTCAAAAAATGGGCAACTCCAGTGAGATACTTGGCTTCAATTCCTTTTTTGTTACATTTTGACAATCCATAACAGTTCCAGGAAATGCTACTTGCCGCAACTCCTTCCCATTCCGCACCTCCGAAGACCATTACATCCGCGTTTGAGCCGCATATGGGTGTTTTCGTTGACGCTCAGGACAAGTAATACCTGCTATCTCCCGACGGCATATCGACTGACATGGGTTTAGAGCTCTAGCTGATATGTTGGCACCGCACAGAAAGGGGCGCGGGACAAGGTCCCCACGGCCATCACTGGAAGTCGAAGGAAACCTCCCTAGTGATTCGGACAATAAGAACTCTCCCATCGTGGTTCTCCCTTCTTCGACGGAATTGTTCTATTTCTACGGGCAAAGCCTAGAACAATGTGCGAAACTTTCTACCGGGAAGCCACTATTCGATCTTTCTGTGTTGCACAAGAAGTGGCTCCGAATATATGCCGGTGGGTCGCCAGGCGCTTCCGCATGCCCATTCGTTAAACCAACTGCCCACAGAGGACGTTCTTGTCGCGGGTCTCAAACGGTATGCTTCCCAATTCGGTAACTTTTCTCGGACCTGATCAGCGACCAGACCCATTTCACAAGTGCGGAAATCGACAGAATCTCGGTTTGAAGTGAACGAACTCCAGCAATCGGCACTCATCATCAATACAGCGGACTACTGCCAAACCACCGCTCTCGAGGTGATTCAACAACACTATCATGTCCATTCAATCTCATCTAGTTTCAGCTGGAAGAAAAAATTCGGGGGAAAGTTGACGACGAGTTCAAAGATAAAATATCCCTACAGGCGGAGCGCGATCAATTTGTTAGGTCAGTGCTGATAACACTTCCATGTTCTTGCTGACGCCCGGCAGTGTCATTTCTGCTGGCATCGTGGTGCAGCTCCGAGAGCTTGAGATCGCCTGTGAGCCTGCTTTCGCGGCGATGTCGCGCTCGTCTTGGGCAACCTTGAAACAAGTCAGCGGCCAGTCCGCATATACTGCCGACTTGGTGAATGCTGTGGACCAAGTGATCGAATCGGTCAAGCCCCTCGTTGAACAGAAGAAATATCTGCGAAATTTCCTCGACAAAGCTTGCAGGTTGGTTCTTTGTTCTCCTTGTTTTTCCTAAACCTTGATCCTGGTGTGCAAACGTAGCCTTATCTTGGCCAAATTCACCAACTCTTTGGTTAAGAGCCGACCTCTTAAGGAAATTGGGGCTGAGCAGGTAAGATCGCTAGATCCATTCTCCCGCACCAACTCACGCGTGAGGGTCCACAGTTGCTGATAGACCTACAAACCGTGAAGGCGTGTCTATTGAAAATGCCGGGCGAATCGTTGACAACGACGACGTAAGCGTTTGCGCTTCCCAATGACTGCACGAGCTTAATGATTTCGCAGCTATACCCGAGGGTTAACCAAAAGCACCACTCGATTAGAGACGCTCCTTAAAGTAATCGTCACACCAGATGTAAGTGCTTTACTGGATACAGTTTTTTGTATTCACGATTCTCGCCATCAAGGATCCTCCAGAAGGGTTCATTCTAAACTACACCCTTTTAATCAAGGACGCCTCGTTCTCCAACTTCCAGAAGGTATTATTTCTCCCTTCCGTGTGCTGGATACGCGTCAAACCTACTTTATTTCCAGATTTTGGACTTGAAGGGAACTCCCAAGGCAGAGCAAAACAATCTACTCGACTCCTTCCTCACCATAACAAGTACCAACGACGATCTAGAAGGCACTTCTTTCCTCTCGTCGCTCGATATGGACCCCGGGGGACCCGCTCAGCTCGGCAGTAATCTATCGAGTCCTGGGGGTAGTCGCGTATCCTTGACAATGGGAGGAGGCGGCGCCAGCAGCGAGAGCGGAATCTTTGGAAATCTCACCTCGCCTGGTACCAGCGGGCCATCTACCGGGACAAGTATGACGGACGGCCGCGCTGGAGATCAGAGACAGGTTTTCTCTGATTTCAGGCGCTTTGTGAGCTTCGGGCTGAGGAGAGATACCCAGCCGCCAAATCAGTGATACTTTTAAGTTTCGACACCGCTTTTATACTACCGCCCTCCGGGCAAGCCTGGTTCCTCCTGCAGTCAATGGTTAGCAATCCTATAGATTCAAGCAGATACATGTTTAGGTAATCAGCCAGCTAATAGTCAGTTACTGGACTCTTGGTTGTGAGAGCTCCGGGCTCGGGAGGTATTACTATCGATTGCAGTCTTCTGCAACATCATTTTGATGGCACTTTGATGAACCCCACACACATTCATTTCTCAACTGTTAAGCTTCGGGTTGTGCGAAAAGTACTTGTAGCATGTGAAGATAAGTAATCCCAAGTGCCTTAATTTTTGAAGCCCAATTGAGGCCGAAAGGAAGTCCCCGAGATAAGATGGGCTTAAGCAAGATTTTTTACATCCGAATTTGGCGGGCGATCAATTTGCCTCAAAATCCGACTGCTGATTTTTCACAGAGCTCAAAACCCGCCCATTAATACTATAGAAATTAGAGTGTCTATCTACATCTTCTAAGGTTCCTGAACCTTTTTCTTGGTGCCATTGGGCTCTAAATGAGATCGGAAAAGTGAAATCTTGCATAAGGCCATCTGATTGCATAAGACCGCGATCGATAGTATTCAAGCTGAGGGATAGACACTTTTGGAGAAGAGTTCTCGAATTTGAGTTCCACTGGGCCTTGGAAGTTGGGAGCCGCGCTCCACCCGGGAGACGAGATTTGGAGCTTGCAATCACTCGGCCCAAACTCTAAGATATTGTTTCTCCCTTCTAATGCCATCCCTCATAAAAGTTCTAGATCAAGCAAAAACTAGGTGTGACCCGAGATTTATGCAAGAATGGTTCTGATTCCATTGAGAAATTTGAGCAAATCAAAGAGGGCGCCCGGGCCCAAGCCCGAGTCGCAGGTCTGCTCGGAAGTCAGGCCCGACTCTGAGCCTGACTTGACCCTCCGGTCGGGCCTGGGTTGGGGTGGGTGTGCTGCCTATAATCCATCGGGCGCGACGGTGCCTATGTGCACCACTCCGTTGGGTCACACTGGGTCTTGTTCCTCCCAGACCCTCGGTGGCTTTGCATACAGTGGGGACGGGCATCAGCCACGATCGATCCGGCAGCTTTGTACTTGTTTGTGCTGGGTCAAAGCGAGATTTAGCATGTTCCGCCATGTTCTGCCTTCCACAGGCACTTGCTGAACTTGAATTGGGGAAGGGAAATGTTTGAAATATTTATGTGCATCTGGCCCCGAAGTAATATTGCAAATTTCAATTATTTATTCCGGGATATCCTCCCACTCGGCATCATCGCCCTTCGAAAATCCATACTCATCGATTACCATGGCTTGTGGTATGTCGGTCATGGCTTCGGGATTGTCGGCCAAGCTTGTGGATTGACTCAGGTCCCTACCAACTAATCAGAACAGATCAAATAAATTAACCGAGCAGCTTACCGCCTGGCAAGTTCTCGCACCCGAGCTTCCAAAACCAAAGTCCTTCGTACGGCCACTGTTGCCATGTCTTTCCAGCGCGTTTTCAGGAGAATCTCGTCCTTCAGCACATCCCTATAAACATGCAACTGGTCCTTCAGCACAGGGGAGGACATGGTTTGAATCTTGCTGAGATCGAACTCGAGTTTCATGCCTGCCAAGCGAATTTCTTTTGTCTTCTTTCGTAACGCGGTTTTGCTTCGTCGCGCCAGCGCGTTTTCGGCCTTCTCTCGCTGCAGTGCTGCCCACGCCTTCCGGAATTTGGCCCTACTCCCGCTCGCGCCATCTTTTCGGACCTCCCGCATCACAAATTCTGCTACAGCGGCATCACAAAACTTCTTGATGAAAGCCTCAGTATTGTTTCGTTCCGTGCGTGTCTGGTTTGAGAAGGAAGCGGTGGTGGAGCTCGGGTGGTACTTCATGTGTCCTCTGTAAGATCCGAGCATCTCCTCGTTGGCGTCGTTGGTTGTGGGGATAAAAAGGACAGCCCGTTGTTCCGGTGTGAGTGAGTCAAAAGTTCCACCAAGGTGAAACTCGGGAGTAAACTGAATCCACCCTTTAGCACAGCCAGAAAACATCACAGAGATCATGAGGAAGAGGTGAGGAAGTTCCGGGCGGAGTTGGCGGATTGTCGCCATCAAAACCTCGTTACCAAGTGGCCGGCCGTCAATAGTGAGTTGGTCGCGTGGGGTATTCGGATCAAAGAGAATATGGGGATTGTCGGCAATGTGTGCGCAAAATTTGGGAAGTTTTCGGTGAAGGTCGGTCAAGGAAAGTAGATAGTCTTTTGATTCGTTTGCGCCTCTTCGTCACTTCCTCAGTAAGGCTGGTTTCTGCCTTCCGTTTCAGTGTATTGAGGGAGTTATTGTCTAGTGATAGGAGTTGATTCCGGCCGAGCAGCTTCTTATTATCGAAATGGAGTGATTTAATCGTTTCTTTATGAGTTTTCTGCAGCTGCACGAGGTTGGATTCGAGGGTGAAGATGGTAGCTCCATGCTCAGTAATTTGTGCGTCCTTTTCGATGATCTGCTCCTTTAGGGTCTTCCTTTTGGAGGTGGGATGAGGTGGGATGGCTTCGGACGGGTCTGGGGGGGTGTTTTCGTCGTTGGAGCTCGAGGATGGATGAGGATCATGAAGTTGGCGGCCCAATGTCTGACGCAGGGCCTGGTGCTTAGATACTTTAGGCATAGGGAAAACAGGACCCCAGGAGTCGAGGGGTAAGCAAGATTGGATGAGAGGTCAAAAATTACACCCATAGAGCAAGTTTTGAGTCCAGGAAAGCCACAGGGGAGACGACGCGTCCACGGAAGATTGATTTGTCGCGGCCGTCACGCGTATGACAGGACGTGTTTGACCGGGCAGCATAAAACGGCTAAGGCTTTTTGAACGTCACACGAATCGCCTGAATTCCGCAGTAAGGATTACAGGAAAATAGACTCTCCAAAGATTCATCAGGCCAAAGCTTCGATAATATCCCCAATGCTCACGAAAATGTCTGATATTCGGCCAAAATAGGTACCATTCCGTTTATTTGAGAGAATTAAAACATTTGGTCTGATGAATCTATTCATTGACTATTTTAAATGCAGTCTGCCAATTCAAAATTTCCCCAGGCGCTGCAGATAAAAAGCCTTAGCAGTTGCAAAACTGGAACCGAGCGCTTCTGCCAACCAAACAAGGCCAAAGCTGCCGGATCGATCATGGCTGATGCCCGTCCCCACATACAGGTTCTGTGTTAATCTGACATGAGATGTGAAAGATCTAGAAAAAGCAGCGACATCCGACGTTCGAACACAGGTTACATCCAGGATTCCAAAGCTGAAGATGACTAAGCGGACGAAGACCGGGCCGCCGTTATTTTGTAAGTTTGCATTGTCAGATCAGGGGATCAGATCGGGGTGACCGAGCTGCCCGATTTTGTACCTCCAATATCGAATGTCAGACCTGGTCCGGAAATCCGGAACCAGGAATACTAGCATGCTACTGGATGATGGTTTCAGATTGGAGAGATTGAGTTTGGATTCAATTTCATTCAAGGCAAGATCGTTTGAGAACAAATGGATTATGGGAAAGCCGGCGATCGTAGCCGGGGTGCCTGACGGGAAAAGCGCCGGGGATTATGTAAGGTGCCGGCGGCACCTCGGCACAATCCATCAATAACAATGAACAACAGCCCGTCGTTCGCCCGCCGCATCGCGCCAAGCTCGTGCGCATCAAGTCGTGTTCGCACTGGCATTAATTCACAGTATTTGGCAAGGAAACAATTTTTTCATCATTTTCAAAGCCAATTTGAACCTATTTGGGCAGCGGTCGCCATCCTGAAAATTCCTTTCTGCCCCGGTTGCCCCAGCACAGCTCTTAGGACACATTAATATGCCACGATCATCTATGGGACCCAGTATTTATGCCCCTGTTGTCGGCAGAGGAGAAGTGAGTGGGCATCTCAGAATCTTCTGGTGTCCTTCCTGGGTCCTGAATAGGTCGGACTATCCCAGTGTGTTTATGGTTGTGCTGTGTTACACTCAATCTACAGAGGTTGCAATAGATGTACAAAGTTTTCCGGCTTGCAACACTGAAGACAGGGGCCAGTTCCCAAAGAGGCTTTCAAGCTCCGCTACGGCAACTTCCTGCCGCCGGCCCTGATCCCGGCGGATTCCCCGGCTTTTTCAATATCCATACTTTCACGATCGTTTGATGCAGATGGCGCATCAATTTGATCTGATCCCCGCCACCCGTTTGATGGCACTTGAAACGTTTCCTGAGGTCTTACGAGAGCGCGCCGGGGCGTTCCGCGCCCCGGCACTTCGCCGCGTCGACTGCCGTGGGTGATATCCGTGCGGAGGTTAAAGGCCCCAGACAGACGTTATTTTGTAGAGTTAGAATTAGAAGTTAGAAGGAAATGATTAGTACAAATACAACAGTCGGTACAATCGGTGAATAAGGTATAATGTAATATGAAAGGAGTGTAGTTATCCTTAGTCCACCCAAGTCCACAAGTAAAACGAATAGGAGGGGTCATAAACCACGGCCGGAGCCAGGGTTTGGACGGGAGGTTGCACTGGAGCTAGGACTGGCGTTGAACTTCGTCGCAGTAGGCGTCGAGGTGGTCAGCGTGGTGGTGGGCAGACTCGGTGATGGCGTCTGCATCCCTACCACGCGCTGGACGATGTACGATTCCTCAGCTTGGCCCGGTGCGGGTGGTAAAGGGGGGTGAGTGGGAAGGCTGCCGCTGCCACGAGATCCGCCCTGCTCATCGGTATCGCTGTGCCGGAAATGGATGTCAGACACGGACATGGGGACACTGTCCGTCGGGGATGTCGGGGTCTCACTCATGAGATCCGAAGGGTGAGAATTGAGGCTGCCCACGGTGCTGGGCTGTCCTGGTAACCCCAAGTGGGTGCCGAACGACGTTGGGGCTTGCATGAACGTCCCTTCAGGGTGATGTGGTGATGGAGGGAGCGAAACGGGGAATGGGAAGTTGTTGGAGTCGGAGGAACCTCCTGACGCATCGTGATGTACATCCAAGCTGGGGGCCGTGGTTTCACTCCAGCGGGATTTGGGTTGCGGAGGCGGAACGATGCTGGCCATCATACTGGAGCTTCCGCCAGTACTCCAATGCGAATTTCCTGGGGGGCTTGAGCTGATGGAACGCGAGGAAGAAGAGTATTCATTGGAGCGAGTTCGGATGGATCCGTCGGATGAGCTTGTAAAGTCGAGGAACGAAGTATCGCGAGGATGATCGCTGAGAGGCGTGAGACGAAAGAGAGCCTTGGATGGCGGCGGGCCGTGATTTTCGGGCCCCGTCGGTCCCTGTCGTTTGTCATCGGTGTCCGGTTCATCTGCGCGCGCACTGTCGCCTTCGAACCGGACTCGAGACTGACCAGAAAGGCGGGCAACTCTAGGATCGGTCTTGTCGAAATCGATCTGGAAAGGACTGGTGCTGCGCAGGAACAGGCTGGTGTCAGGGTCCTCCGAATGAGACGTATCCCCACCGGCGGCTCGAGGCGGCTCGTCAGGGGGATTCGACAAGGGAGACGAGGCCGTTCGTTTGGTCTTTGCTCGCCGTTTGCTGCGGGCCGTGCGATGCTCTGTCTCGCTTGTCCGGGGGCTCAAGCTGCGCAGGGCTATCCGGGCGCTTCCATCCCCGAGGATGCTCCTGGCGTCGTCGACGTCGTAGTCACGTACACTGCCGCGGTCATCTTGCCTTGGAGGTTCTGGCGGTGGATTAAATACAGGAATAGGCGGAAGGGGAGAGGTAGTAGATGGGGGGAAAGAAGAAGGGTTATAGCTGTCGTCCGGCTCAGGAGTTTGGGAATCGATGTGCGCCAATAGAGCGCCATTGCTACCAACGCGGGAATGCGTGTTCGGGTATGTAGAAGGTCGAGAGGGCGGTGAAGGAGGAGCTGAGGCGATGGTGACGACGGTGGGACGCAAAGAAGGTGAAGAAAGATACGACAGAGATGATATCACCGACGGATCGGGTGGGCCACCACTGGATGGCGGATCGGGTGGGCCACCATTGGAAGGCGCATTGGACCGCGAACCAGACCGCGATCGAGGCTCTATCGGTAAATCGAGCTTAAAGCGGGGTGACAAGGATTTCTCCCTCCTTCGGGTCCATCGACTGCTCTCTCTGCCCTTCCCTTTGCCTTTGCCTGCGTCATAACCATTCGAGGAAGATGAGCTCTTGTAGCTGTCCGATGTCACCTCCATGTCATAGTCGCGCGAGGACCCCGAAGCATCCCGTTTCCCCGTCGAGTCGGAATGTCTGAAGGCAATTCCTAGGGCACCACGTCCCAAGCTTCCCAGGCCCCCTTCGACCTCTTCCTTCCACTTTGAAAATCCACTCCTCTTGCTTGTCCGGTCACGAGAAGGTCCAGCAACAGGCATGTCGTCGTAGAACCTTTTCTTGGTCGCCGTATCGGGTGTGAGGTCTATGACCAAGACGCTTGCGGCATCTTGGTCTGGGTCATCCTTCGGCTGTTGCCGGTGTATACGCTGGCGCCTTCGATAAGGCCGGTACAACATAAAGTACACGAGTACGCCGACAACGATGAAGAAAATGAGGACGCCAGCAAGGACAAGGGCGGCTATGGTGCCGCTGGACAACCCGCCTCCAGTCGTCGCGGCGGAGGATATAGAAGCCGAGGACGATGGGCTAGTCGATGCGCTGCTGCTCGGTGTTGAAGGACTAGAGGAGGTTGGATTAGGATAACTTTAATACGGAGAAGATACGACTCACTTTTCAGCAAGGGCAAAGACACTAGCGCCGCCTATTGGTAGAACTAATGTGGCTCCTTGGGTATTGTTAATTTCAAGGTTATGAACAGTCTCGGCGTTTAATCCGGACGCAAAAAATAAGAGCGAGTCTGGCTGGGAGAACGAGGACTTTCCCGAAAAGAAAGTAGTGACGTTATCCAGAGTGACCGAGTATCTGATGAAAGTGAGTACCGATACTGTAATGAATGAATTTGGTGCATTCGCACCTGCCAGCCTCTGGGGAGGTAGATCCCCGGAGTAAGAAGGAAGCGCCTTGTCGAGATCAGAGCGGGTTTGAGCACGGTTTTAATCACTGACCTGTAAATTGCAGCAAAGCACTGTCGCCGACGGTCGTGGACTTGTGGGACGAATCAGAGTCGTTCTGGAAGGACCATTTCCCACGAAAGGCGAAATCTGTGTCATTCAAAACTTGCTCTGTAAAATTAAGGCTGCTCCGAATTAATATTGGGTGCAAATCGCGCGCGGGAGAAGCGCACCTAGAAACATTGCTCGGGGACGGAGGAGCAGAAATAAAAGCTCGGTCGAATTGGACGAGAGAGTCTGATGCATCCGTGTGCACGGTCAACGAGAGGGTATGGTTTGTATCCGCAAGGTTGTCAAGGGTGACGAGGACATTGTTAGAGAGGTCGGCCGATGTATTAGCATCTGCCGCCTTGCCATCAAGAGAGATAGTATAAGACGAGCGGGTAACATTTCCAAAGAGCTTTATGCCGGTGCCTATGAGCAGTAGACCCACGATTAGAATGAGTGAACGGGTGAAATTGATGAGCGCGCACCCTTCCAGGCTATCTGTAGCGAAGCGCCGTCGAGACTCGTGATGTGGAGACTGGTACCGGAACCTGAAGAACCGATTGTTGCGCTGGCGAAACCTGGATTGTCCCAGTGAGGATTCCATCCGGCGGACAAATTTGGAGAAGAGAAGGTGTCGCCCAAGGGAAAGTAAGAGACTGTCGGACTTGAATCATCGACAGTGAACTGGACTACGCTTGCCATCTAATCATGGGGGACGCAGGCAGTCGAGGGAAGATACTAAACGGGCGCAACAATCCATTTCGCGGGACCCATTTCACGGCTGCTATCGCTTCGCTATCCCCGAGGAGCTGTTTAGGCCTGTTTAGACTTCAATTGCCTGTCACCGGAACGGTGTCGTGCTTTCCCGCACACTACTAGCCTCGATTCGCATCGTTCTCTAGTACTTGGCATGTCTCTCCTTGACTCCAATCACCTAGTTCCAGGAACTCCCACTTTCTTTCCGGCCCTCCTGGCACATGTTCGAGATCTAGCTCTTCCGTCGTTGCCTCTGGATCCCATCGTCTTCCAGTCAATTCTTCTGTGTCTCATCACTGGTGGTGAAAAGCACTTGCTTCTGCGTGCTCCGGAACAGGATGTACGGCTGATAGTCAAACTTGCCTTTCTGGTAAGCAATCTCTTTGTTCCTCCTCCATCAGATATCCGAAGTGCACTGCCTTTATTGATCGACCGAAAACCCCGGTGTAATGCGGGCTGAAGGGGAATGCTCGTCCTCAGGCTTGCGGTAATCGTGGCTTTGAGCGGCGTTGGTCGGCCCTAGTCCCTCCACCGCCCCCCTGGAGTGTCATTCTCACTGCATCAAGCAACCGAGAACACATACTTCGTTAGTGGCGTATGTCATGAGCCTCACGATGGCACATGTGTACAAAAGCTACCGGCTGCTGCGGCACTGACATGATCATACCGATGCTGACCCGGCATACAGACCTTATCCACTGTGTTTGGTATACCGACGCACAAGCTAAAAATTCGCCCCCGGTCAACATATCCGGCCCATACGTCTGGAGCCCCGTTTCTGCGCTCCTTGTTTCTCCCGTGGACTGCTCCTGTTGATTCGCAAGATGAAGCGCTGCCGGTAAAAAACACTGGCGTCCCTCGCAATCGTATTCGCAACACTGCGACTTGGACACGCTCGTCCTCAAAGAAGTCCCGGCGGCGTTCCATGTCCAACACAAATGAATTAGGCGGGACTACAAGCTCCAACCCGTTTGGGGATAGTCATGAATTCTTGCCCACCACCTCAAGCTCCATATTTAATCCATCCAGCACCGCACCTAAACAGTCAAAGACCCGCGCTCCCCTTCCCCATGCATTCTCGGATCCTACCCCACTACGACCAAAGCCCGACAGGTCGATCGCCCTGCAGCCCCGCGCACTAGTGATCTCCGGGCTCGAACATGCAACGGTGCCGTCTCAACGGTCATTGACGAGAGTGCTAGCGGAAAAACGCGTCGTTCTAGAGGATGAGGATGGAGATGAGGGCTTTGACGAGGTGTGGAATCTTCCCGAAGGGTTCCTTATGGTATATGTATGCCCTATTGATGCACGCGAGCGACCGGACATACATAAGACGTTGGTAGGTACCAGTTGTTTCTCCTTAGACGTTTGAGTTTACGCAGTACAGCTAGACAAATTTGCCATGAGCGCTACGGTCACTCCGCACCACAGCATACGAGCGCTCCTGTTGGCCCCGTCGCGCAGTTCGGCCTCCTATCGGAACTCACCAGCCTTGAATTCATCGCCTCTCCCCCAAGGTCAAGTAACGCCAACATCTTCGCCGCCCTTTTTAGCGCAGCCCATACCTCTGCCGCACCATAGCCATTCTCTTCCTCTTGGGCTTCATCACCACGTGCATCACCCACTTCTTCAGCAACCTCTCGTCCCTCCCGCGCTCCTCCAAGATTTGCGTGCAACGTACTATCGCACACACTTGTCCCCGCTGCTCAGTCTCTACGCCTCGGATTTATTCTCTGCTGCGCGCCATCATCCTCAGTTGGACGCGACGCTGCTGACCGCCAAGTCCATGAAGGATGCGATTGACCTCGGGCGCGCGGGGCGAGTCATCGGCGGCGATTTGACGGGCATTGAATTGGTGCGCGACGATGCAGCATACGCCGCTGCCGAGGCTGCCGGCAACGGGCACGCAAAGCCTGAGATCATACTTGACAACGATGAGAGCCCCCTTTCAACACCCAAGGTAGTCGTGGGGAACGGCCTTGCGCATCGGTATCAGCCGATCGAGGTCGTAGTGGAGGAGGTCGATGGCGCGTCCACGCCCATTCCAGGGGATGTCGGGGCTGAGTCGCTGAAGCAAGAGCCGGAGGTGCTTGAGGTCAGCGAGGCGGACATCGCGCGCATCGCGCCTCGTGTTATGACGCACCGGCTGCGCGTCCGAGATGGGCCGGAGGACGAGGTTCTTGGGAGCGCAATGTTTCCGGCTGTCCCAGCTGACCACAATAATGGTAGTACGTTGTCCGAGGGGATTGGACGGACCACGATAAAGGAGATCTTGGTTCGGATCTTAGCTGAAGTTTAAACGGGATGTAGTTTATATTTGGTGGTTTCATTTACCTGACAAGGTATTCGACCGAATTAGTACTGTATGCAATTTAATTTAGTTTTTAGAGACACCGTTATGTTTCTATGAAAATCAAACGCCGTTCATATCCTAAAAATAAAGGAAGCTTAATTACGCCGACTCTGGGTCAATTGCTAGATTCCGCTTTGACCTTTGGTCATGTTTGGTTCCTGCGCTCTACCTCTTCGCTTCGGACGCTGAGGATTCCCTCTTGGGCATGATCCTCTCTATCTTCTATTCGTACCAGCATGTCCCTTCCCATCTCTTCTGATACACGGAACCAGGTCGTTCAAGCGTATACCGACCACCCGACGTACAACTGCGTGAAGTGCAGTGCCGTCATTGTCCGGTGAATTGCATTCTATGTGGACCCGGCTCATGCAAGGGAGGACAGGCCCTGCAAGATGAAACGATAACGAAACTGTTTCAAGGACGCGACGGCCGTGGATTCCTAATGCACTCGGCGCTCAACCTCAAGTTGGGTAATCGGGAGGATCGCAGTCTCATGTGCCCTAAAACTTGTATGTCTCTCGCACATACTGAATTCCATCTACAGCACAGGCGTGCATACGGTTGCGGACGTGTTCTGCATGGGCTGCAATGAACGAGTAGGCTGGTTTTACCACAAGGCATCGGATTTCAGTCAAAAGTACAAAGAAGGCGAGTCACGTCGGTGGGTGCACGGTTTGTCCTCCTGATGGTGGGACAACAGGCAAATACCTCTTGGAGCGAGAGAAGCTCGTTAAAGAGAACGCTTGGAAGCTAGATGATGCTTCTTGAACCGCCATACATGCATGCATGCCCGATGGTAAATGGGATTCCAGTTGGCCCACAAATCCGTCGGTATTACATGTTTTTACATACCGGAACCGTGTGTTTCCATTCGTCCTCAGCAATTGCATTTACCTTGCTATCGTTAGCTCGTCCATAGCGTGATTCAGGTGACGACAATGCTCCCTCGATGGGATCCCAGCATTGAACGGGGTTCAACCATTCTTTTCGGTACGTATTTTATGCTTCTCATACGGCGCCGAGCCTCGTCCGGCCACGTTGGATTCGGAACTCCTAGCGCATCCTCCGAGGAACCATGAAGTAGCGCGGAATGTGCTTCACATTCTGGAATCCCTCGCATTTCTTTAAAAGCCCGCATCATTCCTCACCTCGACCAGGCGCTCCTGTACTCCGTTATGGGAATGAGGTTAGCCATCTTCGCGCTCGCACTGGTTTCCCCTGCTTTCGCCATCGCGCCAATCCCAACCCCCCAGCAAGCCAGAGACGCTTCGAGCTATGTCCCCAATGCATATATTATCGAACTCTCAGATCCTCAAGTCTCGAAGCGGACCCTGGTCTCGGTATGATTTATTTCCCATATTGTGTACACTCGCTGGAGCTTTGGTTTCCTTAGCGCCACGAAGAGGTTTATGACGCTATGCGCCAACTAGGTATCGCCTTCAGCATCGGCCAAGAATACAACACTCCGGAGGTCCTGATTGGCGCTGCAATACGGCTGTTTGTCGGTGTTCCCTGTCTTTGACGATACTGACAAAGTTTTAACCTGCTCCTAGTCATCCAGTGTACCTGCATCCTTACACTGGCCCCTCGCTTCTCCTTACGAATTATTCAGGATGTCGCCAAACTTTCCGAGATCCCCGGGGTCCAGGCAATTCGTCCCGTCATAAAAGTCCCCGCGCCCAAGCGAGTCTATTCCATTTTGCGATTCTGGTATCTAATAGTGGATGGATGACCCAGGCCGGTCAGTTCGACGATCATCACGGACCCCAATGCCACTGGCCTTCCCGACAGCTTCAGTACCCATGTGATGACCGGTGTTGACAAAGTTCACGCGCAAGGAAATTTCGGGCAAGGCATCAAGATCGGAATGTACGCAGATAGCCCTTCCCGCTGTGGAATTCTAACTCTAACCGAACTTTCTTTGTCTAGAATCGACACAGGTATAAATAAGCTTCACTCGATCTGGGGGAGGAACAGGACTGACTCCGTCCCCCCAGGCATCGACTACAACCATCCCCTTCTCGGCGAAGGCTTCGGTCCTGGGTTCAAAGTTATTGGGGGGTACGATTTCGTCGGCGACGATTACACTGGGGAGAACACTCCTTCGCCCGACGATGATCCATTGGATGAGTAAGTGAAGTTTAGGAACGCGTGTGTTTTACTCAATATCATATATAGGTGCAACGGGCATGGGAGGTTGGCTTTTCTTCTTCTTTCCTAGTTATTCGTTACACAAATTCTGCAGTCATGTAGCGGGAATCATAGCTGCCTCGCCGGCCAATGGCCTAGGCATTAGCGGGGTAGCGTACGAGGCGTCTCTGGCGTCCTATCGTATCCTCGGCTGTTCTGGATATACAACCGACGACCTTATTGTCGCCGCGATGATTCTAGCCTACAACGAGAAGATGGATATCCTCACGCTCTCCCTCGGCGGCGACAGTGGATGGACGGAGGGCACGGCCTCAGTTGTTGCGAGCCGCATCGCTGCGCAGGGACGCGTCGTCACCATAGCCGCAGGAAACGGTACGCCTTGCGTTCGTAATGAAATACAGCCGATACTAATGGAGGCATCAAGATGGGCAAGATGGTGCTTGGTACACCTCGAGCCCGGGAGGCGGCATCGGCGCCATCTCAGTGGCCTCTGTTGACAATATCGTCTCTCCGATCCAGAATGCAACCGTCCAAGGCGTCGCTCACAACCCGATCGTGCGTTCGCGTTTTGAATTCCCTCTTGCTGCGACGACTCAAGGAGTGAATCGTGGGTCGTAGCCATACTTCCTGGCCCTCCCGCTGAACGTCACTGGCGCACTCCCCATTTACGCGACCTCGACGAATATCTCGCAGACCGATGACGCGTGCAGCCCGCTCCCCGACTCTACTCCCGACCTGTCACAGTATCTCGTCGTCGTACACCGAGGAACGTGCCTATTTATGCAAAAACTGGCGAATATAGCAGCAAAAGGGGGGACCGTGGTGGCTATATACAAGTAGGTCGTCCCCCCGCGATCCAGGTGATTGCTAAGCTCTCGAACGCAGCTCAGATACCGGCGCGTTCTCCTCCATTTCAGTGGGCGGATACAAGGCAGTGCTTATCGGAGCCGACGAGGGTAAATTCGTGAGTGGAGTCGATGGAATGAGTAGCCTCAGACGAATGACGGGAACGGGATCTTTCCAGCTCGTCCAGCAGTTTATCGCCGGCGTCAACATCACCGTCAGCTTCCCACAGAGCGACGCGGAGTTCGAACTCCCGAACCCGGCCGGCGGGCTCATTAGCGCATTCTCGACCATCGGGCCGACGTTCGACATGTACCTCAGCCCCGCGCTCGCGGCCCCGGGCGGGAATATCCTGTCGACGCTCCCGCTGAAGCTCGGCGGGTACGGGCTCGAGTCGGGCACTAGCATGGCAACGCCCTTCGTGGCGGGCGCCGCCGCGCTCGTCCTCAAGGCGCGCGGCACGGCGCCGGCGGTGGGCCGGGCTGTCCTGGAGATACTGCAAACCACCGCCGCGAGCGTCGCGGCGTCGCACACGGACGGCGCGCCGCTGCAGACCGTCGCGCAGCAGGGTGCCGGGCTCATTCAGGTCGACCGCGCGATCAACATGCAGACGGTCGTGTCGCCGGGGCAGATCGCGTTGAACGACACGGCGCACTTCAAGGCCAAGTACGTGGCGCGGTGTTACACCCTCGCGGCGTGTCGATGCTGATATCGGGGCGCAGACACAGCATATGGGTAACGAATATTGGCGCGAGGACCGTCACGTATCAGATCCAGCACGTCCCGGCGGGGACGGTGGGCACCGTTGACTCTGTACGCGCTCGATCAATACAGACCGCACGATTCTGACGCGTGCCGCAGGACTCCTCGTTTGTCCAATCCGTGCCGACTGCGCTCCCCGGCGCCGCGGCTAGCGTCGCGTTCTCTGCGTCCAACATCACGGTACACGCCGGGCAGACGAAGCGCGTCGATGCGTTCTTCACGCCGCCGGTGGGCCTGGACAAAGCGACGCTGCCGCTCTACTCGGGGTTCATCCACGTCGTCGGCCCCGCGGAGACGCTCAAGGTCACGTATCTGGGCGTCGCCGCGTCGCTCAAGGCGGTGCAGGTGGTCGACGCGAGCGACCGCTACTTTGGCTTCGCACTACCCGCTGTCGTCCAGCCCACGGGGCAGGTGCAGGAGGGCCCGACAAATTATACGTTCGCGGACGGGGATTACCCGTTCCTGCTCTTCCGGCGAGTCGTGTGGGTGGTCGATAATATATACTGGCTAAATCGCATCACAGGCTGGCGTTCGGGTGCCCGAAGTTGCAGTTGGACCTCATAGACAAGGACACCCCGTTCATGCCCACCCTCCCGGCGGGCGAGCGCGCGGCGCTCAGCAGCAGCACGTTTAGCAAGGTCAAGACGATTGGCCCGCTCGGCGAGCTCGACTACCAGCCGCGCAGCACCGACGTAAGATCCCACGTCCCCTGCATATTCCGCTAGATTCTGACCATGCGTCTCCAGGACCCGTTCTCCGGGTACAACACCCTCCAGTTCATGGGCACGTTCGCGAACGGCACGCGCATCGACGATGGGCAGTACCGCGTGCTCTTCCGCGCGCTCAAGGTTGCGGGGAATCCGAGAAAGGAGGAGGACTACGAGAGCTGGCTCAGCCCGCAGTTTGGCGTGGTGACCGAGACGCTGGAGTAGCGTAGTCGCAAGATATACTGTGGTTATAGTCCTTAATGGACGCGGACGTCGAACCGAGGGAGTTTATGAGCAGGAGGAGAAGACGACGCGGGCGGATGTGCGCGGAGAATGCCTTGCCGCGGTATGGATAACTGTTAGTTTGGGGCTGGCTCGTTCGTCCACCGGCGCCCCACCCACCCACTGTCTCTGTTGCACCGTGATCATCCTCTCCCGTTGCCCTCCCTCAGAGTTATGTAATCCACACCCCGTCGCCCTGCTGCGCGTCCGCGGAGAGCGCATCGTTGCCGCACAGGACGACGTGCCCCGCGCGCGCGAAGAGCGGGGGCGGACGTGCGATGGATTTGCGTGCGGGTTTATGTGTGGGGTTGGGATTGGGCGCGGAGTTGGGGAGAGAGGTGTCGATGTCCATTGCGGTGGAGGCGGTCGTCGACGACGATGCAGCGGGGATTGCAGGCGTAGCCTCGGAGTCAGGCTCGAGCGTCGGCGGGGCGGGAATACGGCGGGTGGCGCCACACGCGGCGCAGCGGTAGTGCATAACATGGCCGTGTACCTTGGAGGCTATATCCCACCGCGTTAACAAACAATTTGCAAGGAAGGATAGGGCGCACATACATTTCACGCGCACGGACGCGGTCGATCCGGGAACGAGCACGGTGCTGCATCCACTGCATAGCGTGCGCTTGACGGCGGGGTCCCTGGCACTCAGTTAGCATCCAATCCGTGAGTTGGAGTTGAGCTGTACGCACATCTTGACCATGGTTTTGCGCGCCACGGTATTCATCGCGTGCACATACGCCGTGGAGAGGTCGTGCACGCCCATCTTGCGTGCTTTTTTCGGGCGCTTGTCCTTTCCTTTTCCGTGTGCGCGTCCTTGTTTGCGGGGTGCGGGCTCGGTGGGTGGGGCGGTGGGGACGGGGAGGACGGCGGCGAGGTAGACGGAGGCCTGGTACATGAAGTTGAGGCGCTGCATGATGTCCCTGTTGGCGATGCTCGCGGCGGTGGGCGGCGCGTCGTTCGTTTTCTTGGCCATGGTGGTCACGGTGAGGACGCTGTTCGGGCCGTGTTGCATCAGATGCAATATCTGATGGCGGTGATGGCTACGATGCGCTCTATCCTCCAGAGCCTCCAAAAGCCGTCGAATGTTCCTGAGAAAATTCGATACACACGCGTTTTATTTATCAACAAGGTAAGGTATTAGAAAAACATCGCGGCTCCCTTTGATTGGAAGCTCTGCTTTTCCAAGTCGACATTCTCTAGAATATCTCTGCTCACGGAGTTGCAGTTGCTACATATCAATCGCTCATGGCCTCCTCGCCTCCCGGGACGAGCACATTATAATATATATGTACCTTATCCGTCCAATTTCCTTCGATAATCATCAAGGCACCATCTCCCTGTGCGGTAGTCTCCCAGAGTACATAGTTGAACCCCCGTGCCTCGGGATAATCCCTGATCTGACAGTTTATATCAGCACTCTGAGAACGACTATCTAAGATCTTCTCTCGTGCGTGTATAAAGTCTGATTAGCGAGACTAATCTGACAGGTATCTTGAAGCTCTTGCGAAAGTTGACCCTGTCTACTCTGCCCCAGGGAGACCATGTGCCGACCCGCCCGACCACTCATTTTTACTCGTCCCCGAGCTGTCGTGGTTTTTTTTTTACAGTCCTGCACTTGCTTGGTAAACTCACTCAGATCCACCTACTTCGCGCCTGCGGCCGTCGGGCTTGATCGGGCGTCGCTAAAAAAGAATGATTTACCCCGCACCGCCGGATCAATATTTTCTGCAGCTGACTCGGTCCAACGACGCGTAAAATGATTTAAAAATGAAACGTGTAAATATAGCTTGGCTCTACTTAAGATTACGGCTTCCTCTCCTCTCGCCACCATGTCCGCGCCCACCACCACCACCAACGCCGAAAAGACGTCCTACGACGGCGATGAGAAGGGCATCTCGACCACCGAAAACACCGAAAACAAGGAGGTGGGGGAGTTCACCGCGATAACGCGCGCGAAGCTCCTGCGCAAGCTCGACGTGCACCTCCTCCCCTTCGTCTCGCTCCTCTACTTGCTGTCTTTCCTGTGCGTCGCCCCCCCTCACGCGGTGGCCCGTGTTTAACCCGCTGCGAGCAGAGACAGGGCAAATATCGTGCGCCCTTCTTCTCGTCCGTATGCACATACAACGAATACTGATACTGGGGGCAGGGGAATGCAAAAGTCGCCGGTCCGTCCTTGATCTCTCTCTCCTCCGTTTGAATCTCATGCGCGACTATCAGGCATGGCGAAGGACGCCCAATTGACCGGGTTTCGGTACAATACTGTAAGCGATGTGGCGGGTATTATGAGCCGGAACGCGTTAACGGGTTCCAGATCGCCGCCGTCTTTTTTGCGAGTCAGGCACTTCTCAATACTGCTGTCCTCTCATTTCCCATAGATCCCCTACTCGTTGGCGGAAGTCCCTTCGTACGCCAGCCAATTCATTAAATTAAACGAACATCATTGACCCCGGAACCACAGAAACATCGCCCTGAAGCTCGTCCGGCCCTCACGATGGAGTATGTTCCTCCTCTTCCTCTAGTTAACCGCGCTGACTTTTCCCCCAAGTTCCGGTTTGTGTATCACACTCCCTTCATTCGGATTCCAGCTCACCGGACCCAGTCCATCATGCTCGCATGGGGGCTCGTCATGACCCTAATGTGCCTCTGCAACACATACAACGATCTGATAATGTGCGATTACCCACATACCCAGGCGCGCATGTATGCGTACTGACCCCCCGCAGCGCGCGCATATTCCTCGGCCTCGCGGAGGCGGTATGTCCCCGCTCTCCGCCCCGCCCTGATTAATCACTCACCCGTCCCGCAGGGTCTCTTCCCCGGGGTAAGATCCGTCGTCGCACGTCTCCAGCGGGGAATCTGACTCGTCCCTCGCAGATCACGTTCTACCTGTCGGTGTGGTACCGGCGGCGCGACGTCGCCTCGCGCGTCGCCATTTTCTTCTCGGCTGCCACCGTCGCCGGTGGGTTTCTCGCCATGTCATAATATCTACGGAACTCACGTCCAACCAGGCGCATTCGGCGGGCTCCTCGCGTCGGTCTTCCCCTATCTCTTTTCTGACGAGGCGGGCTGACGCGCGCACATAGCTTCGCGATCGAGAAAATGGAGGGGATCGGCGGGCTGCATGGCTGGCAGTGGATCGTGAGTCGTTGTCGTCCCGAGTTGTGAACCAATGATGGCTGAGTGAGGCGCGCAGTTCTGTCTGGAGGGAATCGGTTAGTGCCCGCGTTTCCGCGCATGCTGAGTATACTGACCTCGTTCCAGCGACTGTGCTGGGTACATACACCCTCCTCGGTCCAATATATCTCGCGTGATGCTGATACTGACCCGGGACAGTGGCCGCCGCGTCGTACTTCTACATGCACGACGTACGTTGTTCTCTCTCGTAGTGCGCTCGCGCATATCTGACTCTGACCCAACCAGTACCCCGAAACGGCGACGTTCCTCACGGAGCGGGAGCGCACGGAGATCGTGCACATGCTGAAGGAGGACTCGCAGGACCTCGCGACGCACTATGACCGCAAGTTCGTGTGGCAGGCGATGCGGGACTACCAGACCTACGTGCAGATTGGGATCTACATCGGGTGCGCCGTGCTGCTCTCCCCCTGGCGGTATAACCGGCTGACGCAAGCAGGCTGCTCATCCCCGTGTACGCGATCGCGGTACGCATGCGCTTTTTTGTGGATGCCTGAGCTCTGCGCTGAGGATGTATGCGTTTTAGCTGTTCACGCCGACGATCGTGCAGGAGCTGGGCTTCACCGCGGCACAGGCGCAGCTGCTCACGATCCCGCCGTTCGTGTGCGGGTGCATCGCGACCATCCTCGTCGGGTTCCTCTCGGACAGGTACAACCTCCGCGGGCCGTTCATCATCGGCTCGTGCCTCGTCGCCGTCGTCGGGTGCCTCCTCTTCCTCTGCGTTGTTTTCTTGTGACTCACGTTAGGCGGGTAGGTACATCGTGCTGTACACGCAGACGGCGCCCGGGGCGGGGTACGCGGGGGCGGTGCTGGCGGCGGTGGGCGTGTATCCAACTATTGCGGTGGACCTTGCGTGGGCGGGGAGTATCGCTGGCGGGGACACGCGCAGAGGTTTGTCTTTATATTTTCCACCCGCCTCTTAAAGGTGCGCTGACTGTTGATTGCGCCCCGCAGGCGTCGTGATCGCCATGGTCATCGGGCTGGGGAACCTCGGCGGGTACGTTGCGTTGGCGTTTGCTTTTCGCCTCAGAGACTGATGGCGGGCAGGATCTGCTCGTCGTTCATCTACATCACGCCGCCGTATTTCCACATCGGGCACGGTACCATCCTCGGGTGGCTCAGTCTCTCGTGCGTTTGCGCCCATATTTATGCTTGAACGCATATTTACAATTGGATTTGGGCAGGATCCTGCTGAGCTGCTTCGCGATGTGGGACTACACGCGGATCAACCGGGCGCGGGACGCGTACTGCGCGCGCGAGGGGATCGACGCGAGCCGGCGGGCGGAGTTTCGCGATATGGGGAGCGAGAGCCCGCTGTTCCGGTAGGTCTCCCTTGCGAACTCTGCATTGGGCATGTAAGTAATTGCGATGTCCGCAGGTACACCATATGAAGAAGACGAGGATGGGGATGGATGGGGGGTGGGAGGAGGAGGAGAGGAGGGGTCTAGATCTGACTATATGTTGTCAATGTATTATATGCGATGCGTTGGGTGCTTTCAGGCTCCGTTCGCAGGGTGGTCGTGATTTGTTTAATGGCATATGTCCCATTAACCAAATGATGGCGCATCAATGACGCGCGACTTGGCGAGAGCAGTTTTTTTCCCAAGTCCGCGATTTGGTTAATGGAACATGTTCCATTAACCAAATGATGGCGCATCAATGCCACTCGGCTTGTCACTGGGAGAGCTGTTGCAGAAGATGAGTGGTACAATGGTGCGACGGAGCGTGCGCGCGGAGGGCCTCGGGTTGAGCGGGCGCCGCAGTGACGACAGCGCCTCGTCGTCGGGACTCGCGCCCATCAATGCCATCAAATGGTTAATGGAACATGTTCCATTAACCAAATGGTGGACTTGTAAAAAAAAACCTGCTTTCCCGGTGTGCCGCTTGAAGTGGGTGACTTCCCATAAGCTTAGAAAAAGGCGTCCAATTATCTGAGCTTTTTTCGCCGGGATGCCGAGGCAGCTGTCAGGACCCCATCAGACTGAGATCTCAATTTAATGCGACCTTGGGCCTCTTCAGACTTTAGTTTTATTTGAATCTGGAGAGGGGTACCCCCCCCCTCTCCAGATTTATTCATGCTTGAATAAATGGGTTCGGACTGCCATTTCGCCTGATTCGGTTGCACGTCATGGGCTGCGGTAGGACAGGGGGTATTTGGCTGTGTTAATCAGCGCCTTCAGAGCCTTGCCGCTCGTGGCGAGCTGGACCCTTGCTGGACCCGCTCCGCTGCGACAGTGTATTTACCGAACTGTAGACTTTGTCGTGATTTCCTTGCGCCTCCGACATCCAGCCGGGTCGATAGCGCGGGCGCAACATGTAACCGCGCCCCTCCAGAAAGGGCTCTTTCTCCCTGATTTCCTCTTTTGTGGTGATGTCTGTCTCGACCTGACGCCCTCGGGCCTCTCGGTAGCATAATCAGCAGGTGCTGACCATTGTCCACGACTTCTCATTGGCAGTGTGCGGTGTTTTTGCAGATTTCACTCTGTAAACATCCCCCGAATGAGCATATTGTACCGAGGCGGAAAATTATACCCGCTATACTCTATTCAAATGTATCCCTTGTGGGAACTCAGAGGGATTAGATTTTCCGAATAAACAGACATGCCGTCATCATTCGGCACCCCTCAAATAAGCTCAGATAATCGGACACATTTTTCTACTAGGTGTCGGCGCCGGCGCGGACTGCAACCTTGCTTTGGCTTTATTTTAAACAGACACCGCCACCAAGCACGGGCACGTCTCAGAGCCCAGGAAGTTTCATAAAAGCACAAGTAATCATATGTATATAAAAGATCTGCCACGTAAATGCTACCCGGACGCGGAACCCGACGAGGAAGGAAGAGGGGTGTCCTCAGGACCGCTTCCGTTCACTTGGGTGTTATCGCCGGTCGGAGCGGCCTTTTGCCTCTTGCCGTCGTCGGGCCGTTCCCCGTCGTCGATGGCCCTCTTCAGGGGGTTACCACCTACACAACATCAGCAGTAGATTAGCAACAGAAACGACGAAATGCTTACCACTGGTATTCCCACCTCCTGTCGCTGCGGCCTTTGGCGTTTTCTGTTTTTCTCCTGTCGCAAGTGTAAGTCACGGACTGGAGCCTATGCCAACGAGAATGCACATACCGTTCGCGTGGGCCTGCATAAACGACAGACTGCCGCCTCCTTGAACTCCGTCCACCGATGGATGTAGCTGTGAGGGCGCGAGCTGTGCAGCGTCGCCGTACATTGTGACCGGCATTCCGCCGAAAGGCGGGTCACCGTCGGCGCCGTGGTCTCCACCGTTTTCAAAGGGTACCAAATCCGAAACCGAGTGAGTGTAGAAAGAGCTGGGGAGCTGCCCGTTCGGGGCATGTACCATAGGAGAGCGTTGGTTCCATCCACCGCCGTTGTAATGAGAAAGTGGCGAAGCGTTGACGTAGTTGGGAGGGTAAGGCGAATAAAAGCCGGGGGGGGTTCCATCTTGCTGGTAGCCCATGTAAGGGTAAGCCTGGCGAGGCGGGGTGGAAGGGAAAGCGTTCGGCGCCATCGCTTGGAAGGGAGGGCCCGAGGCGTTAGCGCCGACGGGACCAGAAAAAGGGCTAGGTGTGTGAGGACGGAGGGGGGGTGCATTAGCGCCAGCTGCACCCCCACTGACACCGGTGGCGTCGACCGGGGACTGCGCCGGTGTAATAGACGTAGGGTCGCCGCCGGGAGGACGCACCTGAGCGCCAGAACCAGTGCTAGTGGCTCCTACGGGTGCAGGGGCATTATTGCGCTCGCGGTTGATGGGCGGCGGCACATAGCCCAGCCCGCCGGCCCATCCGACCGCTGCGTGCTCGTCCGGTCTGCCGTATTGCAGCACCACTATTTGCACGCAGTTGGCTGTAACAATGTTAGCGGACAGTTAATCCACAGACACGATTTGTAACGCACCGGTAAACGAGTTGTAGGGAATGCCTTGAGCATCTTTCATTTCCCAATGCTTCATCATGTACGAACACACCACGAGGCTGCCGCGCAGCGCTTCCAGTATGTCTTGCGGAGGAATGACGTGGTCATTGACGTCGATGACCCTCAAGGGACGGAGGCTGAATGTCTGCACTAAGGTATTGAAGCGCGCTCTCATATTGTTGCCATCGGGCAGAGGCCATCCCTCCGTGTTGTACCCCTCTGAAGACACGTAAGACGCCGCTCTTGTCTCTGGTACAAATGATTGACTTGCCTGGAGCGCCGGCCTTTTTCTTTTCGAACACCCCCTGAGTAATACGCAGTATGTCGCCGGTGGGATCCTTAACGATCCAGTTGCGTGCCCTTTTCCCGTCGCAGATGCCCATCTGCACCTTTTCGGCGGCGCGCATGCCTAGGTCCCAGTCTGCGGCGAAGGGAGTACCCGCTGCAAGGATATCAACAAGGACGAGCGATGGTGTAACGAAAAACTGACTGGGCTTCTCGATCAAGAACTGGAACTTGGCCTTGTCCATGGTGGTTTTGGCCCAGGCGTCGCGCCAGCTTCCAAGGCCGGTAACATCGAGTCTGTCGTCAACCACACGACCTACGGATACGAATACACCGAGTTTGAGGCCGTTTGCGTCACCATTGTTGACGCAGACGATGTGGCCACCGTCCCGCCGCTTCCAGCCATGTTTCGCAACGACAGTGGGAGACGATAGATACTGGTCGCTGTCGAGAAGGCTGGTCCGGACCTGGTCTAGGTTCGCGCCGCGATAATTAGACATCTAGCTCACGCCGTAAGTCGACGCTAGGAGCTAAATTAAACAATGAGCGTACGTGGGATCAGCAGGAGTCTTGCACAAGGCTGGTGAAGCTGGGGAAGGCCAGGCGCAAAGGTGGATGGTGGCAAGTGCAGAAAACTAGTAGCATTAAATACAGTTTCCCAAATCAGAGAAGGAGCGCACATAATTATTCCCGGCCTAAAGATGGCCAGCCAATCGCCGGACCGGGACAGAAAACCCGCGTTTACTTTTCCCAACGCAGCCAAGGGGGGGGCTCGTCAACGGAGAATATTCCCGGCGGAGCCGATGAGCGGACAATTGCCACCGTCGATAAGATGGTTTCAAGGTACAGAAGATGGCGCGCAGGCCTCGCCTCGTGCTGTCCGCATTCAGAAACCCGATTAGGACATTTCCAAGAACGAATATTGAGAACGAATGTTGATCTGATGCAACCGAGTTCTGCGCTGACAGGATCTCGCAGTTAACTCCATTCATACGAGCACAAAGTAGCAGAGCATCATCTCGGCCACCGTTATCATTTCAAACTGGTAGTTACAACGGGCCGGGGGTGCTGCTGCCAGAACGAAACATGCGGAATGCGGCGCCAGCCTTCAGTATCCAGGTCTGCAGAGGCTGTTAACATAGGCAGAGTGAACACATGTGGACGTACGCTAGACCACAGCTTGATGTCCTCACCAACCGAGAACATCCGGTAGTCATCTCGGGACATGGTGACTTCGCAGTTGACCATTGCGCCGGGCGTGAGCACGCCAACAGTAGGCGAAGCGAACGGTATTTCTGCCACCTGGCCAGGAAACAGGGCAAGTTCCGGTGTAGTTCCCCAGTCCAAGGTATGCTGCGAGTGCGCTTAGCAGAAGCGCATAGGAAAGGATTTGCACGTACCATTTCTGTGTCGTTGTCGATGTGCACAAATATGAGACCATCGTCGGTAGCATACGCATTCTGGCACCATAGGAAG